>JBCEWE010001547.1:0-26556 GCA_039877035.1 Silurus lanzhouensis | reverse complement strand
GAGCCAGCGTCTTTTTTAACCTGTGTCACTTTTTAACCTGTGACACCATAGCCATGATCCCTAAGCCCAGGACATTGATTAAACTGGACACCTCAGTGTGCAGGTCAGGGAAAAATGGCAAGCCCCGTCACGGAAGCTATGACGCCGGGAGCAAAAAATGCTTATCAAGCTTGCCCGAGGCTTTATGCGCATCGGTGGGCCAAACTATATCCAGCTTCTGAACGCCACATGTCACAACCCTTAGGAGCTCCTGGCTTCCAGGCTCTCAGAGGAAGAGAGGCGGAGCTGCATGCTCTGGTGGCAGGGGGAAGAAAGTGCTGAAGGGCGTGCTTCTGCCGCCTGCGAATGGGAGCTGGACCGAGCAGGTGAGGGAGAAGAAAGGGGGAAGCCTGTTCCAAAACCTCTGCGAGGTATATTTGCAAACTGCGAGAAGCAGGAGCGGAGCGATCACATAGACTCTGCTCAAAAGGTCTTTTAGGTGATTTCCTACTAAGACTGTCATAGTCTATTTCTATGATACTGCTCAGGGGGAGCTCCTACCTAACCTCATTCCTCTCTGTCTCTTTGTCTTCACCCCATACGCATTCCCACTTCCTAGTGAAAATGTAATTCATTAGTGGGCTTAGTTAAAGCTGACAGTGTTGGCACTCATGCTTGTTTGTTTTTCTGTCTTTGTGTACAGTGAGTAGGGCTGAGGTCAGTCCTAATGATGATAGATATGTTCAGATGCTCTAATTCAGTCAAAGTACTTGAGAACCTTTTTTTTTTTTTGCCATGTCAGATGTGGTGAGGGGAGGTGCTCCTGTATGAAAAACTGACACAAGACAGATGGGGCAAAAGTACAAACATCCTTTGCTTAAGTAGAACTGACTATAGTAGTTAGGAAATACTGACTATACTATATTACTCAAGTTTAAGTAAAGAAGTTTGGGGTCTGAAATGTGCTTAAGTAAAAAAGTAGCCATTAATACTACCTGTTTTAGTCTCACATTGGTAATTGGACCTCACTTTATATTAATATTAAGGCTGTCAATCGATAAAAATATTTAATGATTGTCATGAGTTAACTTACAATTAATTGCAAATTTGTATCTGTTTATGTATCTGTTTTTTTATTTGTATCTGTTTATGTTTATGGCATTTTTTCCTTATAGCACCAAACAAACTTAAATTACTCTGTCTTTTTGATCATATGGATAAAAGTACCGGGAGCCAGGGCGTGGGGCATAGCAGGTCAGCTTAGATTCTTAGGAAAGCACAGGCTCTCTAAGATAGTTTTTCACACAGGAGCTAATGATATACGCCTTCGACAGTCAGAGGTTACTAAGAGTAATATTATGGAGGTGTGTAAATTAGCAAAGGCAATGTCCGATGCAGTAACATGCTCTGGCCCCATCCCAATGCGACGTGGCGATGTAGCCTACAGCAGGTTATGGTCGCTGAACTGCTGGATGTCCAAGTGGTGCTCCAAAAATAATGTGGGCTTCATTAATAATTGGAGCATTTTTGAGGGCAAGGCTGGCCTGTTAGGGCGGGACGGTATCCATCCCACCCGGGAAGGTGCTGCTCTCATTTCTTGTAGTATAGGTCATAGTCTCAGAACAGCACTAGTTAACAAGTGACTGTCTAGAGCCAAGGCCAGGGAGCAGACAGACTGGCTAAACCGACCGTCTGCTAGCTGCACAGAGTCATCACTCAGGATCCACCATATTGAGACTGTGTCTGTCCCCCGAGCAAAACCAAAATATAGGAATTATCAGAAAGTCTGTTTTAGTAACCTGATTAACATTAAATTAAATAGGACTGAACGCACAGCCAGCACCTCTGATCTAAAAATTGGATTGTTGAATATTAGATCTCTGACGTCAAAAGCGCTTACTATAAACAAAATTATTACCGACCAGGAGTTTAATATAATGTGTTTGACAGAAACATGGATTAAATCGAATGAATATGTAGCATTAAATGAGGCGAGTCCTCCAGGGTAAAGTTACATACACCAACCCCGTCTAAATGGCAGAGGAGGTGGAGTAGCAGCTATTTATAATAATAATCTAAACGTCACACAAAAGACTAAACAAAAATGTAAAACATTTGAAGTTCTTTACACCAACATAAAATATTCAGTGTCCGAAAGCAGGTCCAGTCAGTTAATTCCACTAATTATTATTTATAGACCCCCAGGGCCCTACTCTGATTTTCTGATAGAATTTGCAGATTTCATTACAAATTTAGCTACTTCTTTAGACAAAGCATTAATTGTTGGTGACTTTAATATTCATTTTGATAATCAGGAAGACTCCTTAAGAGAAGCAGTTGTGTCCTTTTTAGAGTCAGTTGGAATTAATCAGAATGTTATAGGACCCACTCATAGTGGTGGACACACTCTTGATTTGTTGTTAACATTTGGATTAAAAATAAAAAACAGTCATAATTCCACAGTCTGAAGCTATTTCAGACCATTATCTAATCTCGTTTAAAATTTGCCTTAGTCATTGCATTTCTACCTCACCACGTTACCGTGTTAAGCGTACTTTCACGTCAGCTACAGCAGCACGTTTTATCAATAATCTTCCAGAAATTACGATATTAGATAGATCTCCGTCAGACCCCGCAGAGCTCGACTGGGCCACTGAACATCTAGAAACAACGTTACTTTACACTCTAGATGATGTAGCTCCCCTTAAGACCAAAATGATCAGGGAGAAAAAATTAGCACAGTGGTATAATGATCATACGCGCACCTTAAAACAGACCACTCGAAATTAGAACGTAAATGGCGTCAAACAAAATTAACAGTATTTTAAATAGCATGGAAGGAGAGCCTCTTAAATTATAAAAAATCTCTTAGTGCTGCTAGATCAGCATATTTCTCCACCCTCATAGAAAATAACAAGCATAATCCTTGATTTTTATTCAGCACGGTAGCAAAATTAACAGGAAATAAAAGCACTGCGCTAACATGCACACCATCAATAGGTAGTAATGATTTTATGAACTTTTTTAATAATAAAATTGAAAACATCAGGCAAGAAATCCAGACGGTTAATATGTTCTGTCCTCGCTAAACGTGTAACTTCTCTATCCAGCTAGACAGACAGCGAACAGGCGAGATGTTGATTCATGGCTTTTATTCATCTGTAGCTTCATGAATCTTTCCTCTTCCAACTTTAACATTAGAATTAAAACTAAAATTGAAATTGTAAAACTGTAAACAAACAAAGAAAATACAGCAATAAGCATTGTAACTAAATCCCAATGCAAAATGCATAGCCAACTGAACAGTATTCACTGCCTAAAGCATTCAAAGAAACAAAATTACACATTAAATCAATACATTAAACATTACATTGTCATGTGCTTTTAAAATTATATTCTTACTTCTAAGTAATTACTTGTAATCCAAGCTAACAAAAACCCAAATTAGCCTAATAATGATAACAAAACAAACGCTAGCATACGGCGCTTCCTAAAGCTCACACTTTGCACTTTACATTTTGTTTTTAGCAACATTTACATCGCTAGATTAATGAATTTACATATTTTAACATCTTTAACCTACTAAACATCATATTTATGACAAATAATAGTGACTTACAGCCTTGTGCGAGTCACGACTTCACCATACAAGCTGCTCTTCAGCCATGACACTTTCCAATTAAACTCAACTCAACACGAGGCATACCGAAGTTACTTTATACAATTCTCACCACAAGGGGGCCCTTAAAGGTCAACATATAACCAGAATCACCATTACAATTAAACTAAACCATTACACTCCCCGCCTGGTATAAATGCTTTTATACCACTATTTAATACTAATGAGTCTTTGTATCACTACTTTGGGGAAGCAGGAGAATAAGTTGAGTCACTGGGCGCAAGTAGACATGAGTGGTCCCTTGCTTCACAACTTTAACTTCCACTTTTCTGATCCTCTTATCTTCACTTGGGATGCTTTTAGTAACAAGTCCAATGGGCCATTCATTGCGTTTAACTTTATCATCTTTTAACAAGACTACGTCCCCTTCTTGAATGTTATCATTGTCATGAGTCCATTTCCTTCTTGGCTGAAGCACTGACAGATATTCTTGTCTCCAGCGCTTCCAAAAGGTATCTGCAAGACCTTGAACGTGTTGCCATTGCTTTTTATACATGTCTTTTATGTCAAATGGTCCTTCAGGAGAGGGAGCAACTCCTGCCTTTGGTGTTAGAAGCATAGATGGTGTCAAAATAGTTGGCGAGTCTGAATCAGTACTTATGGGTACCAATGGACGAGCATTAATGATTGCCATGACTTCAGCCATTAGTGTTGTGAGGACCTCATGGGTAAGACGAGTTGAACCTGACTGCAGTAACATTGCGTCTAGAATGCGGCGGGCGATGCCAATCATTCTTTGACATGATCCACCCATATGTGATGAGTGGGGTGTGTTGAATGTCCATGTACAGCCTTCCTTGCTGAGGTAATCTTGGATCTCAGGGTGATCTGTACTGATTTTTAGCTCCTTACAGGCTCCAATAAAGTTAGTGCCGCGGTCTGATCTGAGAACCTTGGAAGGGCCTCTAACTGCGAAAAACCTTCTCAGTGCATTAATAAAGCATGAGGCGGACATAGTTTCGATTACTTCTATATGAACTGCACGAGTCCCTAAGCAACTAAATAAAACTGCCCAGCGTTTGCTTTCTGCGGCCCCACCCCTAGTCTTGCGAGTGACTACACTCCAGGGCCCAAAAACATCTAAGCCGATCCTAGTGAATGGGGGCTCCATGGTGAGTCGATCTTCTGGGAGATTGGCCATTTTTTGTATAACAGGTTTCCCTCTAAGCCTACGACAAGTGATACACTGATAGATTACACTTGAGACTAATTTCCTGCCTCCAATTATCCAAACACCAGCAGATCGTAGCGCTCCCTCTGTGAGGTGACGACCTTGGTGAGCAACTCCTTGATGGTAATGTCTCACAAGCAGAGTTGACACATGATGTTTTTTAGGAAGTATAAGAGGATGCTTTTCCTCATAGGGGAGATTGGCTAGAGAGGTCCGACCCCCAACCCTTAACAGTCCATCTGAGTCTATGAAAGGGTTTAGAGTCCACAAGGGGCTTGTTTTTGTGATACGTTCCCCTTTATGCAGTTTCTTAATATCCTCTTTGAATGAATATTGTTGGGCTCTTGAGATGACTGTAAATTTAGCTTGAGTTTGAGGATTTGTAGTGTTTTGATTTGAAGCTTTGGACTTGTTTCTAGCTAGAGTAATGAGTTTTGCCATACCTCGTATGAGATGTTTCCATGTTGAGAATCGTTCGAACCGGTGTGATCTGAGGGGTTCGATGCTGGCTTTAGTTGCATAGACATTCACTTCTGGTCGAATCTCTGAATCATGCTCTGGTTCTATTAGCTCGAACATGTTTGTATCTGCTGTAGATGAACACTGAGGCAGTTCCCTCGACAAGAATGGGGGTCCGGTGAACCAGTATGTTTGTGGCAGTAGAAGTGCTGCTATTGGACGAGTAGCAATATCTGCTGCGTTGTTTTC
The DNA here is from genome assembly GCA_039877035.1 of Silurus lanzhouensis. Lineage (NCBI taxonomy): Eukaryota > Metazoa > Chordata > Actinopteri > Siluriformes > Siluridae > Silurus > Silurus lanzhouensis. The sequence goes on along the minus strand of JBCEWE010001547.1, from coordinate 21,019 downwards.
TGATGAGACATGATGCCATTGTGTTGGTACTGAAGATTTTCTGATTCTACAGACTCTGTTTGATACATAGACGTAAAATCTTCTTGACGTGTTGTAAATGTAACCTAGTACAATCTTACTGTCAGTGTAGTACTTTACAGCATGAAGCTCTAGGTCGATTTCTTGGCATATAAGCTCTGCCATTTCTGCAGCAAGGACAGCGGCGCATAGTTCCAGTCGTGAAATTGTGTGAGCTGGTTTTGGTGCCAGTTTGGCCTTGCCCATGACAAATCCGGTGAGGTGCTGTCTCTGCTCATTGACAACTCGCAAGTAGGCAACAGCTGCAATTGCTGTGGATGAGGCATCACTGAAGACACACAGTTTCCTGTGTCGTGTTGAGGAAAGAGACAATGGTACGTACGGTCTGGGAATGTGCAGGTGTTCTAACTCGAGAAGACCGTCTCTCCATACAGACCATAGTCTTTCTTTGGCTGGCGATAGGGGGTCGTCCCAGTCGCATGATTCGAAGGTTAGTTCTCTTATGAGTGCTTTTCCCTGTACAGTTATAGGCGCAACAAAACCTAAGGGGTCATACAAACTATTAACAGTAGATAGCACACCTCTTTTGGTGAATGGTTTTTGTTCTTTAGAGACTTGAAATGTGAAAGTGTCCGATTCAAGACTCCAGCTGATGCCTAAGCTTCTTTGCACAGGTAATGGGTCAGTGTCTAAGTCAAGGCTTTTGATGTCTTTTGCTAAGTCATTTGCTGGGAAGGCCTCCATGACTTTGCTACTGTTTGAGGCAATTTTATGTAAACGCAGATTTTCTGCGTTTTTTGCAGGAGATCGAGTGCTTCAAATTCTGACGGGAGTGATGTTAGACCATCGTCCACGTAAAAGTTTCTAGTGACAAAATGCTCTGCGTCCTTGCCATATTCCTTCACACTGGATTCAGCTGCCTTTCGGAGCCCGTAGATTGCAACAGAGGGAGATGGACGATTTCCAAAAACATGGACTTTCATTCGATACTCGATGATTTCCTTTCTGACATCATTGTCTCTGAACCAGAGAAATCGCAGGAAATTGCGATGGTCTTCTCTTACTGTGAAACAGTAGAACATTTGTTCCACATCCGCTGTTACTGCAATATGCTCTCTGCGGAATCTGATTAGAACCCCAAGCAAGGCGTTGTTGAGATCTGGGCCGCTTAAAAGGACGTCATTGAGTGCTACGCCCTCATGTTTAGCGCTTGAGTCAAAAACCACACGGATTTGCTTGGGTTTCTGTGGGTGATACACCCCAAACATAGGGAGATACCAACACTCTTCATTCAGCTGTAAGTCGGGCGCGACTTCTGCTTGCTTGTTGTCTATGACTTTTTGCATGAACTGTACAAAGTGCTCTCTCATCTCAGGTTTTTTGTCGAGACTTCGTTTTAGTGTGTTGAGTCTTTTCACAGCCTGATCTCGATTATTTGGTAGACGTCGTCTGGGTGTGACAAAGGGAAGGGGTGCAATCCAGCTGTTGGTCTCATCCTGATACATTTCGTTCTGCATTATTGTGAGAAATTGCGCATCCTGTTGTGAAGGCGCTAACTTTTCATCATCCTCCCTTCCGATAAAGATGGTGTCCCCAAGATTGTCTGTTTGTATCGCCTGGTAAGTATCTGTACATATTTGAGTGTCCTTTAGAGGCCTTACAGATTTTTCTTTTATTTGCAGGACATTGGTACATGGACTGAGGTACGAAGGACGTCCATTAAGCAATGTGTTTGTTTTGTACGTTGTGACTGACCTTGGTTTGTGTGCGCCATTCAAACAGACATCTCCCACAATAACCCAGCCGAGATCAAGGCACTGGGCGAATGGTGCATTATGGGGACCATTGCACTGTTCTTTCACTTTGTGTAAACTCAGTATGTCTCTACCCAAGAGCAACAGAATTTGTGCATTGAATCTATGGGATGTATCTTGTGCGCAAGCGCCTTTAAGTGTGGATGGTATTGGGCGACTTCAGGCGAAGGGATCTCTGAGCGATCCTCTGGGATCAGGTCACATTCCAGCATCGGAGGCAGCGGCACCTTTATGTGACCATCTATAGACTCGACAATGAAATCTTTAGCCTTTCTCCCTCTAACTTCCATTATACCTGAACATGTTTTTAAGGTATACACCTCGGTGCCTCCTTTAACACTAAAGATGTCGAAAAAGTCAGAGCAGGCAAGAGACTGATTACTTTGTTCGTCCTTAACAGCATACAGGTTTATTGCCTTGTCCCTCTGACCTGATGGATACACTTTGCATAGACATATTTTAGCACAAGACCTTGAGCCACGCTGTTTGCCACATACCTCTGTGCACATTGCTGTAGCTGAGACTGATGGTGTGCTAAGCTCAAGCTCCCCGCCATGCTGTTTCACCTCTATCGGCGGTGTGGTGCTGTTAGGAGGGGGCGGGCCTGGATGTAACGCTGTGTTGTGTCTTTCACTCCCACATTCTTTGCAGGTGACTTTTATCTGACAGTTTTGGCTTGGTGTTTGGTTGATGCGCAACACTTGAAGCATATGTTTTTATCCTTCAGATATGTTTTTCTCTCTTCTAGGGACTTGCTGCGGAAAGTGCGACATCTCCTGAGGGGATGCGGTTTTTTATGCAAGGGACATTGTTTGTCTGGATCATCACTAACATCTGTTGTTTCATTACTCTGTGCTATTTCTGTCTTTTTCACTGAAATCATAGGACGAGTACTGTTTTTAACAGGTCTGTCAAACTTGGACTGCGCTGCTGACAGAAAGGAGAAACTTGGATCATTTCTTATGCGTGCTTGCTCCCGTACAAAGTTAGAGAAGGTAGAAAATGGTGGAAATGTAGCATTGTAATCTACCTTGTATCTGGATGCATGTGAGATCCATCTTTCTTGCAGGGAGTAAGAGAGCTTTTCCACTATGGGATTAACGCCACGAGCTGTATCCAGAAAGGCTAGTCCAGGTGAATAACCCTCTGCTTTAGCCAGTTGTAGTTCAAGCAAAAGATCTCCTAGCTCCCTTAGTTTACTTGAGTCTCTAGCCGTAATCTTAGGGAAGTTTTCAACCTTTTGAAAGAGAGAGTGTTCAATTACCTAAGGTGCTCCATAGGTTTCTTCCAAGCGCTGCCAGATCATGTTAAGGGCTTCAGCAGCATCATTGATTTGAGCGGCACTGATTCTTTTAGCTTGTTGGTTTGACTTTGGTCCAAGCCATTTTACAAGTAGATCTAATTCTTCTTTATGGGACAGGGACAGGTCTTTAATGACATTCAGAAATGAAGATTTCCAGCTACGATAATTTTGTGGATCATCATCGAAGGTTTGTAAAGTGGCTGACACCAGTTCCCGTTTCATTAAATATTTAGCCATATCATCTACTGTAGATGTCTGTTGAGGGTTTCGGGGCGTTGAGCTGAATGACTGGTGTTGATGATTGAGAACCGGATGTGACATGTTAGGATGTGGCGTTGACATGTATATAGATGGCCTTTGTTGTCTGTGCTGCGGGGTTTCTTGCTTGATTACAGGAGTAATGTAGGGGGATGGTGATGGTTCTGTTCCTGTGTTATGTTGATAGAAGGGGTTTGTGATTGAGATTTGAGGCTGTGACGGCACTTGGTTGCTTTGCAAGAATACTTGACTATCAATGAAATTTTGAACCTTTTCCTTGGAGTCCAAGGGGTTGTCACACAGATGTTCTTTGCTGTAAGGCTGTTGTTCTTCAAACTGTACGGCTGCTTATAATATCTCTGCTTCTGCTGCAGCAGCGGCTGCTTCTTTCTTTATCTTTAAAATATGTAGCTGAGCCTGCATTTCAGCTTGTTGTTTCATTACTTCAGCTTCCTCTTTTGCATAGACCACCTGCGCTTGTACAGCCTCAGCTTTGGCTCGCGCTTTGAGAGCTGCTACGCTTGCAGATGACCTAGTAGACCGCGTTGAAGAAGCAGAGCACCGGGATCTCGTTTCCAGTACCTCATCTTGTGCTTTCGGCATGTGGCTCCATGGCAATCGTTGGGGTTGCGGATCCGATGGCTGCCACATGATGATTTGATGACTGAAGTTAACAGCTTCTGAAAGGCGTTGTATGCTGACGAAAAAAGGCTTTTTACTGTTCTGTCCTCGCTAAACGTGTAACTTCTCTATCCAGCTAGACAGACAGCGAACAGGCGAGATGTTGATTCATGGCTTTTATTCTTCCTGTAGCTTTCATGAATCTTTCCTCTTCCAACTTTAACATTAGAATTAAAACTAAAATTGAAATTGTAAAACTGTAAACAAACAAAGAAAATACAGCAATAAGCATTGTAACTAAATCCCAATGCAAAATGCATAGCCAACTGAACAGTATTCACTGCCTAAAGCATTCAAAGAAACAAAATTACACATTAAATCAATACATTAAACATTACATTGTCATGTGCTTTTAAAATTATATTCTTACTTCTAAGTAATTACTTGTAATTCAAGCTAACAAAAACCCAAATTAGCCTAATAATGATAACAAAACAAACGCTAGCATACGGCGCTTCCTAAAGCTCACACTTTGCACTTTACATTTAGTTTTTAGCAACATTTACATCGCTAGATTAATGAATTTACATATTTTAACATCTTTAACCTACTAAACATCATATTTATGACAAATAATAGTGACTTACAGCCTTGTGCGAGTCACGACTTCACCATACAAGCTGCTCTTCAGCCATGACACTTTCCAATTAAACTCAACTCAACACGAGGCATACCGAAGTTACTTTATACAATTCTCACCACAAGGGGGCCCTTAAAGGTCAACATATAACCAGAATCACCATTACAATTAAACTAAACCATTACATAATATAATCCAAATTATTTTACAAGTAACCCTGTAGACAGCAGTGTAATTATAGCAGACAATCAACTACAAAGCTTCACTCCTATTCATGAGAATGACTTAATTTCATTAATTTCCTCATCAAAACCATCAACCTGCATTCTCGATCCCTTGCCTACAAGTTTCTTTAAACAGATAACTCCAGAGGTAATTGAACCTGTTTTAAAAATAATAAACTCTTCCATTAGCACTGGTTATGTACCTAAATCCTTCAAACTGGCAGTTATCCACCCCCTTATTAAGAAACCTGACCTTGACCCATGTCAGTTGTCCAACTACAGACCAATATCAAATCTCCCCTTTATATCCAAAATTTTAGAAAAGATTGTAGCACAGCAGTTATGCTCACACCTACTTATGAATAACATTTTTAAAATGTATCAGTCAGGATTTCGGCCTCATCATAGCACAGAGACGGCACTAGTTAAGGTGGTAAATGACCTGTTATTGGCTTCTGATCAGGGTTTTGTCTCCTTACTTGTTTTGCTCGACCTTAGTGCAGCTTTTGACACCATTGATCACACTATACTACTTGCTAGACTTGAGAACGTTGTTGTCAGGTTTTATTTGACTGATCGCTATCAGTTTGTTGATGTAAATGGTGAGTTCTCCACACTCTATGAGGTAAAGTTTGGTGTTCCTCAAGGATCTGTCTTAGGCCCACTGCTTTTCTCTTTATATATGCTGCCTCTTGGTAAAATCATTCATAAACATGGGATTCGCTTCCATTGCTATGCTGATGACACACAGCTGTATATTTCAGCAAAGCCAGATGAGCGAGATCAGCTTAAATGTTGAGAGTGTGTAAAGACATTAGACAGTGGATGCTTAATAACTTACTTCTGCTCAACTCAGATAAGATGGAAGTACTTTTACTAGGACCACATGCAGCTAGAAGTAAACTTTCCGATTACGTAGCATCTCTGGATGGTGTTTCTGTTTCAGCATGTACGGCTGTCAAAGACCTTGGTGTGATTATTGACCTAAGTCTTTCCTTTGAGTCTCACGTGAATAATATCACCAGGATCGCCTTCTTTCACCTTAGAAATATTGCTAAAATTAGAAATATGATGTTGTTACAGGATGCAGAAAAACTAGTTCATGCTTTTGTTACTTCTAGATTAGACTAGTGTAACGCTTTACTGTCTGGGTGTGCGAGTAAGTGCATAAATAAGCTTCAGTTAGTTCAGAATGCAGCAGCAAGAGTCCTCACTAGATCTAGGAAATATGACCACATCACCCCAGTTTTAATCAGTCTACACTGGCTCCCAATTAAATCTCGCATTGATTATAAAATACTACTACTGACGTATAAAGCACTTAACGGTCTCGCACCGCAGAATCTGAGTGAACTTCTGTACCAGTATGATCCTTCACGCCTACTTAGATCAAAAGGTGCTGGCTATCTGTTGGTTCCTCAAATAATGAAGACTACAGCAGGGGGCAGATCTTTCTCTTATAAAGCCCCACAGTTATGGAACAGCCTTCCTACCAGTGTTCGGAAGTCAGACACAGTCTCAGTGTTCAAGTCGAGGTTGAAAACTTATTTATTTAGTCAAGCCTTTTATCAGTAGATTTCTCTTAGGTAAAGGATCAGATCTGGAGGGAGCATGGATATAGAGTGTTTGGTGAACTGGTATATTTGTATGCTGTCATCCCCTCACATTCACACGTTCACTCAGGTTTGTTGATGGTGGTGTGGTGGGTCGTCTCTTATCCCAGAGATCCCTCATGTCTGTGTTACCTTCTGGTTCTCCCTTTTAGTTATGCTGCCATAGCTAGTCTTGCCGGAGTCCAAACTGCACAGTGACATTAACTTTCATACACCAATAGGGACACTTAATAATCCATATCCTTCTCTTCCCGTCACCCTCTTCTCTCTCTCTCTCTCTCTCTCTCTCTCTCTCTCTCTCTCTCTCTCTTTCTCTCTCTCTCTCTCTCGGTCGAGTTAAACATGCTCCTGAGGCTCCAGTGACCACTGTTCCTGCCCCTCTCCCCTCCGTGGATCTTCACACTTCTGTGCAGCTTGGGACGGTCTCTCATCAACACCTTGGGTGATTCCATGTGATTCCGGAGTAGAACGGGTGCTTTGAGGATGGATTGGACTGTAGTTAATGTCAACAGTCTGCTACACTGACTCAGGAATACAGTTTGCTTCTGATCATCATCACTGTACCCCGCAATATTGTATATCTGCTTCAAATGGACATTTGGTGCAACCCAGATGAGGATGGGTTCCCTCTTGAGTCTGGTTCCTCTCAAGGTTTCTTCCTTATGCCATCTCGGGGAGTTTTTCCTTGCCACAGTTGCTCATCAGGGACAAACATACTTACAAAGAACATATTTACATTTAATCACCACATTATCTGTGTAAAGCTGCTTTGAGACAAAGTTCATTGTTTAAAGCGCTATACAAATAAAAATGAATTGAATTGAATTTAATTTAATTTAATTTAATTTAATTTAATTGAAGTAATATATCATTCAAATCTGTAAAGGGTCTACTTTTATTTGTAGGGTTAATTATGTGCATCATGGTGGATTTTGGTGTTGATTTGAGACTAGGCACATCAATAAAATTCAAATGTTTACTGATTAAAATAATTTTTCGGTGGAGTTAATCTTTTATGCATATATTTGAGTTAAGAAAGAAAAAGTTTTTTCCAAAAAAAATTCAAGCAGAAATGCACGATGCATTAATCACGTATTAATAAAATAAGTGTCATTAAACTCGCATGCAGTGGAGAAGATGCTAACTTCTGTTTGTTCAGAAAGCACTCCATCTCTACAAAAAGTAAGTGAATCTTTGTGTATATACAAACAGTAAAGATGAGTAAGAAGGACAAGCATGACCTGCTGTGTGTAGCTTGCTTGTGTGTAGCTTGCTTGGGAGCAGAGCATGCACAGTCGGCTATTGCTGTTGAGTCTGCCTTTTTTCCCTGATCTGCACACTGAGGTGTCCAGATCCGGGGACAGCCCATGTGCGGCCCGCCTCTTCACCCAACTTGTTTAGCTGTATGTGAATGTAGTGGGGATGAAACAGAGCGGTTATGAGATGATGCCTCGGGTCAAAGAGATGCTGGCCGGCTATCTGTTCCCAGGTGCAGCATTGTCCCCTAAGACCTCAGGTGCAGGATGATTACCCTCAAGCAGGTCATGTCTCAGATCAGGTCCGAGGACTGGTTTGTTATGATCGATCTAAAGGATGCATACTTCCACATATGTATTCATATGTATTCATCTGGCTCACAGGAGGGTCCTGAGGTTTTCTCGAAGGGCGAAGTTTACCAATATCAGGTCCTCCTTTTCGGCCTTGCGCTCTTACCCCACACTTTCACGAAATGCATGAATGCGGCCTTGACCACACTGAGACTCCAGGGCATCTGCATTCTGAACTATATTGACGACTGGTAGATATAAGCTAGATCAGAGCTTCTGGCAGTCCAAAATCAAGATGTAATTTTTTGACCTGTATGAAGGAGCTGGGGTTAAGACTAAATGCCAAGAAGAGTGTGCTTTCTCCAGTACAGAAAACTACCTTGTTAGGCCTAGTGTGGGACTCGACTGTCATGCGGGCACAGCTGTCTCCTCCCTGGATTGTCTATCCTCATGTCTGTCAAGAAAGTGCAAGAAGGACTGTCACTCACTGTGAAGCAGTTCCAGAGGCTGCTTGAGCTCATGGCAGCAGTGTCCAATGTGATTCCACTTGGCCTCCTGCAAATAAAACCCCTCCAGTGGTGGCTCAGAGACAGAGGTTTCTTTTGCAAGGGCAACCCACTCTGCACCGGCAAGGTCTTGTGGCAAGCCCTTCGAGCCTTAGATGTGTGAAAAGAACGTGCGTTCCTGTCTAAAGGCCCCAAACTGGGAGCTCCTTGTTGTCGTGTAATACTAACGACGGATGCCTTCCTCATGAGTTGCTGCTCTGCCCAAGGTCGCTTGGAACATAAACTGCCTCCCTGACCTGAGGGATCGACATGTGCTGGTCCGTGCGGATGACACATCAGTGGTCTCTTATATTAATCATCAGCAGGGTCCGCGATCTCGCCCCTATACAGGCTGGCACAGCAGATCCTCTTGTGGTCCAAAGGAAGACTGCTCTCATTGAGGGCTGCTTACATCCCTGGGTACCTAAATCAGGAAGCAGATGCCCTCTTGAGGCAAGGGCCAAGGCCAGGGAAATGGAAGCTCCACCCCTAGGTGGTGGAGCAGATATGGTGGAGGTTTTACAGAGCACAGGTGGATTTGTTTGCGATTTAAGAGACATCACACTGTCCACTCTGGTTTTCCCTCACTCGCCCAGCCCCCTTGGGGTTGGACGCCATGGTACAGACGTGGCCCAACGCTGTGCCTGTATGCCTTTTTCCCAATCGTGATGCTCCCATAAGTTCTGGAGAGTCTGTCTCCTCCTGGTAGACCCTCAGTAGCCGGGCAGACCATGGTTCGTAGACCTGGTGGCCGTCCTTGAGGAACCTCCTTGGGAAATTTCTCCCAGGAGTTATGAAGGCTGTAGCTGTGGCCCCTGAGGGGTTCTAAAGGTCTAAGCCTCAAGCAGCGATTTCAGATCACAGTTTTTTAATGGAAAATGTATAACGAATGTATTTGCTGAATTTGTCTAAGCAGTAAGCACAAACATTCATAAAAAAATGCACTACTTACACAATTATTGTAATAACGAGTCACAAACGGTCTAGTGGTTAGGATGCGGCGCTCTCAACGCTGCGGCCCGGGTTCGATCCCTGGTCAGAGAACCAACCCCAGCCATTAGGGTTGCACAAGCCTTAGTGCCGGTCCCAAGCCCGGATAAATGGGCAGAGTTGCGTTAGGAAAGGCATCCAGCGTAAAAACATGTGCCAAATCAAACATGCGGATGGTCCGCTGTGGTGACCCCTAACGGGAGAAGCCGAAAGAAAGTTTTATAAACACACCCATTGCTGCAAATCTTGGTTTATTAGGAAAGATAAGGGTCCACTGAACAACATGAAATAAAGCATTGTTGCTCCAACCAAACAATAGTGTTGTAATTTAGATGGTTAGGAACCAACCCCAGCCACTCTTAGTGCCGGTCCCAAGCCCGGATAAATGGAGAGGGTTGCGTTAGAAAGGGCATCCAGCGTAAAAACATGTGCCAAATCAAACATGCGGATGATCCGCTGTGGCGACCCCTGATGGGAGAAGCCGAAAGAAAGATTCTTTTGTTTACACAGAACTTCAGATGGTGTATTCTGTATATATTTCCGAATAACTTTCGTATGAAAAAAAAACATCTTGCTGGTAAAAAAAAAAACAACAACTATGGCTGGTATAATATAGTGTTACAAAACAAATGAGACCACACAAAAAAAAAAAAAAAAAGTCAAAGAGGTGGAATCTCGGGCTTGAGTCTCCTCTCTGTAGGCAGGTGTCTGTTCTGCACCACCTATCGTTTCAAACCTTTTATTTCCAGCCAGTAGCATTATGGAAACAAAATGATTGATGTAAAATGTAGCTAATAAGTGCAGGATTCTAACAATATATGGGAGGATTTTATTCCCCACGTAGGTGAGTCTTATTTTCATTACCCTTTACAAACTCTTACTTGTTACACTTGCACACAAACCCAGAAGTGAATGCAGTTCTCAGTTCTGCTCAAACAGCTGTTTCAGCTCGTTATAACTGGGCTTTGTTTACAGAAAAAAACACAAAGCAGTGATGTGGAAAATATTCTTGAGGGCGGAGTAACAACAGAGACTTGGAGATCTGCATGGGGATGCTATTTTACATCTGTAAGTTACAATATATCTCCCTATACAGTGTTGTACGATTTTATAGGTTTTATTGCCAATTTATTTTATAATAGAAATGCTTGAAAAGTAATTGTCTGTGTGTGTGTGTGTGTGTGTGTGTGTGTGTGTGTGTGTGTGTGTGTGTGTGCACGTTGGTACGGCAGGATTATAAGGATAAAACACCTGACTACGTACCGACACTTTGAGGACACACCATAACTATGATCGCAGAGTTGATGGCTTCATAATTTAAGCACTGTAGAGCAACTCACGATAGTGTCCCGAACATCCTTCCGCTTTTCCTCGGAAGTCCTAATAATTCCTTTGTGCCCGTTTTTCGTTGTGTCTAGTGTGTGCTCAGAGTTTATAATCTCCTTCTATCACCACTTTGGCACTATAAACATTTCTGACGGTCCCTGTGCGTGTTTGATTGGTCGAGCGGCGGACTCCTCATCAGCGATTGGCTGGCTTTTATGTCCGTCAAACTCAACGCACGCGCTACTGAGCTCCTATCACCTGCCGTCGAGAAGTGTGCTGCCGATTAGATTAATAAGCCAAATTATCTTCATTTCATCCGAGTTTGGAAGTGATAACAACAGAAGTTAATTGGCTCAAGCTAAAGGTACGTTATTTTGTTTATTTGTTATATTTTTATAGCGCTGTGTGTCCAGACTCAGATGGCGTCTGCCATTTCATTTAGTTTTAAGTGCTATGTGCGAGTAAAGTAAGATTATTTGTCTTATTGAGGTTTTTTTTTTTTTTTTGTATAAACAAAATTCACGAGTGGACCATAGAGATATAATAAAGTCTTATTTAAATTTACAAGTTTTGTCATTCATAAATCATTTGAATGCTAAATGTATGCTCATTTACTATTTTATCATTATGGCTTGTCAGAGTTGAGTGGGTGGATTTACAGCATTATAATTAATTAATTATAATTACACTGATTTGGGATAAATTAGTTACATTTATATTAACAACTACCATTTATGTGCAAAATTATGTATTTAGACACATACTTCCCTACAGTTTGACCATAATGTACAGATACACATATAATGTATAAAGTCCACATACTCCTTGTTATCTGTAATTTTTCAGTCAACATGGTAAGACAAAAGAGAATAAAAGTAGGTAGAGTAGGATGCAAAAGAATACATATTGTCTGTTACTCCACCTAATTTTATCATCCACAATTTCACATAATTCAACTATGAATAAATAAGTTGGTTAATTTGTATAACAAATAGGTGGACTTTTTCAACTGTTAAGGAGAGGTGCGTCTGCACTTGAACATATTGAAACTTCCACTTTTGATGTTGAATACCATGGGATCCTCTCCCAAAGTAAACATGTGAAGATATTCAAAACAACTACTTGTTTGACTTTACATGGAATGTAACACATTACTGGTAGGTTGCTGGTTCATTCCTAAAGGGTATTAAAAAAAGATTTCACCTCGAGTGGTTCATCCTACCTGAATTTACTTAGCAAAACTAATTAATTATTTGGAAGAGAAATAATGTCACATCTATTTGACAGTATATTAAATAAGGCATTGTTCAGCCCCAGAACATATGATATTCAGTTAATACCTTATGTTTCAGTCAGGAATGTTTCAAGGTTTTTGTTTTGTTTTCTGCACAATGTTTCTTACAGCATAGATGCTTCAAAAGAGGATGGGACGCTTAGACGACTAGTGAACGATCACAGAAATCCAAACTGCAAAGTGAAGACAATAATTGTTGAAGGACTACCACACCTCTGCCTTTTTAGCATAAGGGATATCTTTCCAGATGAGGAGATTACATACAGCTATGGGGATTCCTCTTGGCCATGGCGTTTAAGAGTGAGTATGTTCTCTCTAAATAAGTTTTTATTACAAAATGTCAGCCATCTTTCACGCTCTCGCTCTCATTTTCAGGAATTATGTGAAGAGACCTCGGTGGCTGTAAATGAATGCAGTGTGAATATTTCCACATTGGATATAGTAAGTGAACATATTCCCTTCCTGACACTGACAGTGTTCTATGTAAAGGTTTGAGCTAGACTAGACAATAGACTGTTTTACTTGTGAACACAATCTAAAATGTTTAACTTTTGGCCATTTCAGAGGTAGTGTGAATAAAATTTTTTAATGTATATAATCATGTGTTTGAATGTTTTTAAACAGACATAAGGTACTCTCCACTTATTTATGCTTCAGACTGAACACTAGAGTGGGTTATAATTAGGATGCACCGAAAATTTTCGGCCGAAAGACTTTGATCACCAAAACAACACGGCCGAAACAGTTTGTTGTGATGACGCAAACAGAAATCGCGGCCTGCATGTGCTTGTCTGAAGCAACATGTTTGCGTGTGGACGTATTTCAGTATTTCTAAGAAAGAACCACGGATAGCGATTTGCAAAACATGTAATGCCGACATTTCAAGAGGGGGTGCGTCTGCAAAGACTTTCTCCACGTCGGGTTTAATTTATCACCTGAAATCCAAACATCCTGATCGCTATGCTGAATATAAAAGGAACGCGGCACAGAAAAGCAAAACCCCTCAGAGCACGCTCACTGTGGCGGATGTTTTTAAAAAGGCAAAGAATTTTCCCAGTGATAGTGTCAAGGCAAAGGTCATTACACAAAAGGTTATGGAATTCATTGCCTTAGATGATCAGTTATTCTTTGTCGTAGAAGATGTGGGGTTTCGTAGGCTGATCGAGCAAATTGAGCCCATTATGCCATGCCAAGCAGACGACATTTTTCAGAGGTGTGTTTACCTGAGCTGTTTAATGTTGTTGCAACTTATGTCCATAAGCATATAACTGCAGATATTTCAGCAATCAGTTTTACGACAGACATATAGAGCTCAGACGTCAGTCTTACCAGTATGCTCAGTCTAACCGCACAATGGATCGACAGTGATTTCCAGCTGCAAAAGATTCTGCTCCATTCACAAGAGTTTCGAGGGTCACATACAGCAGCAGCCATTTCTGATGCATTCAAAAATTTAAAGATTTAATTCTACCAATTTCTTTTTTGGGAAAAAAAAAAATAATAATAATAATAATTTTAAAGGCATTAAAAGATTCTTTAAGCAGTTGCACTTGTTCTGAATGCACTTTGTTTTATGAAAGAATATATTTAATTTTACAACCTTTCAGCAGGCCTGTACATTATTATTTAATGTACCGGTACACGAGTGCATTTAAGTTAAACATTTAAGTTTGAATTTAAATTTATTTTATCCTGTGCATTGTTGCAATGTGCTATAAATAAATATTTTCATAATTTGTAATTGATTTATTCTTTGAAACTTTAATATTAATTTATGCAATTGAAATGCCTAATTTTAGTAGGGTTAGTACACAGTCATAGCCATAAATGCAATGGTAATAAAAATTGCCATCATTTATTTCGGTGTTTCGGTTTTCGTTTTTTCGGCCTTGCCTTCCTCTTTTTCGGTTTTCGGTTTCGGCCAAAAATTTTCATTTCGGTGCATCCCTAGTTATAATGTCCACTTGGTGAACATTTTCCCTTATTATTGTATCTCTCTAATATATTTTCAGGAATTATGTGAATAGACCCGATGGCTGTGACTGAATGCAGTGTGATACTTCAGCATCGGAGGAAGAATAGTAAGTGAACATATTTTCCTTTTTGCCACTGACAGTGTTATATGTAGATGGATGAGCATCACACTAGACTGTATTACTTGGACTGTTGCCCTAAAGAGGTTGGACTCAAACTTACACTTTGAGTAACAAAAAACACCCAATTCCTTCATTTCATCACGGGATGGTCTGACGGCTGACCTGAAATGTAAGGACTGTGTTATCGTCCTATAAGGAATGTCATATTTTAACATTCCGATAAAAGTGTTGGTTTGGTTATTGACTCAGCATTATAGGTGCCGTTTACACCTTGTATTTAGCTGTTATCAATCCCATCACAAGTGTATGGTGCTAAATACAGGTGTAACACAATCTTAACTTGTCTACTTTCGGCCATTCCAGAGGTAGTGTGAAACACATTTGATATAATCTATTTCTAATGTAGATGATCATGTGTTGGAATGTTTTCAACAGACATGAGTACTCTCTGCCTATTATCCATCAGACTGAGCACTAGAATGGGTTATGATGTCCACTTGGTAAATATTGTATCTCTGTCATATATTTTCAGGAATTATGTGACTGAATGCCAGTGTGACTGTCGTTTCCATATCGGATAAAGTAATAGTAAGTGAACATATTTTCCTCCTGACACTGACCAGTTTATATTTATATGTAGATGGATTGAGCATCACAATAGACTGTTTACTTGAACTGTCAAAAGAAGTTGTTGTGACGAACTTACACTTTGGATAACAAAATAAACCCAATTCATTCATTTCATCACGTGTGCCAAAAACTGCCAACTTGAGGGGTTTCAGGACATGACCTTAGATAACGAGTATTATATTGAGAATAGGCTCAACAGCTGTATTTCTAGCTGTGTTTCCTTTCGGGAACTCGAGCTGCCTTGAACCGCTTTGGGAACTCAAGCTGCCTTGAACCGCTTCTCGCGGTTCTGGCCCCCCTCTCGCTGAGCCAGCCACTCCTGCAGTGCTTCCTTCTCTTTTACAGAAGCTGGCGCTCGCCTCACTCCATGCTTGTTTATACTTCTGGTCGTGAAGTCACCCACCATGATGGCCAGCATCCAATTTTGACTGATTACACACATTATTTCAGAGTGGAACACTCGGGCGGGTTCCCAAAGCGTTTCAACGAAGTGTATCATTCCCTCAGGAACTAGGTACATTAGTAACCTAGAGGCTTCAACCAATGTTCTCTGTTCCTTAGAAAATTTTTAACTTTATAGCAATGATAAATGTATCTATTGAATTGGCTCCACTCAATGTGTACTATTTGTACTATTTTATATTTATACCTGAACATGAACATATTCATTAAGGCATATCATTTATTAACTCAAACATGGCAAAATATGTGAAAGAGCAAACTTTAATAAACAAGGTCATGAGATTAGAAAGTTTACGAGAGCTAAACTTTGAGTTTCTCTGGAGGAGTGATGCAGCATCACTTCCTGTTAGTGATGAGCTTTAATGATTCAGCATCAGCAGGTGATGAGTTCATCCATTTCTCATGCTGTGATGGAAAGTCCTTCAAAGTGTATAATCAGTTTTATTAACATTTCTGTCAACAGCAGCCTGATATCAGAAATACTCTTCATATGTTAGTGACTCGAGGTGTTTTGGTTTTCACAGAGAAACACAGCATACACACCCCGAAAAACACACACTTCACCTCACACACTTTGCAGCGCACTCATCACTCATCACACACCACAAACCACTCCGAGCACACATGCTCCACCACATATTCAACAGCAAACACATACAGGCTTTCTCTCTCTCTTCTCTCTCTCTCTCTCTCTCTCTCTCTCTCTCTCTCTCTCTCTCTCTCTCCTCTCTCTTTAACTCACAGACACACATGCATACACACCCACACGCATACACCCAAACACAAAGAGCAATGTATCTGTCAGCAATTTGTAAGAGCTTTAAGAGACTTTGTGCTCTTTGTGCATACATGTGCATGAGTAATTTTTTTTATTATTCCCTGATTGTATACTAGCTTATTATTTGTCCATTTCCCATAAACAATCTTGGTTCATGCCTAATGATTTTTGATATAAAACAAAATAATCTCTTGGGTGCTCAAGAATGATTTTCTCTAATAATAAATTCTGTTTGTAATTCTTTGTAATTTATCACAGAGTAAAGAATGCCTGTGAAATGGTTTCACAATTTGCATCAATTATTCATTAACAGTGTTTTAATTTTTTCTTATCATTAAGTACCTAAATGGAAAAGGAAGACAGTCAATATAGTAACCTGGCCTACCTGACACTACTTTTACATAACCCTGGCATTACTTTGACATCACACTGACATCACTTGAAATCACAGACATCACATTACACCTATTTACATCAAATTTAATTGCGCATAAATCACATTTATGTGACATCACATTTAGATACATTAACATCATAATGACATTACATGCAAAACGCAGTATGCAGAGGATAATGGTATTTGGAAGATGCTCTTACCCAGAGCAACTTATACCTGAGGGTTGGGGATTAAGGCCTTGCTCAAGGGCCCAGCAGTGGCAGCTTGGTTCAGTGATGCTTTGTAACCTTCCAATCTAAAGTCAATACCTTAGCCACTGAGCTACCACCTCCCATATAATTCTAATCAGTAATAATCAAACAAAGATTTCCATATGTAATTCAAATTAGCCTATAAAACTCTTGGGTGTGAAAATTCATTATAAAATCATTATTCGGTTATTTGTACTTATATCATACCCTATCTCAGAAATGCCATCAGAATTCAGGAAGAAGGACCGCCTGCTGATTTTAATTAATTTGTGAAATGGAGGGTTGCGTTAGGAAGGGCATCCAGCGTAAAAACTTGCCAAATCAAACATCGAATGGTCCTCTGTGCGACCCCTAATGGGAGAAGCCGAAAGAAACAGTTTGTTTGTAAAATAGAAGCAAGTTAGAGTCAAATTTATTATATAAAAGCAATGTAAGCCTAAAAATTTGTTTTATATATAGAATCAGCATCCAAGAGATGTCTACAATTTTAAACACTATGCCGTTGAGTCAGGAGGAGTTTCAACACCACAGTGTAGAGTTCATGAGGAGATACGACACCATGGTGTCACTGTCCCTTCTTCCTTGAGAAGGAGCTGCTGCAAATATAGAGGAAGGGCCCACCAACCACTCTTAATACATGTAACTTAAATAATATTGAAACTCTAAAGATTATGCACAGTCCAATAAACAACAGATGCGGTTCATAACGTTATATTATAGTGTAAAATACAAAGAATCTAGCAGGTTCAGAAACTAGTGTAAATTAAGTATAGCAGCAGGCAACAAAATGTGGTCATTGTCCAATAAAAAACACAAAAGGTCTTTTGATGAATTCTATTATACATATCACTGATAATACACTAATGATAGGTTTCTAGGTTACATATGTAACCCTAGTTCCCGTTTGGAAGGCTTCCGCATTTCCACGCTCTAAATCATGTGTGTAATCTGTTCAATGGAAGGTGCGCATCACTGGTGGCGTGATGTCATGACCAGGAAGCTATAAAAAGCACATGGAGTGGCAGTGTGGCATGGAGACACAGCGTTTTGTTTCCTCAGGGAACTAAGGTTACATACGTAACCTAGAGACGTTCCCTTTCAGGAACTCGAGCTGCATCGCAACACTTTGGGAACGAGAGTCCAGTCCTCCAGACTGACCAGTCCCTTACTACTGTGTATAGGCACAGCTAGGTTGAAGGACGGAGGGGCCAGGAGTGCACTGAAGTCGAGGTTATAGAACCTGATGAAGATCAGTGGGCGGACCAGCCCGCAGTGTTGCAGATGTCTTGGTGGTTCAATTCAATTCAATTAATTTTTATTTGTATAGCGCTTTTAACAATGAACATTGTCTCAAAGCAGCTTTACACAGATAATGTGGTGATTAAATGTAAATATGTTCTTTATAAGTATGTTTGTCCCTGATGAGCAACTTCATCTGACGTAGATCTAGGATAGGACACAACCACCGTCCTTTTGGAACTATGAAGTACTGGCTGTAGAACCCGGACTCTCTGTCTGATAGAAAGATTACACATGTGATTCAGAGCGTGGACAACGCGAAAGCATTCCCAAAGTGTTACACTGCAGCTCGAGTTCCTGAAAGGGAACAATGATGACGATGATGATGATACACAATCCACCAAAAGATATAAGGTTAGCTCATCATCCACTGTGTTTTCCCAAAAACGATTTTCTCAAGTGTTCATTCCCAAAGTGTTCGCAATAATATGTAAAGCTAAGGTTGCTTAGTTAAGCATCCAATTGATACAGTGTATTAGTAGCAAGAAACTATTAATATAAAATAATTCTAATTGATTGAGCTACAAAACATAAATGCTTCCCAATCCAAACTCTAACGTGTTGAAGAGATAAAAAAGAAAAAGAAAAAAGAAACCATTCCTCCCAACTACACAAGTTTTTCTTCTACTACTTTACCTGGCTTTAATTAGCCAAACTTCACAACTAAGAGCCCCTAGCGGAACTATGCCCTACTAAAATCATAGTAACAGAGACAGAACTGTTACAATGGTGTAGAGCTCAGGTGAAGCTTCAACATAAGGAAGTAGTGTTAAGGTAATTTTAAACACCACAGTGTAGAATTCAAGAGCAGTTTTAACATCACAGGTCAAATCAGTGTCTGTCTATTATAAAGTATGCTGACCTAAACACTATCAGAAATAAATGACTTCATATATGTTTTTAATATAATTTAATATAAAACTCAATATATTTTTCCTTCTATGAATATGTATGAAATGATTCACAATATTATTATTATTTTATTTCATAGCTTTTCTGTCCATTGTACTGCTTCAAGTAGTCATGTCTATGTTAAGAGTTTCTATACAAATATATTTTCAGCCATCACATCACATGTTGCCATAGAAACTTCCATGAGTCTTTAAAACCAAGTGTGCAGATGCCTGCATAATGTGCAAATGGCTGAAGGCTATTGCTTTGAACCAATTCAAGTTGTCAACACTGGGGCTATATAGAAGGTGTCCAATCAGGTTTTTTTTTATTTTGTTATTTGATTGGATGGTCAGAGGCACACTAATAAGAGCTTGCAAGCTACACAAGTTCAGATATATTCATGTAGACTTAATAGCAGTTTTTCATTTCACAATGGCTGACAGAGGATGAGAAATGTATTTGGTTGCTGTAACACTTAAAAACAAGCAAGATCTCCTGCCCTTCATCTCCACAATCATCAATGGGTCATTAACATCTGGCTATGTACCAACTACCTTCAAGCAAGCAAGGGTCATTCCTATCTTGAAGAAACCTGCTCTGGATCCATCAGACATCAACAATCACTTCTCTCCTTTCTTCTAAATCTCTGGAACGCACTGTTTTTAACCAACTGTCTCTCTATCTCTCACAGAATAACCTCCATGATCCGAACCAGTCTGGTTCAAAGCGGCACATTCCACAGAGATGGCCCATTTGGCTGTTTCTGAGAAACTGCATGCTGCTCGGTCAGCCAAGCTGTCATCTGTACTTATCTTTCTGGACCTTTCAGCAGCATTTGACACAGTCAACCACAAGACACTTTTGCCAACCCTCAAGAGCCTTGGTATCTGCGAACAGCATGGGAATGGTTTGCTTCCTACCTGGAAGGTCGCTCATACCAGGTAACATGAGGGGATCCACATCTGCCCCATGCAGACTCACCACTGGTGTCCCACAAGGCTCTGTACTTGTCCCCTCCTTTTCTCCCTCTATACCCACTCCATTGGTGAAGTCATATCCTCACATGGTTTTTCTTATCACTGCTATGCAGATGACACTCAACTCATCTTTTCTTTCCCTCCACAGCTTTCGCTCGGATCTCAGCATGCCTTGTCAGACATATCTTTATGGATGAGTGCTCACCAATTTAAACTCAACCCCAGCAAAACAGAACTGCTGGTCATCCCAGGTGATTCATCCCCAGGTCAAGATCTCCAAATAACACTTCATGACTCTCTGCTCTCCCCTTCAGCCACTGCTCGTAACCTTGGGGTAACTATGGACAATGAAACTGTCTTTTTTCACATGTCGCTAATGTTGCTCGTTCTTGTCGATTTCTTCTCTATAACATCCGAAGGATTCGACCATTTCTGTCCATACAGGCTGCCCAGGTGCTTGTTCAGTCTCTTGTCATTTCAAGACTTGACTACTGCAACTCTCTGCTGGCAGGTCTCCCCTGAACTTTTGTCCACTGCAAATGATCCAAAACGCAGCGGACGACTTGTTTCAATCAGCCCAAGTTTCCACACCACCCACTGCTGCGCTCCCTTCACTGGCTTCCAGTAGCTGCACGTATCAGATTCAAAACACTGATGCTTGCCTACAAGGCAAAAATGGACCAGCACCATCTTACCTCAGTGGACCTCATCACATCTCGTACTGCACCACGCTGTCTGAGATCCTCCAGCACTGCTCGACTGGTACCACCTTCTCTCAGAATGAGAGGTAAGTTACACTTCAAGGCTCTTCTCTGTTCTGGCACCGAAGTGGTGGAATGAACTTCCGCTAGATTCCGTACAGCAGAGTCCCTGATTATCTTTAAGCGACGACTGAAGACCTACCTCTTTTCCTGAAATACCTAAATTAGCACTTACCAAGTTTGTAGAATTCGAGTATATTTATATTAAGTTTTTAATCTTGCGTACCCGTGTAGATTATTCATTACTAGAGATTTAAAGCACTTTTGTACGTCGCTCTGGA
>JBCEWE010000437.1:1698450-1701801 GCA_039877035.1 Silurus lanzhouensis | reverse complement strand
GAACGCTTCGACCGTGTGGTGTGTGTGCTCGGCAGCCAGGGCTTCAGCTCAGGACGTCATTACTGGGAGGTCCACGTGGGTGAGAAGACAGACTGGGACGTAGGCGTTGTCAATCGTTCGAGCAACCGCAAGGGGAAGATCTCGGTCAGTCCAGCTAATGGCTACTGGCTCCTGAGTCTGCGGGACCAGCATGAATACGCCTTCCGTGCCAGTCCGCTGATTCCGATTTACCTGAACCCCAAACCTCAGAGGGTTGGATTTACATCGACTATGAAAAAGGACAAGTGTCTTTTTATAACGCTGACACCATGGCACTTATTTCAGTAACGTTATTTCTTTACCGAAACCTTATATCCATGTTTCAGTCCTGCACCAACAAATCTGGCCAAAAACGAGGCTCCTTTAGTCATCTATTCCATCGCTCCGTCTGAATGAATGTCACTGACCATCACATTATAATTCTTCATGAACTTGAGAGTGAGAAATGGACAGCGGTACGTTGTATAAGCGAGCTACATTAGATAGTCAGATGAAGTGGATTTGTTCTCTCAAGTGTTTTTATTAATCACATCAGAATTCCTTGTTGTTAGCGACGATCTCCAGGAACTTGCTAGCTAAGCGTACCTTGTTGTCTGTAGATATTTTTCCCTGTGCTGCCATAGTCCAGCTCTGCATGCTGAGATGTTCCGCAGCCGATATGAGATGTGTAGGAGGACATGGAGTGTCTCTGCTCTCTATGCTCACAGTGAAATGCTCTCTCACATCTGACTGATCTGCTGCTTCGTGCTCACAATGACGGAAGTTCACGTTCACGTACGACTTTGTGCGCTGAGGTCCTCAATATTAACATTTAAACAGGTTTTATTTCGGTCACACTGTATCGCTGTAGTCAGGTATGGGAGTACAATATCTAGGAAACGTTGCATTTTTTTGGAAATTAGTTTTCATTACAAGAGACCTCTTTGTGTGTGTGTGTGTGTGTGTGTGTGTGTGTGTGTGTGTGTGTAAATAACATTTTATTGTATTTTACAACTATAAGATGCTTCACTATCTTTACCTTTTGTTGTATCTCAATTTTCTAAATATAAAAAAATTTAATAACAGCTTGATGTTGTCCTTGTTTATAGTACTTTATATATATATATATATATAATTGCAGTAGAGCTGCATCACACACAGGAATCTCACACAGAGAATGAATATAGTATACCCAGTAAAACCCAATTGAACACTTCTCCTTTCACTGTAGCCACAACTGCACCTCCACATGCATCATCTCTAACAGAATCATTGATATTTACGGCATTAAGGTTTTTCCTGAGGATTCGAAATGAAGGCAAATTGTGTTTTTTCCTGCAAATTCTACAGGAACAAAACGTATAAAAGTGTAAACATTTCATTAAAAAAGTAAATGTTTTGAACTGTTTTGGCGACCTTTCCTTACCATGTCCGGCTTTTCTTGAAAAATCCGACTTGTAAATGTCCCTGTAAGTGTAAAAATCAGTCAAATCAGTTTCTTTTTCTCTGTCAGTCATTGTGGTATTAAAAAAAAGTTTCACAAGAATCGATAAGAAGCCATGTTGGTTTATTAAGCTTATTGACTGCTCTTACCTGTCAGAAGTGTTAGCTGTGGGTAAGTTCTGGGTTTACCAATCGGTAGTTCCCACAAGGTTGTGGGTTCAAGCCCCACCAATGTAAAGGATACATTTTTATTTTTATTTTGAAATCTATTTGTTTGTCTACTTTGTAAAATTAAACTGTAAATCTATTTGGTAATTAAAGAGACCTGTTGAAAGATTGCTTTATTTCTTTGTATTTTTGAAAGTCTTGTTTGGTCTACTTTTAATATGTTACATGAGTTGAAGAATCGATAAGAAGCCATGTTGGTTTATTAACCTTATTGACTGCTTTCACCCGTCAGAAGTGATACCTCAGTTGGTAAGGTCTTGTTTTACGGATCTGTATCGCCCCACAAGGTTGTGGGTACAAACCCCATCATTGTAAAGGAAAAAAGTTTTTTAAACTTAAAATCTAATAGTTTGTCTACTTTGTGACTTTAAACTGTAAATCTATTTGGTTATTAAAGAGACCTGTTGAAAAGATTGCTTTATTTTTTTGCATTTTTTTAAAGACTTGTTTGGCCTACTTTTAATATGTAACGTGTTCAAGAATCGATAAGAAGCCATGTTGGTTTATTACTTTTATTGACTGTTTTTGCCAGTCAGAAGTGATAGCTCAGTGGGTAAGGTCTTGGTTTACCGATCAGTTGCTCCCCACAAGGTTGTGGTTCAAACCCCACCATTGTAAAGGAATTTTATATCTATTTTATATCTATTTTTATATCTATTTGTTAATTAAAGAGACCTGCTGAAAAGATTGCTTTATTTCTTTGTATTTTTTAAATACTTGTTTGGCCTACTTTTAATCTGATCTACATGTGTTGAAGAATCGATAAGAAGCCATGTTGGTTTATTAGTCCTATTGACTGCTTTCAACAATCAGAAATGTTAGCTCAGTGGGTAAGGTCTTGTTTTACCGATCAGTTTTTCCCCACAAGGTTGTGGGTTCAAACCACACCATTGTAAAGGAATTTATTTATTTTTTTTATTTAAATCTATAGTTTGTCTACTTTGTGACTTTAAACTGTAAATCTATTTGGTTATTAAAGAGACCTGTTGAAAGATTGCTTTATTTCTTTGTATTTTTGAAAGACTAGTTTGGCCTACTTTTAATATGTAACGTGTTCAAGAATCGATAAGAAGCCATGTTGGTTTATTAGTCTTATTGACTGCTTTCACCAGTCAGAAATGTTAGCTCAGTGTGTAAGGTCTCAGTTTATGGATCTATACCGCCCACAAGGTTGTGGGTTCAAACCCCATCATTGTAAAGAACACATTTTTATTTTTATTTTGAAATCTAATAGTTTGTCTAATTTGTGACATTTAACTATAAATCTATTTGTTAATTTTAGAGACCTGTTGAAAAGATTGCTTTATTTCTTTGTATTTTTGAAAGACTTGTTTGGTCTACTTTTAATATGTTACATGAGTTGAAGAATCGATAAGAAGCCATGTTGGTTTATTAAGCTTTTTGACTGCTTTCATCAGTAAGAAGTAATAGCTCAGTGTGTAAGCCCTTGGTTTACTGATCAGTTGCTCTCCATAAGTTTCTGGGTTCAAACCCCACCACTGTAAAAGATAATTTATTTTTTTTAAATTAAAATCTAATAGTTTGTCTTCTTTGTGACATTAAACTGTAAATCTATTTGGTTATTAAAGAGACCTGTTGAAAAGATTGCTTTATTTCTTTGTATTTTTTGAAAGATTGTTTGGCCTACTTTTAATATGAACT
>JBCEWE010000437.1:1348450-1693450 GCA_039877035.1 Silurus lanzhouensis | reverse complement strand
ATTTCAGCATTTTCGTTCAACTCTGCATTTTCGTCTTTATTTTTCAAACAAGCCCGTTCCTCTCGCTTCCTCGTCTCTCCATCACACACTTCAGCCCGAGTTCTTCTCGATCATCTCGCTCCGTCACACCCACCCTATGTGTCCTCTTCACTCCCACTCGCTGTTCCGTCTCACTCTTCTCTAACCGTCTCGTTCTCTTGCTCACCGTCCCTCCGACAGGCTCCACGTCTAAAGGAGGAGGTGTTCATTTCCCAGACGAGACGGAGGACGATGTGCTCAGCGAGAGCGGTGACGACACGCAGCATGACAAGATCATCACCGCCATCGCTGAACCTGATGGAACCTACCTGGTCAAGGTAACACACACACACACACACACACCACACACACACACACACACACACACACACACACACACACACACACACACACATATTTCAAACATATCCTCTCTGTGCCACTTTGTAATGATGAAATGTATTAGTTTGTCTCTGTGTTCCACTGAAGTTTGAGACGTTCTGTGTTCAGGCAGGATTCCTGAAAATCCAACACAAATACGAGATCATCTTCTTGATCCCGCAAGTCCCCACTTTAGGAAAAGACAGCATGCTCTCTCCAGCGTTACGCGCCACGCCCAAACCCCGCCTTCGTGCCACCCACATCGTACCCTGCCCTGAAGGTAACTCCGCCTCCCAACTTCAAAGATCGATGCAGTATATTTACATGTGCTGTATTTGTCTTTCGATGAGGGTGTTTACGTCTTTAATTATTTATACCCTCTGCAGTGTTTCTCAGGCTGTGACACAGGAAGCAGGAGAACAGGGGTTACATCAGCTTCAGTACATTAATAATAAATACACAGCTTTTAGAAGGTCAAGTCCAATTAAGTCGTCAATTATAATATTCATGAACAGTTGAAATAGTTTTTCTCACAAACAAAAGCTTTTTTTTTTTTTTTTTTAAAGGTACAAACCACCAGAATTGTTTAATTACTTACTCTGGCTGAATAATAAATCAGTAATTAAATGCTCACTGAGGAAGTTGTTTGCTGTAAATCATGATTCTGGAGATACATTTGAGTTCGTTGAGTGATTTTATTTTTTTTAATTTATCTCTTTATTTCTTCATCCTGCTTTGATACTTATCCGATCATTTTGGTTATATATTATGTGTAGTCTTTAATAAAAAAAAAAAAAAAAAAAAAAAGAAATCTGCTTACATTCTTAACATATTTTTTTTCAACCATAACCTCCAATTACCACTAGAGGTCAGCGTTCGCAGAAAACGTATAAAACGGATTTCCGTATAAAAATAATACTGACCCAAATTGGTTCTTGGAGGTAAAGTTAGAAATAAAAAATAAATATAGAAATAAAAAATACAATTTCAGTGTCAATGTTGTTTTCTCGCATTCGGTATTCGTGTTCTATTTGTTTGTATGTGCGTTATGTTGTGAGTGAATGTTTTTGTGCAGACCGAATCAGTTATTAATAACAAACATTTTACTGAGTTAATCATTTTCACTACACCGTACAAACACTATGTGTGCGAAGAAGCGCATCCAAAACTCACTCCAAAATTTACTGAACTTTACTTACTGTAGCTGTCAATCCAAAATCTTAATATCCAATTACAGTAAAGGGTTGTTAAACCCCGCCCCAATTCTGAGGTTTATCCCAAAAAGGTGATTTCAAACTTCTTTTTCACTGTATATCGTTTTGTTTTTTGTGAAAGTAATTCAGTTTCTCTGTCGTACAGAGTTCAAAATATCACGATTCTCTGTGTAATGCCTCTGTTATACCTTCTCAAATCATTACACACACTTGTGCTGTCTTGTTCTCGGTGTGTGTGTAGGAGGAGTGAAAGTGGTGTGTGAGTACAGCGCTCAGCAGGAAGGAGTGGTGCAGGATGAGCTCACACTCATCAACAGAAGCAGGAGAGACAGCAGTGTTAAAGTCAGAGTGCACGCCAGAGTGATGGGTGAGAACCAGCCGGAATCAGTCAGTCACGTGTACAAGGTCTTCCAAGTTAGATAATCATTTCTTACATAATATATATTGGCATTCATATATATATTTGTAGGTGTGTGTGTGTGTGTGGTGTGTGTGTGTATGTTTGTGTGCGCCACTGTGAGAAAGTGTAGGTTTACTGTAGGGGCAGTTTGGGCAGGGCAAATCTATAATAAGTTCAAAAGAGCCCCATGTGGGTTGGCCCATAAGGACCCCATGGCAGTTTAACCCTTTGAGGGGCCTTTGTGGCTTTCTGTAGAGTAGCACACAGTTTGGCATCCCTATAAAACAATCCACACAGGGCCCTTGTGGCTTTACCCATTTGGGGCCCCATGAGGGTTTTCAGTGGGCAACCTTACTGTTTGCTTGCCCAAAGAAAGCCCATATAGGGCCCTCAAAGTGCAAAACTGGTGTAGGTTGTGATGAAAAATTACCACAATGTTGCTAGAAGATAATGAAAAAATTCAGCCTGGTATCTTCATTCTCGAATATTGCAGACCGCCATCACGGCACGCCCATGCTGCTGGAGGGAGTGCGCTGTCTGGGAACTGAGGAGATCTCGTCCAAAACCAACGACAGAAAGAATATCTGAACAGTTGCTGTGTCCTTACAGATCTCAGCAGCGTGGACGGTGAGGAGCAAATGAGCGCAGAGAACATAACTCGGAACACAATCGACTCTTCATCACGATCCTGCATGAACGTAATCTTTCGGGGTTCTAATAAATACAAATCTGATTGTAATTACTTCAAAAAGTAAAGAAAAGTGATGGTTGACAGGAAAATGTAGAGCGAGTGTTATATTTTCATTACCTGATCCGTGCCTCTCAAAGCAGGGAGTCATTCAGGCCAGGAGTGAGATTTCTCAAGTGTGTTGCTCAGATGTGGAGATTTTCAGCACTTGTGTGCATGCGGTAGTGATGCGTGTTGGAATGATTCTACACACGGACATGGTGACATTCATTTTGGGGTTCACTTCAAAGATAATTAAGTAAAGAGTGCATGCAAATCTTGCCGTATAACACACTTACACACACGTCTCACAGTTATAAAGCAATACTTTCGACTTATTCGTCATGCGTTTCCAATTATTTTAAACCGTAACCATTGCCAGCACAAACCCTGATTAATAAACAGAAATGTTCCTTTAAGAAGGAGAAAACTATCAAAACTACGAAGAGTGTTATTTAGTATATATCAAGAATAAAGCATCTACAATTAATACTTCTAACGACTGAATAAAACCTCTTTTTAATTCCATTATAACTGAACATATATAAAACATGCTCCAGGTCACGTCAGTGGACGTGATGCTACCACCACTTCCATCGGCGGGTTTATTTCCGAGGTTTGTATTAGGGACTGGTGATTAAATCCTTGCCATACTTTCAGTACTGGTGTTGTATGGACAGGATCAATCCTTCCTGGAATTTCTAAGAAACGAGTGATATTTATCTTGAACCGGAACCTGCATTCATCATACGAACAAATCAGCGTTCTGTCACTCATATATCATGGGACTACGGCATCATCTGGACCTTCCGGGAGAGCTTCATTTTTCCAGAATCCTGAGCGATCAGTCAAAGGAGAAACATAAACAGGCTCGAGGGGAAAAACTTCAACATACTTTCATTCCTTTATGAAAAGGAAGTAATGTAGAAACAGTGGGAATACAGGTTTGTGTGATAGAAATACAATTTGCATGATTAGTTTAATTAATAATTGTTTTCAAACACTTTTTGAAAATAAATGTTTATTTCCAAAAAGTGTTTAAAAACAATTATTAATTAAACTTAAAGAACAAAGAGGTCCAGTCCATGAAAGTCTTATTAATATTAACCTTAATGGCTCTCATTATTCTGTTATTGATACTGGTACAATGGTTTTAAAAGTACTTAATATCGGCTCGAAAAGTTGTTCATTTTAAACAAATCTTTTATATTGTTCCTTTTGTGTTAATTGCGCATGCGCGTTATCCTTATAGTTTGTGACACCGCAGGGGCCTCGGGGCAGAACCGAGACAACGCCTTAGAAAGTCTGGAGGAGCGTATCGGCCACGTCTGAGGGAGATCCTGAGATTGTGGCTTATTCAAGACTGTGCTTTACTGTTTAGAAGAAAAACAAAGCCATAAAACTAAAGACAGTGGGAAAGCACACGGTAATAAATGATAAGACTGGAGGACAGAAGTCGTGGATGTATGAAGTAATAAATGGAGTGACTATGGAGAAATAAAAAAAAGATGGATCTAGATGGAGGAAAGTTTATAGATGCAGTTTTTTATTATTATTATTATTATTATTATTATTATTATTATTGTTACGATTACTCCACTTCTCTGGAGTGGGAAGGGTTTGGGTGTAGATGGAGGAGCTGAACACGCAGCAACATCGAAAGATTGAGCCCTGGCAGATCTGGACAGAAGGGATAGAAGTCTCTGATCCATTACCGACAGTAGATGGCGGTATTGCTCTACTTAAGAATGCGAACGCCAATAAAGAAGAAGCTCAAGAAGATGAGCTCCACAAAACAGCTCCACACCGTCTGATGTCCACCTCAAGCTTCTAATATCTCTTTCTCTCCGACTCTCTTTCTACACCTCCATTCATCTCTTTCAGTTTGCATGTCGGGAGTGTAGAGTGTGTGCGCGGGTCTCACTGGTAAAAGCGACATGAATCTTTTTGTTTGTTTGTTACTTTCTCTCTGTTTCTTCCTATCTGTTTGTTTGGTTTTGTTTTGTTTCCATCTTTCTCTCTTTGTTTACTTCTCTCTCTTTCATTCTTTCTTTCCTTCTTTAATTAGAGACGGGAACATCATCAGGAAGTATAGCGTATGAGGCATGTTTATGGGGCATGTTTATGGGGCAGTGCGGAAGCGTTTTATCGATTAAGTCATAGAAAGGATCTTAGATTTAAGCTATGAAATGAAGAGGAAAAATTTGATAGAAAACCTCAAACCACTCAACTCAACAAGAATTGTGAATAACTTGTCATGTTTTATTTAGTACTTTAAATGAATAATACAATATTAAAATAGTTTTTCAAAGATTTTTATGTAATTTATTAGTACAAACTCTGTTTTGAAATGTTACTTCGAACTTTCGGAGCCCTTTCCTGTTTGCACTGGCGATGGACAGGTTGATGGACGAGGTCAGACAGGAGTCTCTGTGGACTATGATGTTTGTGGATGATCTTGTGATTTGTGTTGAAAGTAGAGAGCAGGTGGAGGATGTAGTATTATGTTACTTACGGTAATGTTATGAGACATACAGAATGCTTAGGAACCTATATTGGGTGTGTTACGGTACTGTTGAGAGGGGGAATAAAAGTTATCTAAGAAGTCATGGCCGGCTGTCGCGTGGTCCATTTACAAAAGGTTTATGTTGTACCTATTAAACGACAGAACAGAGGAGAGCCTGGAGAAGTAAAGGTCTGTGGTGACCCCTAATGGAAGCACCCTAAAGAAGAAGAAGTAGATCTATAGTAATCCCCCGTTTTCGGAACCACCTGCTATAAACAGACGCCACCCCCCAAAAATACCTTTTTTATTGTTTGAGTTGTTAATCATCGTCCCAAACACACTTTAAACACACACACAAAACATTTGCAAAAATATAGCGAGATGAATTTAGTGTAAATTCGTCGAAATACAGTACACGATCACATTTATATTGAGTACATGTACAGTATACAGTTCTGTAGCGTAGCCTATGCGTAGTTTCTCTGCTGTTTATTGGTTGAAGTCTCCCATGACGTCAAAAAAAGAGGCGTCACCGCATTCTTTACTTATTGTACTGTATTAACATTTTACTTTATTTTATAATTAATAATAACATTTTAATTAATACATTTTATTAGTTCAACATAAAACTCCATAAAAACAATTCTCTATAAGTGTTTTGGACTATGGTGCTCTCCGTGAGAGACCGGGAAAATCAGCCAAACGAATTAAGTTATGTGGCAAATGCAATTCCAAGATAAAGCGTGGTAAAGTGGGGGATTAAAGTGGGATGTACATGGGATTACTGTGTGTGTATGTATATATATATATATATATATATATATATATATATTTATTTATTTAATTACTGTCTTACAGTTTTGTGTGTGTAGACAGTGTATGCAGACCCACAGTTTTGGCAGCTGGAGCTGTTCCCCAGTTAAGAAGAGGATATGGTGCGTGACGGCTTGGACGTGTCTGATTCAGCGATTCACTGTATGAAGTAGAGTTTCTGCTCATCATCACCGAGAACGTGAATCAGAAGCAGGATGTGAAGATCTCGCCTGCTGGAGCACTGGACGTCTCAAATCCTTTAAATCTCACTATATTTACACTTCTCCAACATTGATGTGTCCTGTAAACTAATCCAAACGTTAACCTGGCAACTGTACAATTTTTGTCCAGGGTTCTACTGATCGTGATGTTCTAATCACCATGATTGTGATGTAGGTCAGACTCAGTGCCAGGGGTGTTGCTGCTGTCTGGCCAAGATTTACTTCAGCTCAGAAATGTGTGTATGGCGGTCAAAACTACCCATGTTCTCATGTAAGAGTAAGGGTACCAGGGGAATGCTTAAAGACTGTTGGAGCACAAAAACACACATCAGTATTGTTTTTCCTGTTTCAACACAGGAATGTTCCAGATCAATGTAAAAATATATACTGTACAAATGTGGCTTGTGGAATCTGTACAAAGGCTTTAGACAAACTGCAGCTATTTAGATGTTCAGTTAATTTCATTCTGATAGCTCTGATTTGGGGTTGATTATAGAATAGAAAATAGAATAGCTTTTATTTGTCACATAATCATTACAGCACAGTGAAATTCTTTCTTCGCATGTCACAGCTTGCAGAGGTTTACGGGCCTTGCTCAAGAGTGGCAGCTTGGTGATACCGGGGCTTGAATCCCTGACCTTTAGTTTAGTAACCCAGCACCTTAACTACTAATCTACCACTCCCATATTACAAGCTTTTTGAGGTTGAGTAAAAAAAAAAAATAAATAATAAAAAAAAATATATATATATATATATGTATGTGTATATATATTTACAGTTTTATTTTAGAAGACAAAACCTGCCCAGAAAGGAGGTGCTTCACGCAGGACTTGGTGGCTCAGTGGTAAGAGCCTTGCCTCTTATGTATGAGGTTCTCGGTTTGAATCCGACCTTGTCTCTGCGCTGTCACTGTCTGTCTCTCTCTCTCTCTCTCTCTGTAAAAGGTAAGTAAGAGGTATATGGCAGAAAGTGGTAAAGGAATATATGATAGGAGAGCAGAAGTAAGAATAGATGAGAGTGGGAAGGAT
The DNA here is from genome assembly GCA_039877035.1 of Silurus lanzhouensis. NCBI lineage: Eukaryota > Metazoa > Chordata > Actinopteri > Siluriformes > Siluridae > Silurus > Silurus lanzhouensis. The sequence goes on along the minus strand of JBCEWE010000437.1, from coordinate 1,686,142 downwards.
AGGAGAGGGCAGGACAGAGCAGGGGGAGGGAGATAGGAGAGGGCGGTAGACAGGGCAGGGGGAAGGAGATAGGAGAGGGCGGTGGGCAGGGCAGGGGGAAGGAGATAGGAGAGGGCGGTGGACAGGGCAGGGGAAGGAGATAGGAGAGGGCGGTGGCAGGACAGGGGGAGGAGATAGGAGAGGGGGGGCAGGACAGGGGAAGGAGTAGGAGAGGGCGGGGCAGGACAGGGGGAAGGAGATAGGAGAGGGCGGGGCAGGGAGGGGAGGAGAAGGAGAGGGCGGTGGCAGGGCAGGGGGAAGGAGATAGGAGAGGGCGGTGGGCAGGGCAGGGGGGAGGAGATAGGAGAGGGCGGTGGGCAGGGCAGGGGAAGGAGATGGAGAGGGCGGGGCAGGAGGGGAAGGAGATAGGAGAGGGCGGTGGGCAGGGCAGGGGGAAGGAGATAGGAGAGGGCGGTGGGCAGGGCAGGACAGATAAATAGAAGAGACGGGTAGACAGGACAGATAAAGTGGAGAGGACAGTGGGCAGGGGAGGTAAAGAGGAGAGGACAGTGGGCAGGGGAGGTAAAGAGGAGAGGACAGTGGGCAGGGGAGGTAAAGAGGAGAGGACAGTGGGCAGGGGAGGTAAAGAGGAGAGGACAGTGGGCAGGGCAGGGGAGGTAAAGAGGAGAGGACAGTAGACAGGGCAGGGGAGGTAAATAGGAGAGGACAGTAGACAGGGCAGGGGAGGTAAATAGGAGAGAACGGTAGACAGGACAGATAAAGAGGAGAGAACAGAGGGCAGGGGAAGGTAAAGAGGAGAGGGCAGGGGGAGGTAAAGAGGAGAGGGCAGGGCAGGGGGAGGAGGAGAGAACAGTGGGAGAGGGCAGGGCAGGGGGAGGAGGAGAGAACAGTGGGAGAGGACAGGGCAGGGGGAGGAGGAGAGAACAGTGGGAGAGGGCAGGGCAGGGGGAGGAGGAGAGAACAGTGGGAGAGGGCAGGGCAGGGGGAGGAGGAGAGAACAGTGGGAGAGGGCAGGGAGGGGGGAGGAGGAAAGTGGGAGAGGGCAGGGCAGGGCAGGGCAGGGCAGGGCAGGGCAGGGAGGGCAGGGGCAGGGCAGGGGGAGGAGGAGGAGAGAACAGTGGGCGAGGACAGGGCAGGGCAGGGGGAGGAGGAGAGAACAGTGGGAGAGGACAGGGCAGGGCAGGGGGAGGAGGAGAGAACAGTGGGAGAGGACAGGGCAGGGCAGGGGGGGGGAGGAGGAGAGAACAGTGGGAGAGGACAGGGCAGGGCAGGGGGAGGAGGAGAGAACAGTGGGAGAGGACAGGGCAGGGCAGGGGGAGAGGACAGGGCAGGGCAGGGGGAGGAGGAGAGGACAGGGCAGGGCAGGGGGAGGAGGAGAGGACAGGGCAGGGCAGGGGAGAGGAGAGGACAGGGCAGGGCAGGGGAGGAGGAGGCAGGGCAGGGCAGGGGAGGGGGAGAGGACAGGGCAGGCAGGGGGAGGGGAGAGGACAGGGCAGGGCAGGGGGAGGGGGAGAGGAAGGGCAGGGAGGGGAGAGGACAGGGCAGGGCAGGGGGAGAGGACAGGGCAGGGCAGGGGGAGAGGACAGGGCAGGGCAGGGGGGGGGAGGACAGGGCAGGGCAGGGGGAGGGGGAGAGGACAGGGCAGGGAGGGGGAGGGGAGAGGAAGGCAGGGCAGGGGAGGGGAGAGGACAGGGCAGGGCAGGGGGGGAGGGGAAGGGAGAGGCAGGGGGGCAGGGGGAGAGGAGGGCAGGGAGGGAGAGGCAGGGCAGGGCAGGGGGAGGAAGGGCAGGGCAGGGGGGAGGGGAGAGGACAGGGCAGGGCAGGGGGGGGAGAGGACAGGGCAGGGCAGGGGGAGGAGGAGAGGACAGGGCAGGGCAGGGGAGGGGGAGAGGACAGGCAGGGCAGGGGGAGGAGGAGAGGACAGGGCAGGGCAGGGGGAGGAGGGAGAGGAAGGGCAGGGCAGGGGGAGGGGAGAGGACAGGGCAGGGCAGGGGAGAGGACAGGGCAGGGCAGGGGGACAGGGCAGGGTATCTACTCTCACAACTCCCCCCCCCCCCATCTACTCTGACCCCTGCCCATCTACTCTCACAACTCCCCCCCCCCCCCATCTACTCTGACCCCTGCCCATCTACTCTCACAACTCCCCCCCCCCCCCCCCCATCTACTCTGACCCCTGCCCATCTACTCTCACAACTCCCCCCCCCCCCCCATCTACTCTGACCCCTGCCCATCTACTCTCACAACTCCCCCCCCCCCATCTACTCTGACCCCTGCCCATCTACTCTCACAACTCCCCCCCCCCCATCTACTCTGACCCCTGCCCATCTACTCTCACACTCCCCCCCCATCTCTCTGACCCCTGCCATCTACTCTCACAACTCCCCCCCCCATCTACTCTGACCCCTGCCATCTACTCTCACAACTCCCCCCCCCATCTACTCTGACCCTGCCCATCTACTCTCACAACTCCCCCCCCCCATCTACTCTGACCCTGCCCATCTACTCTCACAACTCAACCCCCCCCATCTACTCTGACCCCTGCCATCTACTCTCACAACTCAACACCCCCCCATCTACTCTGACCCCTGCCCATCTACTCTCACAACTCACCCCCCCATATCTACTCTGACTTCTGTTCTCCTATATTTTCTACTTACCTCTTTCACTACTTACTCCCATATACTTCTTACTTACCTTTTACACAGAGAGAGAGAAACAGACAGGGACAGACAGTGACAGCGCAGAGACAAGGTCGGATTCAAACCGAGAATCTCGCACATGAGAGGCAAGGCTCTTACCACTGAGCCACCAAGTCCTGCGTGAAACACCTCCTATCTAAGCAGGGTTTATCTTTTAAAATAAAACTCGGGCGTTTCTTTGACACCCTGTCAATCATTGTGACATCACACATTACAAGCCTCAACTCCTTTTGGACTACCACCTGCTCCTCAGCAGCGTGTGCATTTTGTGGTACTCTAAAAGGTTGTGTGTATCCTGTTAAAAAACTTGAGACACTAAAGATATGTTTAGGTGTCTAAATAAATGTTTAATTAAATGCTCAGAAAATTCAGCTCTCGTGGCACTTTGCCTTAAACATAGATCTGTGTTTAATTATTATATATTTTTCTTTTTAGAACAGACTCTGTCCCTCCAAAAGCTTGTTATAAGGGCGTGGTAGCTCAGTAGTTAAGCTGCTGGGTTACTGATTGGAAGGCTGGGGGTTCAAGCACCGGTATAGCCAAGCTTGAGCAAGGCCCTTAACCCTTTGTGCTCCAGGGGCTGCCCCTGCACTCTGACCCTAGCTTCTGAGCAAGCTGGGATATGGGAAGAAAGAATTTCAATGTGCTGTAATGTCTATTCTATAATAAACTCCAAATCAGAATATTCACTGAGTAGCTGCAGTTTTTCTAAAGACCGATTACCTTAAACAGATTCCAAAATCCACATTCATACAGTATATATATATGTTTACATCAATCTGGAATAATCCTCAGTTTTGGAGCATGAACCTGAAACAAGAAAAACATTACTGATAAGTGTGTTTGTGCTTCAACAGTCCCCTTACCACACAATCTTTAATTACAGAGAAGCCACTGCACCCTAAGGCTGGGTGGGCCAGTTAATCATAAAACTAGCTCGCTAACAGGCTCGTTGGTTAGTGTCCTAACAAGTGAAGGTCATAATTCATCTATCTAGCTATCATTATCTTACACCCCTTGCGAGGCATCACTAAACTAGATGATCATAACACTGTGATCACTCTTTCAAGGGAGGTTTATTAGATGAGCTTTTAAAGGAGATGAAAATGAGCGCTCATGAGTGGAGGTCACTTCCACATCATCGTCGGACAGAGAAATTACAGTGATTTAATGCTTTAAAATATTGAGGAACATTTGATTTGTTATTAATGTCCTGAGAGAAGGCGATTTCTGGGTGATCATCTCTTCTTCTGGTTTTGCTAATGTCCAGTAGTGAGACAGTGTTTAGGGTCTGACTCCGAGGAACACGCTCCCCTTCCTTCCAAAGGAACAGAATAGCAGTGGAAGTAAACAGGTGAGAAAATACATATTCCAAAAGGCTATTCCAGATCTTTTACAGGTAACTCTACTGTCTTAGGAGCAATGTGAGGGAGAGGGAGGGAGGGAGGGAGAAAGTGGGAGTGAGCAGGGGAGTGTTTAACAAAAGAGGAGAGGTTAAACACAACATTTATGTAGCTTTACATAAACGGTTAGTTTTTCCCCTTTTGTATTACCAATCTTTCACTTTACAAAAGAATATAAAAACCATAACCAAGAGCCAGCGCCCCCCCCCCCCCCCCCCCCCTTCATCTTTGTAACACTCACATAAAGCCAGATGGGCACACCACACCTTAGAGAACTGTTCCATATCATTTATGTTTGTAATATAAAAACCACTTTATGCGAGTCATGATACCTTTAAACGTCTCCCTCTGTGGAAGCCAGCTTCAGACCTTTGTTTATCTGAGTTTTCCAAATTGCTACACTAATTGAAAGGTTGTTCAAAAACTGAGTGGCTTTGTAAGAGAAATCCCTGCCCCCTGCTGTAGTCTTTATTATTTGAGGTACCAACAAATAGCCTGCACCTTTTGATCTAAGTAGGTGTGGGGGGTTATAATGGTGCAGGAGTTCACTCAGATACTGTGGGTGGCGTGAAAGCATTAAGTGCTTTATACGTCAGTAGTAGAATTTTATAATTAATGCGAGATTTAATTGGGAGCAGTGTAGATGATTAAAACAGGGGTGATATGGTAGATCTCGTGAGGACTCTTGCTGCTGCATACTGGACTAACTGAAGCTTGATTATGCACTTACTCGAACACCCAGACAGTAAAGTGTTACAGTAGTCTAATCTAGAGGTAACAAAAGCAATGACTAGTTTTTCTGCATCCTGACGTCATATTTCTAATTTTAGCAATATTTCTAAGGTGAAGAAGGAGATCCTGGTAATATTATTTACGTGAGACTCAAAGAAAAGACTCGAGTCAATAATCACACCAAGGTCTTTGACTGCTGTACACGCTGACAGAAAAACCAGCTGCTGTTGAGCTTGTACCCAGCTTTAAGTTCCTTGGAGTCCACATCTCCAAGGATCTCGCCTGGGTCTCTGAACTCCTATCCTGATCAAAAAGGCACAACAGCGCCTGATTTTTCTGAGACTTAAAAAGTCCCACCTGTGCTACAGGATAGTAGAGAACTTTTACTGTTGTGCCATTGAGAGCATCCTCACTAACTGCCTCTCAATGTGCACTGCTTCAAACCGTAAAACCCTTCAGAGGGTGGTGAAAACTGCCCAACGATTCATCAGCACTCACCGTACCACCTTGGAGGACATTCACAAGAAAAGCTGACTACAAAAGGTGAGGGGCATCATCAAAGATCCCTCTTACTCTAACCATGGACTATTTACCCTTCTGCCATCAGGCAGACGCTCAGAGTCGCACAAACAGACTGAAGTATAGCTTTTTTTCCTGTGGCTGTAACTGCACTGAACAACTGGTCATCATACAATGTTAACATTACAATACTGCATTGTCACGTTCTGAGTATTTTGCAGAGTTTTTTTTTTTTTTTTATGTTTTCTCTCTGTATTTTGCACTGCTAATCCACTAGGCATTTTTGCACCATCGATAACTGTATATCCCACCCATATTTATTCTGTATATACATACATCCATAATGGTAGAGTATATTATCTCCTGACATGTTAATCTTTGCATAATCTTTGCACAATATATTGTATATTACTATATATACACCATATATTATTACCTACTGCACCAAATCTCATTGGCTTTGTTCATGTACGTTGCACAACGACAAAGTTGAATCTAATCTAATAACTTTATATAACTTAAGTTATACTATGACGCCTGCTATGCTTTTATGCATAAAGCAACAATATTTCTTCTGGCTTACCACCTCAACCAGCGGTGTCTATGTGCTACGAGGAGGCTGAAATCATGACTGATACATTTCATAAATGTTATTCCTAAGCAGAACTGCTGTTCTACATCTTTTTCCACGTCTCTGTCCCCATCATCTGTCTCTCCGTCTCCTCGACACCACCACTGCTGTTCTTTCCGTCTCCAACCCCACCACACCTGTCTCCACCCCACATGTCCATGCCTCCTCCACACCACCAGTCCCTCTGTGTTCAGGTGCTACCACATATTTGCAGTATTAATGGCTACTAGACTTCACTTAATTACAAAACCAACATACATCCTCTTAGTGATACAGAAGTGAGGGAGAGACAATGAAACAAAATCCGTCTGGAAAAAGCCCTGCACTGGACTCCATCCTGTTGTCAATGCCTGACTCTGTGGTGGGCAGTATTCCTCTAATTCCTATGGATGCTGAAAAAAACAAAGAAGAAAAGAAGCAGAATAAGTGTTGTGATATAGTTGCTCTGTACGAGGAGCCGCTGCAGTCTGATGTTGGAAAAGATACTTGCCAGTTTGGGTGCTAAGATAAAAACAGGCTCTTGAGTAGATAGCAGGCCGTTCATTTCTGCATCCGGATTTGTTCTGGTTCAGTCAACATGACGGCTGCACGGAAATGGAGGTGTGGTTACGTCTGAAGGAGAGTTCACTATTTACTCAAACGACACCACCGCTTACTAAGATCCGACACGTCTGGTGTTAAAACAATCTGTTGATGCTAAACCCTATTTTAACACTTTATAGCAACACTGGAAAAACAACACCGGCAAATTTACTGCTGTGTAAAAATAAAAACCTCTGAATAATTCAGTCAAAGAAAATACATCAAAAATGTGAACTCATTTACAGTTTAAAACTGTGCACTCTCCACTAAATCAAATGTCCCATAGAATTTACTGTGAATTACCATAAGAAAGAGTGACATTTTTTAACAATTAAACAAAGAAAATCCGCTAATTAAAATCAAATAAAGAAAATTGGCAGCTGTGATTACCAAAAATAATGTGTAAAATATGTACAAAATACTTGAAAAACTTTGCAATTTTGAAACTGTAGATTTTATTATTAAATTTAAGCACATTTAAACTGCACCACCTAATAGACCTTGGTGTTTACGAGAAATGTTAAAAACTGTAACTAAAAAATCTAAAATAAAAGTAGATATGCCTTAAAAGAGAAAGCTTTCTCTACACACAATACAACAAAAAAAAGAGCATGTGACGGACATGTCGTAGACATGGGTATGAAAGAGAGAGAGTGTTAAAAATACGGTTAAGAACAATTGTGGGTTTCTCTGAGTAACACTTTTATTTAAATACTTAAAAAATGACTGCATTTCTTTATTATAAAATAAATATACCAACATATACAAGCAGGCTGTTCAAAATGAGGTACAGCAACGCTAATCAGAAAAATAAGAGCAATAACGTACTTGCCTCTTAATCTTGATTAACTGGCCATAAAAACTGAAAACATCCGTCAAGCTGGAGGTCACGTGCCAGACATCTGACTGACATCAGTCCATATTCAGACATCACACCACTCATGACCTGAAAGTTCCTGAAACATGGTAAGGACTCGTGGGTTCACCTGAAGATGGCCGGTGTTTGTTTTCACCACTTTGGTGCCCTTCTATTTGTTTGATGAAGTAAAAACACCTTGGAAAAGAAGAAAACGAGTGACTTAATAAATCCTAAAGCTTCGTTATGAGCGAAAAACAACTGGACAATCTTTAATTAATAACTAATATGAATTCATTTATTAACAAAGGGGAAATAAATGCTGTAAAATACATTATTCGTAGATTCTTCATGTTAATGCGTAACTGATCGTTGCAAAGTATTAAACGAATAAAGGGAGAATAATTTTACAACAAGGCCTCGTTAGTTGTTACTTAACACGAACAAACTATAAAAATGTCTTCACAGCATTTATTAACCTTGTTAATGTTAGTATTAAAAATACAATTGTTCATTGTTCGCTTGAGATCGCGGTGCATTAGCTAATGGTAATGTTTTGAAATGTAGAACTCAATGTAGAAATTTATATTGATTCATAAAGGTTATAGTAGCATTACTGATTGTTAGTTAGATTGTTAGCATAGTTAACTAATGTTCACAGGCGATATCCTATTGTGAGGTCATATTACTGAAAGTGTTTAAAAGAGTAAATTAAAGTTAAATAAACGGTAAATAAAAACATTATTTGTTTTTAGATCGGTAACATCAGACAGAAGGCTGTAATGAAGGTCAAGTACAACGTTCCGATCCACGCACAAAATAAACTGCTCTGAAAAAAAACAAGACTGACCTAAAAAGTACAAAGAATTAATGAACAAAATTATAAACTATATTAGAAAAAAATAAATAAATAACAAACGAAATTTTGAATTATTCCTTTACTAGTCCCATGCGATTTTGAAGACCAGGACAAGACACTCGGATGGGAATAACAGCACTGCATTTTTGTTTTTTTTTGTTTTCATTGCATGTTTTATGGTTAACAATGAAGCTTCTGAAATTGACTTTACACTAACTCGGCTGAATAATTTAGCACAACCAAAGTGGTGTCTCCTTTCAGTTACGGCTGCAACTAAAGATTATTTTGATAATCGGTTAATCGGCCGATTATTTTTTAGTTGATCGATTCATTGTTTTTTTATTTACAAAAAATATTTTATACGCCGTTTTGCTTATTATACCTATATAGAACCCTGATTCTTGGTATTTATGTATAAAAGTGTACTTTTAAAAATGCAAAAGCCATATACAGACGCTCCACACTTTACAAACTTTTGCGGATTCGAACAAACCTGTCCTCAAAGTGAAATTTGTTCGGAGCCGAAAACATTCGTCGACCGTCACGAGTCCACATGAAGCGTACTGGACTCGGGCCAATTACATTTTTTTTTATTTATTATGAATTTGTATAATTATTTTTTTTACTTAGTGCAAAATATTGTATACAGTATTCTGATTATTTCCATCTGTTTTTGTATCCTTTAATGTTTGATAGTTTTTATAGCTCTTACATTATTAGGTAATTAGGTAGGTGGGGAGCGTCTGTATCGAGTTTAATCGAGACATTTGAAAGTGTATAGCGGCTGCTTGTTGGGGAGTGAACGGGGGATTTCTCCTTTGAACAAATTCACTCATGCTGGGTTGTCGCTTTCTGTGAAAAAAAAGAAAAAAAAAAAAAAGAAAAGAAGTATGAGTTTGCAAAGTGTAAATTGTGCAAATCAACATTTGTATTGTTTTTAATGATATATATATATATATAAAATAATATATAAAATAATATATAATAATATAATATACTTCTTCTTCTTTCGGCTGCTCCCATTAGGGGGCACCACAGCGGATCATCCGTCTCCATACCCCCGTCCTCTACATCTGCCTCTTTTACACCAACTACCTGCATGTCTTCCCTCACCACATCCATAAACCTCCTTCTTGGCCTTCCTCTTTTCCTCCTACCTGGTGGCTCCATCCTCAGCATTCTTCTACCAATATAATTCATGTCCCTCCTCTGCACATGTCCAAACCATCTCAATCTCACCTCCCTCACCTCGTCTCCAAAACATCCTACATGCGCCGTCCCTCTAATAAACTCATTTCTGATCTTATCCATCGTCGTCACTCCCAACGAAAACCTCAACATCTTCAGCTCTGCTACCTCCAGCTCCACCTCCTGTCTTTTACTCAATGCCACTGTCTCTAATCCATACAACATCTCAGGTCTCACCACAGTCCTATAAACTTTCCCTTTCATTTTTGCAGATACCCTTCTATCACAAATCACTCCTGTCACTCTTCTCCACCCACTCCACCCTGCCTGCACTCTTTTCTTCACTTCTCTAACACACTCTCCATTAATATACGATAAGCTTATTCTTTTTTCGGCTGCTGCCAATAGGGGTCGCCACAGCTCAATATATAATAAATAATGAATTAAATTGTGTATAATAATTTAATTATATATATTCATAAATTGAATATAGAAACATTGAAAACAAGCATTTAAACGTAGTAAAGTCGCAGTAAATCACGTTTTGAAAACGTATAAGTTGACAAATGCTAGAAAAAGAGAATGAAAAGGAGAAACGCAGCAAACTAACGCCTTGAAAAGAAATCAACAAATATACAATATACTGGTGTACAAATTCCTAGTAAAACTACAGTTCTCTCATCAGAGGACTAATAAACACTATGGAATGTTTTATTATTGACGTTATGTTAATGTTAAATGTGTTTTATGAGACTCACGTTTTCTTTCTCGGATGTCGGATGACTCCAAAGACGCGGACGTTTAGAACATAGCGCGCCGTCGCCCAGAAACCCGGATATAACCTTCTGCGCATGCGCGGAAGTGTGATCTCGACCTGGGTTTTTCCTCGGCCAATACAATTGTCTGTCTGAGTGTAAAAGTTGTCTGAGCACACGTTCTATTGGTCCGTGTATCTTCTGATCGTTCAGTTTTCGCTTTAGAAAGAGAAAATAAAGTATTTTTATTTTCTTCTAAAACTCCAGAACACGTCTCGAGTCTCCTGCCCGATTCCCGAGTTGTTCTCGGTTTAACATTAATGTACAATGTTTTTTTTTATTTTTTACAAACATTAAAATTAAGTTACAACCAAATAATGAAATTGTATTATTTGTGTTTTGGAGGAAATAGCAATAAATTAATTCTTGTGTCTTTTATCGTCTTTTTTGAGGCAAATAATTTAGGTTACCTTTATCTATATATGCTTTTTTAACTTTTTTTAAATGTCAGGATGGCCGAGCGGTCTAAGGCGCTGCGTTCAGGTCGCAGTCTCCTCTGGAGGCGTGGGTTCGAATCCCACTTCTGACAATAATTTTTATCATTTAAAAAAATACAAAATTATATATTAATTATATATTACAGTCCTGTATACTGCATCAGATAACCTGCCCTTTACAATCACTCCATCTGAATCCAGTTGAAACACTCAAAACATCTGGGGACTGTTTAAGATTGTTGAAAAAACATTTCAGGTGATGAACTCAAACTGTGCAACGCTCTCATTAAAGCTTAAGGTGGCTAATTTGAAGAATTGTAAATATAAAACATATTCTGGGTTATTTAACACGTTTTTAGTAGCTACACAGTTTCATGTAATCAAAACTATTACAATAATACAATGTTGCAAATAACAAAAAAAACGCTGTAATAGGAAGTGTGTCCAAACTATTGTCTGGTCCTGTATAAACAAACACGTTAGAGCACTTGTGTGTGTTACACAAAACGATAACAATGACAAACTATTTAAATGAATTTACGTTTCTCTGCTATTTACTTGTAAGTGACTAAACTGACATCAGCAAATTTTACGTAGCTCACAACAATACACAGTACAATATGCAGTGAAATGCTTTGAACCACTTCTCTGTGACATAAAAAACAAAACAAAAAAACAAACAAAAAAAAGCAATGATAGCAATTATAGTGTAAAATACAAATAAAATACAAATAAAAAAAATAGAAAACAATAAAATAGTTTTTTCAATTTAATTTATTATAATTATGATAAAAGGAACAGCATCAAGAGCTGATATTTGCTGAAATTCTATTGCTTTAAAACTTTACGTTATTAGAATTTCAAATTTACACTTCTTTGTCTAATGAAAAAAAGATGAATCAATACAAATATTTTGCAGGACTGGGTGCCTTAAAACGTGTTTAGGTTAAATGAAGATAAAAATTAGAGTCTTTGTTTCTCGTAATCTTTATGGGAATCTATTGTCTAGATCGTGAGCATTATTTTTGATTCTCAATTAAACCAATAAATGCTAAAAATAAGATATTTGTTTAATTGAGACAGAATTTTTCGGCGACCCTCCTTCCAGATAAAAGTATTTATTCTTCGATGAATGAATGAATGAAATTATAATCAAATCATAATCAAATCATTGGAGAAATTTAATTCATTGCGGTTAGACGATCGGATACTTGATAATCCGTTGCGAATATAATACACATCCAGTCTCACACATCCATACAACTCACATTCCACCATTACAAAGAAATCTATAATAATAATAATAATAATAATAATAATAATAATAATAATAATAATAATAATAATAACCACAAAGTGGTGGTTTGGAGCCCTCTAGCGTTCTTGTTGGCACACATACCTGAAATACTCAGCCTTCCTGTAACGCCGCTGCTCAGTGAAGATCTCTGAGGTCTTCTAGTCAGGGATTTTTGGATTTTCTAGTACCAAGACTGAGGTGAAGAAAGGACTGGGTGGGCTTTTGCTGTAAACATAGAACAGACTTTTCCTCGGGATCAGACTGTCCGATTCTGCAGCCTTGTCTAATAGATATCTCAATTGTATGTTTTTTGTTGTATAGTGTGTTACTGCGACTGTATGTTGTCTTGTTACTTATTATATGGTGTAAACGCCTCCTTCCTGAAGATGTCTGAAAACTTGAAGTTACAGTGACTATTAGAAAAGCACTGTAAAAGCACTGGAGACTCCTTCCATACATGTTGCATAATCTTCATCATTTTAATTGTACTTAAAAAAATTGTAAACAAATCTGGTTATGATTTTTTCCTGGGAAACACGTGATTGCTATGGAAACAAAACTGGGTGTTATTTTAGACAGCGACTTGTCTTTCAAAAATCATATCAATCAAGTTACTAAAACAGCCTTCTTTCACCTTAGAAATATTTCTAAGCTAAGAAATATGTTGTCCATATCCGATGCAGAAAAGCTCGTCCATGCGTTCATGACCTCCAGAATAGACTACTGTAATGCGTTACTAGGTGGATGTCCTGCATCATTAATAAACAAGCTTCAGTTAGTCCAGAATGCAGCAGCCAGAGTTCTTACAAGGTCAAGAAAATATGATCACATAACCCCGATCTTATCGTCCCTACATTGGCTTCCTGTTAAGTTTCGAATAGACTACAAACTATTACTTCTCACTTATAAAGCACTAAATGGTTTGGCTCCCATGTATCTATCCAGTCTTTTAACTCGCTACAATCCGCCACGCTCCCTGAGATCTCAAAACTCTGGGCTTCTAGTAGTTCCTAGAATAGCAAAGTCCACTAAAGGTGGTAGAGCTTTTTCACATTTAGCTCCTAAACTCTGGAATAGTCTTCCTGACGGTGTTCGGGGCTCAGACACACTCACCCAGTTTAAGTGTAGATTAAAGACGTATGTTTTTAGCAAAGCCTACACATAACACACATCACATCATAACCTTGTGCTCCAGAACATCTGATCACATGCACATTATCAACTTGTGCTGTTAATATCATGAACAGCAGCTACGCTAATTTCTCTCCACTGCTTCTCTTTCTCTCCCCATCCCGAGACACCCTGAGGTTTGGCCAGCTCCAGTCACCTCCCACCTCGTGATGATTACGGACCTTTGAAGAAGTAGATGCCGAACTCACAAACATCCCGAACCATCTAGAGACGTACCAGTGCCATTTGGATCCCGCTACATGTGTGGAGTTTGGCATTGGACCTCCTGGAGTGTTAAAGGCTCTGGCATGGAGAAGCTGATGCTGGATCTGTGGTGATCACAAATGCTGAGCTCATAAAACTCGGAGCTACTAACCATATAGACTGTATAAGACTGCAGAAAGAACATCACTTATAATCTTATACTCCAGTACTCATGTTAGTTCTCACTCTCCAGTGTTCTGTATTGTTGAAAGATTTATGATCAAACTCTTGATGTCACCCAAAATGAGGATGGGTTTCCCTTTTGAGTCTGGTTCCTCTCAAGGTTTCTTCCTCATAACATCTAAGGGAGTTTTTCCTTGCCACAGTCGCCACAGCTTGCTCATCAGGGACAAATTCACACCATTCACCATCACTGTTGATTTGTGTAAAGCTGCTTTGAGACAATGTCTGTTGTGAAAAGCGCTATACAAATAAACTTGACTTGACTTGACTTGACAATAATGTACGTTATATGGCCAAAAGTTTGTAGACACCTGCCCATAAGACATCCCAGTCCACATTTAATCTCCATTTCCTTTTATAGTAAGCTCCACTCTTCTGGGAAGATGCTTCACTAGATTCATTCATCCACAAGGCTGTAAGTACATTCAGGAACTACTGTAGGTGAGATGAGAAGGTGTGGGGGTGCAGTCAGTGTTCACATTCTTCCCATATGGATGTATTAGTGTATCTGATATACAGTAAAAACCCTAATATTTGTAAAACATCATGAAAATCATTTGAATATGAGATGATCTGATATCTACCAAGCTTCAAAATCACTCTGTGTTGAATGGCGGTGTTTTATACATTCCAGCTTGCAGATCTGATTAATAATGCAGTATTAAACATATCTCAGACTACTGGAGTTTTCCAGCTAGTTTTTTTTTTTTTTTACTCATTACACATTTTGCTTTGCGTATCAAAGTAATTTAAACCTCTCTTCGACTGATTCCTCACGGTAACCATGGCAACCTTTTTTTTGTTGTTGTTGTTTGCAAATAGTTTCAGTTTCAGCTGGACATCAGATTGAAATTTTCATTCCAGTGCAACAACGAAAGAAAAACGATTTCGATTCAGTTTGTTCGTTTTCGTTTCTTGTGTCAGAAGAACCTCGTCGTGAAGTTATGAATCCTGTGATTCATTATTAATGGATGAACAGTTGTTGCTGAGGTTTCTGCAGTATCAAATCTGCTGAATGAAGGAAATATCAAGGAATCTTATATAAAAACATTCCACATTTCCACATTATTATCAATATTTATTATCATATCAGACTGCGGTGTTTCTTTCTTCCTCAGAGTCCAACTTAAAAAAAACGAAAAAAAAAAACAGCAGATGCTTTCAAATGGCTGATATTTGAGTTATGATCCTCGGCTCATGTTACTGAATTTGCTCCTGTCATTTATATCACAGCTTCAGACAAGAAAAAAAAAAAAAAACGAGTATTTCAAGTTGTCTGAGTTTCCTTTATGTCACCAGGTTCTACTTCGGCCTGTTCAGTTTCTTCACTCAGAAGGACAGAAGATCAGATTCCTCGCTGCTCAGAGATCACGATTAGGACATTCAAAGACATTCATTACTACAGAGGCAGAGGTAAGGGTTTGCTCTTTAGCATGACAATGCTGGGTAATTGAAGTGTGTGTGTGTGTGTGTGTGTGTGTGTGTGTGTGTGTGTTCGCAAATTCACAAACATGTTCCTTTCCATCTTTTATTTTCTGTTCACTGGTAATTAAACAGCACAAAAACCTGACTTCACGTAGTTCTGTGATGTTTGGTGAAGCTCCTGGAGGAACAGTGTTTTGTATGACAGCTTTATATGAAGGGGAACGACTGCTGTGAAGCCACGTTACTTAACACGACTCGAGTAGATGTTCCTCCATCGCGTTTTCTCCAACCTGTTATCTCTCCAATCATCAAACACAGAGTGTCAGTGTCGATGCATAATGGAGCTCGTTTACGGAGTCCATCTTGGGCCCAAACGTTTCAGATAAAATGTTATTGCTGTAACACTTGTTTTTTTTTTTTTTTGAATGAGCCTCCAGCAACTGTAAAATTCTATTCACATTTTGGTCATGCGTAGTTGGATTTTTAGAAACATCCCCCCCGTGACCTTCACACGGCGTCCTGCTGTGAAGATGAACCTCATCCTTCATGGATGGAAGTGTAGAAATGACAAAAATCTTTAGTGCTGCTCTGATCTCTACAGGGTCTGGATATTGTAATCGTTACTCATGTGTTTAGCAGATGTTCGTCCACATCTGTTCATTGATTTAGTTTTGGTGTGCAGTCACGTAGGCTGATAAAAATTTAGCGAAGTGTTTAAAGAAATTTCTTTTTCCTACAATGGAAAAATGATGGTAAAAAAACCCAAACTGTGACACTTTTCACCGAAATTAGGATTCGCAAATGTTTTCCAGTGGATTCCTAAATCGGTCTCGCAAACCTGATCTTCTCACTTACCCAATCCAACACCATGCAGTGAAAATATATTTCGAGCGTTTCTGATACAGTGAAGCGTTACAACATGCGTGCAAATATTTGTGCAGTATGTGCAAAAAAAAAAAACCCAGCAGAAGAAGGAGGACGTTTTGAGGTTTGTGTTCCTTGGTGTCCTCCTGGTCGAGGGTCTGAATGTCCTGGGGGAAGAAGAAGAAGCACCTTAATATTTTTTGCATGTCCTGACAGCAACTGAGAGAACAGTCCACTGGCGGAGGTCCTTCTTTATCTTCCTGGCTGTTGGTCCAGCACTGCTCGCTGTAGTTAAAGATCAGCCGATCTCACCACCTTCTGGAGAGCATCTCCTGCTTTGTGCTCTTTTATCTATATACATATTTACAATTTAATATTGATATATTGTTTAAAGATTTTTTTTTTTTAGTGTTGCCTCCTGGATATGTTTTCACTGATTTTGATTACACGTGTATTACAATAGAGAACAGATGCTTTATTCGGAAGCTGCCATTTAATTATACCTCATTATCTCATTATGTCATTCTGTCAACATACTACATGTAAAATAATGGCCGTGTATGAGACGTGTACGCAACTCTAACCGCACGGTGTTTCACTGTTCACATCAACTCACATTCTGAACCTAAAACAAGTTCTATCACATATGTGGAGCATAAACGCAAATTAGTCTCACGCTAAATACACGCATGCATGTTGGACTCCGTCCTACATTCTTCCACGTCATAATATTTCAGTGGGTTAATTGCAGGTCTTGTGTCACATGGCTTTTATTGCCATTCCAACCATGTACAATGGAGTGCAAAATGAAACCAAACGGCATTCCTCCAGGGCAGATACGCTACACAAAAAAATCTAAATGAACACTAATTTAAACAAACCAAACCAATATACAGCAACATTTAGCACCAGTACCAAGTACACAGAGATCAATGTGCACATGATTTATCAACAGAATAATAAATACTGTCCATGTAGACATTTGATGTTTTATTTGTGATGTTTGAGTTTCGGAACAAAGCGAGGCGATGCGTTCGGACAATCGAAAATATAAACCATATTATGGGTTTACTACAGAATTCCATACGTGCTCTTAGTTCAAAACACTATTAATGTACAGTTAAAACAAAAAAAACACTGAAAGTGAAGGCGTGTCCAAATGAAATAAACAACGTTTTCTAAATAAAATGCAGAATAAAACAATATTTGCTAAAGGGAGGAAATATTCAGCAATTATTGCAATATTTGCTGAATGTTATGATGGTGACGTTTCTCTATCGCACCTCCATTACAGGATTTCTAGCACATTTATTTTCATTGTTTATGATCATATCAGACCGCAGCATTTCTGCATTCATCCGACTGAAAATCCAGAAAAGAACACAAGTGCGTGAGAAATGAGTGTATCGCTGATGCCTGAATGAGTGGCGAAATACAGACCTGCATCACAGCAATACAATAAAAAACAATACAAAAAACAGGTGAGGTGAAGCTTAAATGCAAAACACATCAACAAATCGGAAAACAAAATAACTAATCCGAAAACACAACGACAATTCAGACAAACCGGAAAAGGAAGGTATAGTGTGTGTTATTTTCTTAGCTTTAAACATGTGCCAAATCAAAACATGCGGAGGATCCGCTGTGGCGACCCCTAATGGGAGAAGCCGAAAGAAAGAAGAAGAAAGGCGCACTAATCAAAATAAAAAAAAATAGATAAATGGAGAACTTTACACATGTACAAGAAACAAAGTTATAAGATTTCATATCTTGAATGACAGGCGTCTCGTCCAATGATTGGTAAGCGTTTCATTTGCAAACTATACCTCCGTTTTCCACTTTGTCTGAATTGTCGTCGTGTTTTCAGATGTGTTATTTTGTTTTTGTTTTTTTTTATTTTGTTTTTGGATTTGTTATTTTCTTTTTGTCTTTTTTAAATTTTGTTTTTGTATTTGTTATTTTGTTTTTGTTTTTTTTTATTTTGTTTTTGGATTTGTTATTTTGTTTTTTGGTTTTTTTTTTATTTTGTTTTTTTGTTTTTTTTTTATTTTGTTTTCGGATTTGTTATTTTGTTTTTGCGTTTTTATATTTTGTTTTCGGACTTGTTATTTTGTTTTCGGATTTGTTCATGTTTTTTGCACTTCTTGACCACCGTATTTAAGAACATGATACATGTAATAAAATGCCTGATATTTCAAATATGTTCTTCTGGTCAGGTCTCTGCATCTGCTGCTGTTTTTTATTTATATAATTGACTTACAGGACGAGTATTTCAGGTCTCCTTTGTTTCCTTCCCGCCCGTGTTGCGCCGTGTTTTCACTACAGGCACACAGTAAGATCAAATCTTAATTAAATCTGCAAAACAAGGAAATACACGTGTTAGAAAATGTTTTTAAAATGTAATCAAACTAATTTTCGTGCTTTAAATATATAATTACTGTAATGTTTGCGACGAGAGAAGAGTCTCCTGGTGATGTTATCTACACGCGAATCAGTAATCAAGATGAAAGTGAAATTACTGTGAAATCAGAGAGCTGCTTGTTTGTAGTCGTAGAGTTAAATAGAAGGAAGTCATACTTTTAGGCATGAAGCATGATTTGGCAGTGTCAGGAACATGAGAGTGGCGCCCTCACAATCTATCAACAATGACTTGTGCAACTCGCATTGTGTTTGCTTTTTTTGTTCGGCTGTTGTAAGTTAGACATGGAAACATTCAGGGTTTGTGTGTTAAGTATTAAGACAAAAAAAAAAAATAAAAGACACAACAACCTTTCAAAAGGTCAGGAAGATTTCTAAAGCTATTAAAAGCTTAATTTCTGCTCCTAAAAAAGGTAAATTCTTGAATAATAATAATAATATCTATCTATCTATCTATCTATCTATCTATCTATCTATCTATCTATCTATCTATCTATCTATCTATCTATCTATCTATCTGTTTATACACACAATCCTAGTAACATTTTAGGGTCACGTGATATTGACATGATTTACTTTTACAGGTGTGGAGATGAAGCCCATGCTGATCCTCATACTTTTCATAGGTTCGAATATTCACTTCTTCCATACAGTTTTCTTTTTTTAAAGAGAATTTAATATTTAATTTAATTTAATATTTTATTTCACAAAATAAAATGTTCTTTTTGATTGTCATGTTTGGAAGGACTACTGGGATCATTATCTGATCACAACCAGCTCTTAGTTCATGGCTGGAGAAGAACTGATAGTGGTTTTGTTGTCCCAGGTAAAAAAAAAAATAAAAAATTCATTATTTTTAATGTAAAAAAAAAGAATTGGTGGTGATTTATTCTTCTTTATATTTTTCCCCCTCTTTCCAATAGATCCTCAGGATTTAAACACTACTGCCATGGACAATCCAATGAACATGCTGGTAAAAAATATTCCTACTCAGAAACATGAAATAAAACATTGTATAAAACATTATCTTTTTGTTGAAAATCTCCGATCTGATTGGTTAAAAGGCAATAAGAAAATTCAACAAACCGGAACCAATTATTTCAGATATTCAACAGTGACCACACCTCAAAACATTGTTCAAAAGTTTTACTTTCAGCGTGTGTCAGGTTTTTATCTTCAGAACTCATTTCTAACTAACGCTATCTAGTCCAGGGGTGGGCAACCAGTCAGAGACCGAGAGCCACATTTTTTTACTGTGTTACCCTCAAAGAGCCACATCAAACACATGGGCACACATGAACATCACCCATCCCTTCCTCTTACACACACACACACACACACACACACACACACACACACACACACACACACACAAACAAACACACACACACACACACACACACACACACACACACACACACCTCTGCTCAGCCAGAGTTATTGTAAATGTCACACACCAACATAATGACAGAAATTGACTCTTACAGTTTTAAGACCACAGGACAGTCATTTTCAACAATTAACATTGTGTGCACTGTCTTACACACACACACACACACACACACACACACACACACACACACACACACACACACACACACACAAACTCTGTTTAACCAAGTCCACAAACAAAAATAGAATCATTTACAATAGCGTTTTTCTTTTACTATGCATGTTACTTAATGAAATATGAATTTAAAATGATATATATATATATATATATATATATAAAAAAAAAATAAAATAAAATAAAAAAAATCAGTGTTGAATCGTCCCGTGATGATTAAATTCTACATTAACATCTATGTAACTAATTCCACAAGGTATCTCATGTATTATCTTGTACTTTAATCTATTGTGTAACACCATTCATAATACATTAAAGTATATAAATGTATTGTACATATACTTTATTATACATGTCTCAAGCGACCAATAGAATTACAGACATGTGCATATATGTTCACGTATATTAAGTATAATTTTATATATACGCTCGTATATGGCCGTATGTCAGATTTCCGTATGGGGAGAGAAAACGAGAGAGAGAGAGCGAGAGAGAAAGATGATTATCGAGAGGACCTCAATAATTCGCTACATTATTCCACATGTGGATTGCTCCTGTAAAGTAACGCACATCTGGTTCTCTTTCCTTCTGTAGAACTCTGTAACAGTGGAAGCTCTGAATAATGGAACGGATGTCAAAATGTTTAGGTAAGACAGAAGCCTTCAGTGTTGATGGATCCTCTTTAGTATTTTTTTTGCTGTAGATTCTTTTAGAAATTAAGCATCAGACTTATTTTATAGCATCTGGTTTAAAGTGTAACATCAAATCTGCACATGCAGGACGTTTCGGTAAAAAAAAAAAACAATACGCGAGTTTATTAACATTGTTATTTACATTGTAAATGAATACAGATGTGCAGTTCTGTGTGATGTGTTTACAGAGTTGATTATTCATCCTCAGTACCAACAACCCCCCCCCCCCCCACACACACACCCCGGCTAAGCTCTGTGGTGATTTAGTTTAGTTTATAATAATCATTATAATAATGGGAGAAGAAAGAAAAAGAAAACTAAGAATGAAATTTAACTTAAAAATAAAACAACAAAAAAATAGCATCTGGAATGATGAAGCTGAGGTGGATAGAGATCAAATTCACACATCATGCTGACACTGCAGAAACAAGGATGAATGGATGAATGGTGGATAGATAAATGGATAGATGAAAGATTAATGAATGGATAGATGGATAAATGAAGGGGTAAATGGATGGATGGATGATGGATGGATGAATGAATGAATGAATGAATGGATGGATGGATGGATGAACATGTGGCTGGATGTGTAGAGCAAATACTTATTGAATGGATGGATTTATGAATAGAAAGAGGGGTGGATGGATGGATGAATAGATAATTGGACAAACAAATAGATGCATAGAGATATGGATTGATCGATGAATGGAAGGATGTTTGGATGGATGGTCAGATGGACGAATGGATGTTTGGGGGATGGATCATTGGATGAATAGTTGGATGAATTGATGGATGGTTGGATAGAGTTATAGATGGGGAGAGGGATGGATGGATGGATGGATGCATAGAGGGGGTGGATGGATGGATATGTGGCTGGATGGGTAGATGGATGGATGGCTGGATGGATGGATTTATGAATGGAAAGAGGTATGGATAGTTGGATGGATGGCTGGACGGGTGAATAAACAGATAGATGCGTAGAGAGATGGATGGATGATAGATAAATGGATGGATAGATGAATGGATTAATAGAACGATGGATGAGTGGTTGGATGGATTGATGATTGGATAGAGAGATTGATGGGTATAGGGATGGATGGATATGTGGCTGGATGATAGAGAAATAGATGGTTGAATGAATAAGTGGATGGATAGAGGGGTGGATAGATGAATGAATGGGTATAGATGCGTCAAAAAAAAAAATTGTTAAGTGATTGTTAAATGATTATATGATGGTGGTAGTGGTACAGAAGATTCAGAGAAACTGAACTGATTAGTTATAGTACAGTTTGATGGTTGATAAAAACATCCTCCTGTCCTGCTTCTCCCCACATGGGAGCTGATTGAATCTTCTAATAAAAAGGTAGGGATTCAGTTGAAGGACTGCTTTAGACCATGATTTCTTCCAGCGCAATTCCAAAGACACGCACTGAGAATGATATTTTGTTGCAACCAGATATGTACAGTATGTATTTCTATTCTCAATCATACAGAGTTGAAGCACATACATACATTATATATATATATATATATATATATATATATATATATATTATTTGCTTCCAGATCATTTGACTCTTTGTTTGTTTGTATTTTAGGGAAGGATCACAAGTAATTGTCAGAAGGTACTGGTATCCATATCTTCTTATAGGTAAGCATTTGTGTTCTTGTCAATTTCAGGTCATTTGTCGCTAATTTAAAATTGAATAATATAATAATAAATTATAAGCCATTTTTTTTTAAACAGCCCAAAAACATCAAAACAAAAGTACAGTAGATTACTGAGCAACTTTTTTTTTTATTTAGAAGTCCAGGAGCAATCACCAGCGACCACTGAATCCACAACACCTGCACCTACACCTACAGACGCCTCAACCCAAACCATCACAATTCTTAGAACAGCCAGCCAAATGACAACTCCTGTAGAGTCATTACCATCGCAGGCCTCTACTGCCCCCTACAGTTCACCTACAGGTACTGATATACTTAAACAAACACTCGCATCCTCAATGTGGCAGGCTCACGGGGGCATCAGTGGCAGGCAGTAAGAGCTGATGGAAATGCTAATGGAAAAAAAGCCACTTGTTACACATTGAAAGTGAAGGATACAGTCGTTGCTCACCAAACACTTCAGTTGTCTTTTCTGCCTTGTAACTATAGGGCCGAGTGCAACACACAAAATCTCCACTACTGTAACACAAGAAGCTACAACTACGGCAACTACTGCAACACAAGAACCTACAAAAATGACAACTGCTCTAACACCAAAAGCTACACCTGTGACAATGCCTTCAACACAGGAAAATACTACAGTAACACAGGAAGCTACAACTATATCAACAACTCTAAAACAGGAAGGTACATCTACATCACCCACTGTAACACAACAAGCTACAAATACATCAGCCGCTGTAACACAACAAGCTACAAATACATCACCCACTGTAACACAACAAGCTACAAACACATCAGCCGCTGTAACACAGGAACTTACAAATACATCTACCTCTGTAACACAACAAGCTAAAACTTCAACAACAGCTGTAACACACCCAGCTTCAGGCACATCAACAGTTCTAACACAGGAAGCTACATCTACATCAACTGCTGTAACACAACCAGCTACGAAAACATCACCTGCTGTAACACAACTAGCTACAAATACATCATCTGGTGTAACACAACCATCTACAACTGCATCATCTGCTGTAACAAAACCAGCTACAACTACATCATCTGGTGTAACACAACCATCTACAACTGCATCATCTGCTGTAACACAACCAGCTACAACTACATCATCTGCCGTAACACAACCAGCTACAACTACATCTTCTGCTCTAACACAACCATCTACAACTGCATCATCTGCCGTAACACAACCAGCTACAACTACATCACCTGCTGTAACACAACTAGCTACAAATACATCATCTGGTGTAACACAACCATCTACAACTGCATCATCTGCTGTAACACAACCAGCTACAATTACATCATCTGCTGTAACACAACCAGCTACAATTACATCATTTGGTGTAACACAACCATCTACAACTACATCATCTGCTGTAACACAACCAGCTACAACTACATCATCTGCTGTAACACAACTAGATACAACTACATCAACTGCTATAACACAACCAGCTACAAATACATCAACTGCTATAACACAACCAGCTACAAATACATCAACTGCTGTAACACAACAATCTACAACTACATCAACTGCTGTGACACAACCAGCTACAACTACATCATCTGCTGTAACACAACTAGATACAAATACATCAACTGCTGTAACACAACCAGCTACAAATACATCAACTGCTGTAACACAACAATCTACAACCACATCAACTGCTGTAACACAACCAGCTACAACTACATCTTCTGCTGTAACACAACCAGCTACAAATACATCAACTGCTGTAACACAACCAGCTACAACTACATCAACTGCTGTAACACAACCATCTACAACTATATCTTCTGCTGTAAC
Source organism: Silurus lanzhouensis (assembly GCA_039877035.1). NCBI lineage: Eukaryota > Metazoa > Chordata > Actinopteri > Siluriformes > Siluridae > Silurus > Silurus lanzhouensis. The sequence goes on along the minus strand of JBCEWE010000437.1, from coordinate 1,662,036 downwards.
ACAACCATCTACAAATACATTACCTGCTGTAACACAACCAGCTACAACTACATCTTCTGCTGTAACACAACCAGCTACAACTACATCTTCTGCTGTAACACAACCATCTACAAATACATCAACTGCTGTAACACAACCAGCTACAACTACATCAACTGCTGTAACACAACCATCTACAACTATATCTTCTGCTGTAACACAACCATCTACAAATACATTAACTGCTGTAACACAACCAGCTACAACTACATCAACCGCTGTAACACAACAAGCTACAACTACATTATCTGCTGTAACACAACCAGCTACACCTACATTACCTGCTGTAACACAACCAGCTACAAATACATCTTCTGCTGTAACACAGCCAGATACAACTACATCATCTGGTGTAACACAACCAGCTACAACTACATCATCTGCTGTAACACAACAAACTGCAACTACATCAACTGCTGTAACACAACCAGCTACAACTACATCAACTGCTGTAACACAACCGGCAACAAATACATCATCTGCTGTAAAACAACAGACTACAAATACATCAACTGCTGTAACACAACCATCTACAACTACATCATCTGCTGTAACACAACAAGCTACAAATACATCATCTGCTGTAACACAACAAGCTACAAATACATCATCTGCTGTAACACAACAAGCTACAAATACATCATCTGCTGTAACACAACCAGCTACAACTACATCACCTGCTGTAACACAACCATCTACAACTACATCATCTGCTGTAACACAACAAGCTACAAATACATCATCTGCTGTAACACAACAAGCTACAAATACATCATCTGCTGTAACACAACCATCTACAACTGCATCTTCTGCTGTAACACAACAAGCTACAACTACATCACCTGCTGTAACACAACCGGCAACAAATACATCATCTGCTGTAACACAACAAGCTACAAATACTTCATCTGCTGTAACACAACAAGCTACAAATACATCAACTGCTGTAACACAACCATCTACAACTACATCACCTGCTGTAACACAACCGGCAACAAATACATCAACTGCTGTAACACAACCATCTACAACTGCATCTTCTGCTGTAACACAACAAGCTACAACTACATCATCTGCTGTAACACAACCATCTACAACTGCATCTTCTGCTGTAACACAGTCAGATACAAATACATCATCTGCTGTAACACAACAAGCTACAAAAGCATCATCTGCTGTAACACAACAAGCTACAAATACATCATCTGCTGTAACACATCCGGCTACAACCACATCATCTGCTGTAACACAACCAGCTACAACTACATCATCTGTTGTAACACAACCAGGTACAAATATATTAACCAATGGAACTCAGAAAGCTACACCTACATCAACAGCTCTAGCACAACAAACTACTAATAAATTAACTGCTGTAACACAACAAGCTACATCTACAGCTCTAATACAGAAAGCTACAAATATTTCAACTGCTTCAACCACAACCTTACAAACAACCACAAATCCAACCACAACAACCAAAAACACATCCTTACAAACAACCACAAATCCAAACACAACAACCACAACAACAACAACCACGACAACAACAACCAAAAACACAACTTCTCAAACAACCACAAATCCAACCACAACAACAACAGCAACAACTACTACTGCTGCTACTTCAACTCCAGCAACAGTAATTTTTGTAGACGTTCTTAGATTCACACTCGACATGACGTTTACCCAGGACCTCGAAAATGCTTTTTCAGTGGCCTTCATAACACTTGCAACATTTATTGAAGCGCAGGTAAACGTTTCTCTTTTTTTTCGTGATTCATTGTTGGTAAAATGCTGTGAATATTGACGCTGCTACAGTGTAAATCATGTCCTAAAAAAGTACCTTTGCACAATTTCAGCTTGATTTCATATTTCAACTAAAATATAGCAAACGCTACAGCCATTGCAGAGTCAACAGCTTTCAGTGAGTAGAGCATTATGGGAATTTTGATAATGTACAAATAAAAGAAATATATTTATTATAAACCAAAACACCGTTTTCTCCCTACAGGAAAGGATCCATTAAAGTCAATTCAACACTGTTCTTTATTGACACAATTCCTAACAATATAGACATAGAAAACACACTGGTTTCTGCTTGGGAAAGTAACAGCACCAGCTTGCATCTAATTAATGGCACTGTTTTCGCTGGTAAGTGAATAATCTATCAATCTTTGTAACCTCTAACCTCTCATACAAGAAAATGTGTATGACTGTATAACAATTTTTTTTTTCAATCATCAGGACAAGACGGTACAGCGAGCAGCTCAACGGGGGAAGTCCTTTACTCTACATTGACGATCCTTCTAACATGTGTACTTTTAGTACTGCAATCCCTTTCATTAAGATAGCTCACAGGACATTCTGAGCCCCAGTGATGATTAAAAACTAATTGAAGAAAATCTCTCATGGGATCACATGTACAGTACCTGAATATATGAGTGTACTCCTAATTTTATTATCCACTATTTATTAAGAGGTATATAGATAAAGGCATATCTTTTGCTAGCATTTCACTTCGCTTGTGTAGGAATTCCTCATTCTTACCTCATACTGTCTACTGAATATATTTCAAAGTTTTTTTTTTAAAGTTTCTAGCTTTTAAAATACGTATTTTTCCTAATGTCCCAAGTATAGCCTTGTCGTGTCTTGCCTATCTTGTCCTTTTGTATTTATTATGCAAATAAATTACACTGAAATCTTACAGCACTTTTCTCATATTACCGTGCTTCACGCTGTAATATGATGTAATAAACAGGCAAACGTGGCCTTTCTATACAGGTTGGTGTTTTCTTTTGGTTTTTTATAATGTAACATTGCCATTTTAAGAACCGAATAGTGGACTGGTTGCTGTTATAGTCTGGGTTCCATTAGAAGATTCCCGTCATCATTTAGATCATTCGAAATCCTCCATCCGTCAGTCTGTATCATTTCAGCTTGTATGACATTAAACCTGATTACATCTTATCTTTAAAGTGCTTGACAACTATTTTCTGTTAGACCTTATCTAAACAGGTACCTGCTTAGCAAATCAATGCCACTGATATAGAAACAGCTCAAAGATAACCAAGAGAAATTGGATGCACCTGAGCTAGATTTCAAAATCAACATTCCACAGCAAAGTGTTTTGAAAACTTTCATTCATTTGTAGTTGTAAATAGTAACTTCTCTACATTAGCTAACCCTCTATAGCATGGCATCGTCTCTGGGCCAAAGCTGATTTGTAAATGAAATGAGGCAAAGTGGAAAACTGTTCTGTGGTCAGACTATTTAAAATTTCTGTTTGAAAACCATGGACACCATGTTCTTCGGACTAAAGAGGAGAGGGACCATCTGGCTTGTTATCAGTGTTTAGTTTAAAAAGCAGAATCTCTGATGGTATGGGAGAGCATTAGTGCCTGTGGAATGGGCAGCTTGCACATTTGGAAAGGCTCCATCAATGGTAAATGGTATATACAGGTGTTAAAGCAATACATGCTGCCATCCAGAAAACAAGATACTGCATCTATTATAATAGCATGACTTCATAATAGAAGAGCCTGGGTGCTGTAGTTTTCTGTCTGCAGTCCGGTCGTTTCACCATTTAAAAACATTGGTTGCATCATGAAATGAAAAACACAACAAAGGACACCCAGAACTGTTAAGCAGCTAGAATCCTGTATTACAACATTCCTCTCCCAAAACCTCAGCAACTGCTCTCTTCAGTTTCCAGATACAGACAGAAGACGGGACGCTACACAGGAAAAAAGATGGACCTGTCCAGACGTGTTCATATTCCTTCCTTAAAGTTGTACATACTGTCAGTTTATATATTTGATATATTTTATTGTGAATAGAATATACGTTTATAAGATTTGCATTCTGTTTTTAGTTGCGTTTTACACAGCGGTCCAACTTTTTGGAATTCGGGTTGTAACTCTTTACATTGTAACATCAGAAAACACCTTTCTCTTCAAGCTAATCAACACAATGCCAATTTCTTTGCTTACCCAGAATAGCAGAGCAGGCTTCAAATACCAGATGATATGGTATCTTCTCACCAGGGCAATGATGTTTTTTTGTCTGAAGACATTCAGGAATTAAGAAAGTTCAATCTATATGCTGTGTCCTGTTGTGAACATGTCATTGTTTGGATTACCAGCCACTTCTCTGAACAATGATAACTGTAGCTCTAGCAAGTAGCTGACACCACGCCACAATAAGGGGGCCATTAACCTGTCAAAAACTGAAATTCCTTCACTTTAACAACATAGAAGAGAGACAGAGGGGAAAATGGTGATCCACGGTAACCTTAAAGCCTCCAAATTGGGCAGCTTGTTGAATATACGCAGATTTGAACAACATCTTTCAACACAACAAAGGAAGTATGTATGCAAAGTAATCCTGGTTCAGATGGTGTCCTGAACAATTTTAACATTTTAAAATGTGAGGGGTTTAACAAAGTTGTATAAACCCTTCAGGTACAAATGCTGGGAGCCAGAGGCAGGGTTGCTTTTCACATTCCACCTGTTTTCAGTTTGCCCTTTAACTAGTCTGTGTATTTAATCACCCAAACCTCACAATTATTTTGCAATACACACTGAGGTCATTGTGTTCCAGTCCTTACCAAACCACTGTATGTTTCCATGTTGTCAATGGTTTTGATACCTGTTCTAGTTCTGCCCATAGTCGTAGCTGGTTCATGCTGTTTGTTGATCTTCTGAACTTGGTTTCCACCCTGAGCTTCTTCTTGGAATTTTCCTCTGTTCTGTTGAATACAATGAATTCTGGTGCATTCTACTCTCTGCAAACAGGGCCACACTGGTTAGCTTTGTCAATGTGTACATTTATTGACTTGAAAATTTGTAGTTCAGTGATAAATGTGGGCATTAAAATAACAGTCTAGAAATTCTACAAACTTCTGAACGTTTTATAACGGCAAGGCCGATATCCTTTTCTGATATATTGTCTGATATATATTTTTTACCTCCTAAATAAACTGCATTTAGTGCAGTTCTTTACTGCAAATAATCATCACATCATCAGGCTGGACTTTGGAAAATGTGAGAACGATTATTAAAGCATTTAACACAACATGGAACAATGCACAGTTTTTTTTCTCATTTACATTCTAGTTTGTGTCAGGATCTGGACATTCTAAATCTGTGTTTGTGTTTTGGCTACCAGATGCTTTATTTCTGCCTTGTTTCAATCATATACGTTAAAATAATCCAGATTAAAGGTAGTTTTCATGTAAATCAGGTATGCAAAAATATACCCATCATATAACTCTGTGTTACTCCACCAGAGGGCAGAGCAGATCAAAAGATCAACTCAGAACCTACGTTTCAGTTAGTGACCTCATAAAAAAACAAAAAATTTTTTTTGTCACTTTCATCCTTATTTTATTACGATTGGTGTGTTTTTTTTTGCAAATTTATGGGAGTTGGGAGCTCAGTGGTTAAGAGATTGAACTTTGGATCAAAAGGTCAAATCCAAGCACCACCAAGCTGCCGCTGCTGGGCCCTCAGGCGGCTGCCAAATGCGCATATGTACATTTATAAGATGAATCTCAAAAGGTAGAAAGGTTCAACCTGCGTGTCTGGTGTCACATTGAAAGTGTCACATTTAAGCATTCATATCCACCCCACCCCCTACCCCTTTAAGATAAACTGTTCACTGGAAATGTGCTCTTATTTAATGTAAAAAGTTTTGATGCTTATTCACCAGCACTACGAACTCCCTCTAAACACATCAGTTGCAACTTTAGGGGACATGCCAATGTTTGTCTTTTGTCCGATTGTTACACATGCTTGATTGTCAAACTACATATATGATTGTCACACAGCATTTTTCTGCCTTACATTCTAACCTAGCAATTAATGACATAGAACAAAGATTCTATAGAGCTCACGGATGTTTGCCATAACTTATTAAAAAGGATTTGCTGAAATTTCAATGAACGTTACGACGGTCTGAATCACAAAAAGACACCATGACAGATGTCTGTGTCGAGACATTAGGTCAGGCCAGGGCATTAAATGTTTTAAAGTTCATTATTTTATTTACAGTTTTGCATAGATACCAGAACAGACAATGGGTAAAAAAAAGTTATGGTTGTTGATAGGACATACAAAACTTTACGAAAAAGCTAGCTCAATCAAAATGAAAATACTTTATTGATCCCATAGAGAAATTTCTTGGTTGAAGATGCTCATAGTAAAAGATCAAAGTAAAGATAAAAGAAATATTAAGAGAAATGAAAAGTAAAAAGAAACGAAAAATGATTAATACCTATAATTATTATTTTTATTATATAATTCTTACTGTGTTATTAAAGATCTACAACCTGTAGTGAACGCTGAACATTTTAAAAGGATGAATCTCCACCTAAAAATCCTGCATAGCTGGATTGTCTGAAGGTGTGGCTGCTGTAGAGTCACTCTGTGATCACAAGGCACGATGACACGAAAAAAAACCTCTCACTCGATGTTTTTTTCGAGTATTATGTATAATGAAAGAGCTCAGTTTACAGTATTGAGTTCTCCGGCTTCGTCGAGAAGCCAAAATTTTATTTTATTTTTTTCCAAAATTTGATTTCATGAGAGCAACTTCAGACGTGATCAGACTTTGTCTTTTTCAGTTGTTCATGTTCCCATAGTGCGAAATAGATTAGACAAATAAGATTATTATCAAAATATTTATATAACTTGTGTCGTGTTGAGTGTCAAGAAAAGCTCGTTATTAAACATGGAATTGCATTATTACTTTTGTTTTTAAATATAGAAGCTTCTTTGCCTGGTCATTTCTGTAGGACAGTCCTGGATATTTAAATGAATCGGTTTTCTGTTGTGATTTTGTATTCAATATCAGTGCACCGACATCATATCAGAGCTGACAAATAAACTAAACACGCGTTTTGACGTGGGCTTTGACAAATCGAATACGAGGCAAATACGCTTGACACGGGGGTATTTTGACTAGTTAATTCTGGCAGCATAGATGACGCAGTGATACTGCCAAATCTTATAGAACCACCCAAGTGTATATACGTTGAAGGCCAAAGCCTTTTGTCATCCCGATGTTCATGCACAAGGTGAGGTTTCCCTTTAGAGTGGGTAAATAGACTTCAGAGCAAGTAAAACATTGAGGTTACCAAGGATTAAGACATAAATAAGCTGCATATGGAAACAAAACACGGCATGTTTCAGAAGTGAACACCCATGTCTGACAGAAAGTTACAAAACTGGATGCTAAGAAATAACATGACATTTATTTAGGCTCTATGAAACAATAGACTGAAGAAAAGAAACGCTATAAGACAAAAACACTTAGGTACAGAACCATGTTGATGCGGTTTGTATAAAAGAAATTGTTTCTTTAATTACCATTTTCCTTTATTCTCCTTTATTTGTTGATCTCTTACAATACCGACTGTTGTGGTCGGTATATATATTTGTTTATAAATGTTATATAGTTTTAGCTGACACATATAATATAAATCACCCGGATAAAAATATTACTAAGAATAAATTAGTAAATGCACATGCAGTGGAAAACATTTATGGTGAGAGTCATCAACTATTTAAATTTCACGATTGTTCTCTCATATTTTGTGAAAGGTCTGTGGAAGTCTGGTGTAGCGAACACACCAAAGTCGGAGCTGAGGACCGTTTTTTTTCCCTTAATTATCTAATCTTTTAGGAGCTATTTAGGACTCATCGATTTGCTGGCTTTGTGTATGACTTTCATGCTGTACTTCTGCAAAGTGCAGGCTACAGTGTTTGAGTATCGGTGTTTCTTCAATCAATAAAACGCAATTTCATATAAGGCAAAATGAGTAAACACAAAATTCAGGATTTATATGATCATTTATTGAAGTAAAAATATCCAACACCAAATCACTCTTAAAGAAGTACTTGCCCCTTTAGCCCACTTATCAACCAACACACACACATTATATATATATATATATACACACACACACATACAGTTACCCTGTTCACTAAGGTACCATAGGGATGTAGGGGATTTTCAGAACTCACTTAGAATGTAACCCCCGCGAGTTCTGTGGGACCACTGTATATATAATAATATGCTATGGGGTCTCAGCAGGAGGCAGCTCACTATAGTGCAACCAAATAAGGTTCCAGAAGACATGAAATAGACAGTGATAAATCCCTCAGGATTCCAAAGACATTTCTAAAAATGTTAAACTCCAGAAAGTCATTATCTCTCTATCCTTTATTTAAGTGTGTTGCAAGTGGGTAAATTAATAACTCTATTAGTAACTCGTTATTGCGAGTTAGTTGCTATGGCATTTCTAGGTAGTTCATATGCTCACCCAGTCAGTTCAAAAGAGGTTGCTAGGAGGTTATAATACTAAATCACTTAGTTGTAATGGTATTACTAGGTGGGCGCTATGGTGTTGCTTGATGATATTTTTTACTGAATGCTGTTCAGGTGTTCGTGTGGCTCGATGCCCCATGTATTACATAGCAATTCAGTTTCTCGACCCCTATTGTTTGGCCGGCACCACCTTAATTCTAATCTTTCTTAAATTTCCCAACCAACTTAGTCCCAAACCAACTCAATTTTCTGTTTTATGACAGAAATTGTGACCCAATGAAAAACAATATAATTTTTTTTGCATATAACAGTATTAACAGGAATAATAATAATAAGAGGAAGATAAATAAAAAAAAAAGAAATACAGCAGTCTATGTGTATTTACTTTAGAAGAGTAGGTTGGACTGTTAAATAGAAATAAGTGTTATTAAATTATTGTGTATTTTGTATGCTAATTGTGTATTAGGTATGCTAATGGTGTGATGCCATTGATAGTAGAAGTGATAGAAGAGAAATCCATATTATGGAAAGTGAGCTTGCAATCACTGGTGCCATGGAATTACCTGCAAAATAGAAATATATACATACAAATAAATGTACACATTAATCATTTATATTTTAACAACTTTTTATTATTGTTATTATTATTATAAATAAAAAAGGAACAAAGTCATTGTAAGTGAATACTGACCAAGAATCTGAGTGACATTGACGGAGTTCGGATCGACTCTGAAGGTGAAGCCGTTAAGTCCACTTAGAAAGACGGTTTTCACTTGGCTCGCAGTAGCATTTGGGCCGTTAGAATTCATATAAAGGTTGCTCGTTGTAATAGTAGATCCATTGCTGAGGGAACACACGAGGAGAAATGCAGGTTCAATTTCAATCAATAATCAACAAATTTACCAAATAATTAAAAAACCTTCCTTCATACCTAAATTTTAGAATTTGCATGTCGATGAAGTTTGTAAAATTTCTTCTGAAGAATGGGTTAACCTACAGAAAAGAGAAATGAATTAGGTATCAACAGCCATGTCAAACACACTGATAAACCGATTGGTTACGTGGAAATGTAATTGTGCCCCATTGCATGTCCAATAAATCTGACTTTGCAATATTTATATAAAAATGAACTGAAATTCTACTATATGACTTCCCAAAGTGAACATTTAAACCTTTATGAATTCTTCAGGTTCTTCTGTGGGAATAGGATTGTAAATCCACGTACCTGATTACGGATATTTGTAGAGTTTGCTATAAACTCTGGAGAGCTGGTGTTGGCCAGTGCTGCATTAAATGTTTCAGTGATGCTGAAGATCAAGCTGAAAATTGCAGTTGCACTGGAAATTGATGAACTGGTGGTTGCTGAAGAGGTGGTTGTAGATGTACTTGGGGTTGAAGTGTTTGTCGAAGAAGTGTTTGTAGACGTGTTCAGGGATGAAGTATTAGTTGAAGAGGTGTTTGTAGACGTGTTCGGGGTTGAAGTGTTTGTCGAAGAAGTGTTTGTAGACGTGTTCAGGGATGAAGTATTAGTTGAAGAGGTGTTTGTAGACGTGTTCGGGGTTGAAGTATTAGTTGAAGAGGTGTTTGTAGACGTGTTCGGGGTTGAAGTATTAGTTGAAGAGGTGTTTGTAGACGTGTTCGGGGTTGAAGTGTTTGTCGAAGAAGTGTTTGTAGACGTGTTCAGGGATGAAGTATTAGTTGAAGAGGTGTTTGTAGACGTGTTCGGGGTTGAAGTATTAGTTGAAGAGGTGTTTGTAGACGTGTTTGGGGTTGAAGTATTAGTTGAAGAAGTGTTTGTAGACGTGTTCGGGGTTGAAGTGTTCGTTGAAGAGGTGTTTGTAGACGTGTTTGGGGTTGAAGTATTAGTTGACGAATTGTTTGTAGACGTGTTTGCGGTTGAAGTGTTCGTTGAAGAGGTGTTTGGAGACGTGTTTGGGGTTGAAGTATTAGTTGAAGAAGTGTTTGTAGATGTGTTCGGGGTTGAAGTGTTCGTTGAAGAGGTGTTTGTAGACGTGTTTGGGGTTGAAGTATTAGTTGAAGAGGTGTTTGTAGATGTGTTCGGGGTTGAAGTATTAGTTGACGAATTGTTTGTAGACGTGTTCGCGGTTGAAGTGTTCATTGAAGAGGTGTTTGTAGATGTACTCTGGGTTGAAGTGTTCGTTGTTGGAGAGGTGTTTGCCACTGTTGATTGAGAGGATAAATTTGGTTTAGAATATACACATGTAGTAATCAGATAATAAAATGCATACTGAAAGCTGCAGACTGACCGGAAACCCTGGTGACAGTTATAGAATTTGTAATAATGTTCAAGCTTGAGTTGTTGGTAGCAGCTTGAACAAGGGTGCTTTGTACTGAGGAGTTACTTGGGATAGTGCCATTAGCACTAAAGTCTAAAGAGGAATTTGTCACAGTAGAACCATTCCTAAAACACAACCATAGTTAATAACTCATTTCACTGAAAAGTAAAGCTGACGAATAATTGAGACACTGTGTTTATATACTGTTACTTACCAGAAACCGTAAATGTTCATCCCGCGGAAGTTTGAAAATGCATTTTTGTAAATGGGTTCAACCTGAAAAAAGATCATTTAATTAAAATGTTTTTCATTTTATTTATTCCTTTATACATGTTCAGATTCAGATATATGTGTTCTACATAGTGCACCAGTTATAATTAAGCTCATATTATTTATTTAGCATACTGAAATTGAAAAATATCTTAGAGGGGGGGAAAGTCAGAATAAAACGTACCTCACTACGGACCAATATAACCATTTGCTCAAACTCAGGGGAGCTGGTGTTGGACAATTTTGGATTAAAGACTTTACTGAGGCTAAAGACCATGTCGAATGTCACAACGGCAGTGTTTGTTGAAGAGCTGTTTGTAGATGTGTTTGATGGTAAAGGATTTGTTGCGTTGTTTGTAGATGTGTTTGCCGAGGAGTTTGGTGCTGAGGGATTTGATGATGTGGTGTTTGCTGAAGAGGTGTTTGTAGACGTATTTGGTGGTAAAGCATTTGTTGATGAGGTGTTTGTAGATGTGATTGGTGGTAAAGGATTTGTTGAGGTGTTAGTTGAGGCATTTGTTGAGGTATTTGGTGGTAAAAGATTAGTTGAAGAGGTGTTTGTTGAGGTGTTTGTAGATGTGTTTGGTGGTAAAGGATTCGTTGAGGTGTTTGTAGATGTATTTGGTGGTAAAGCATTTGTTGATGAGGTGTTTGTAGATGTGATTGGTGGTAAAGGATTTGTTGAGGTGTTTGTTGTGTTTGAATTTGCTGATGTGTTTGTTGAGGTGTTTGGTGGTATAGGATTAGCTGATGAGGTGTTTGTAGATGTGATTGGTGGTAAAGGATTTGTTGAGTTGTTGGTTGAGGCGTTTGTAGATGGGTTTGGTGGTAGAGGATTTGTTGAGGTGTTTGTTGATGTGTTTGGTGGTATAGGATTAGTTGATGAGGTGTTTGTTGAGGTGTTTGTAGATGTGTTTGGTGGTAAAGGATTTGTTGAGGTGTTGGTTGAGGCATTTGTAAATGTGTTTGGTGGCAAAGGATTTGTTGAGGTGTTTGTTGAGGTGTTTGCTGAGGAGTTTGATGGTGAAGGATTTGATGATGAGGAGTTTGTTGAGGTGTTTGTAGATGTATTTGGTGGTAAAGCATTTGATGAAGAGGTGTTTGCAGACGTGTTCGGGGTTGAAGTGTTCGTTGAAGAGGTGTTTGTAGATGTGTCCGGGGTTGAAGTATTAGTTGAAGTGTTTGTAGACGTGTTCGGGGTTGAAGTGTTTGTTGAAGAGGTGTTTGTAGATGTGATCGGGGTTGAAGTATTAGTTGAAGAGGTGTTTGTGGACATGTTCGGGGTTGAAGTGTTTGTTAAAGAGGTGTTTGTAGACGTGTTCGGGGTTGAAGTATTAGTTGAAGAAGTGTTTGTAGACGTGTTCGGGGTTGAAGTGTTTGTTGAAGAAGTGTTTGTAGACGTGTTCGGGGTTGAAGTATTAGTTGAAGAGGTGTTTGTAGACGTGTTCGGGGTTGAAGTGTTTGTTAAAGAGGTGTTTGTAGACGTGTTCGGGGTTGAAGTATTAGTTGAAGAAGTGTTTGTAGACGTGTTCGGGGTTGAAGTGTTTGTTGAAGAAGTGTTTGTAGACGTGTTCGGGGTTGAAGTATTAGTTGAAGAGGTGTTTGTAGACGTGTTCGGGGTTGAAGTATTAGTTGAAGTGTTTGTAGACGTGTTCGGGGTTGAAGTGTTTGTTGAAGAGGTGTTTGTAGACGTGATCGGGGTTGAAGTATTAGTTGAAGAAGTGTTTGTAGACGTGTTCGGGGTTGAAGTGTTTGTTGAAGAGGTATTTGTAGACGTGTTCAGGGTTGAAGTGTTTGTTGAAGAGGTGTTTGTAGACGTGTTCGGGGTTGACGTGTTTGTTGAAGAGGTGTTTGTGGACATGTTCAGGGTTGAAGTATTAGTTGAGGAATTGTTTGTAGACGTGTTCGGGGTTGAACTATTAGTTGAAGAAGTGTTTGTAGACGTGTTCGGGGTTGAAGTATTAGTTGAGGAATTGTTTGTAGACGTGTTCGGGGTTGAAGTATTAGTGGAAGAAGTGTTTGTAGACGTGTTTGGGGTTGAAGTGTTTGTTGAAGAGGTGTTTGTAGATGTGTTCGGGGTTGAAGTATTAGTTAAAGAGGTGTTTGTAGACGTGTTCGGGGTTGAAGTATTAGTTGAAGAAGTGTTTGTAGACGTGTTTGGGGTTGAAGCGTTTGTTGAAGAGGTGTTTGTAGATGTGTTCGGGGTTGAAGTATTAGTTGAAGAGGTATTTGTGGACATGTTCGGGGTTGAAGTATTTGTTGAAGAGGTGTTTGTAGACGTGTTCGGGGTTGAAGTGTTTGTTGAAGAGGTGTTTGTGGACATGTTCGGGGTTGAAGTATTAGTTGAGGAATTGTTTGTAGACGTGTTCGGGGTTGAAATATTAGTTGAAGAAGTGTTTGTAGACGTGTTCGGGGTTGAAGTATTAGTGGAAGAAGTGTTTGTAGACGTGTTTGGGGTTGAAGTGTTTGTTGAAGAGGTGTTTGTAGATGTGTTCGGGGTTGAAGTATTAGTTAAAGAGGTGTTTGTAGACGTGTTTGGGGTTGAAGCGTTTGTTGAAGAGGTGTTTGTAGATGTGTTCGGGGTTGAAGTATTAGTTGAAGAGGTGTTTGTAGACATGTTCGGGGTTGAAGTATTTGTTGAAGAAGTGTTTGTAGACGTGTTCGGGGTTGAAGTGTTTGTTAAAGAAGTGTTTGTAGACGTGTTTGGGGTTGAAGTGTTTGTTGAAGAGGTGTTTGTAGATGTGTTCGGGGTTGAAGTGTTTGTTGAAGAGGTGTTTGTGGACATGGTCGGGGTTGAAGTATTAGTTGAAGAAGTGTTTGTAGACGTGTTCGGGGTTGAAGTGTTTGTTGAAGAGGTGTTTGTAGACGTGTTCGGGGTGGAAGTGTTTGTTGAAGAGGTGTTTGTGGACATGTTCGGGGTTGAAGTATTAGTTGAAGAAGTGTTTGTAGACGTGTTCGGGGTTGAAGTGTTTGTTGAAGAGGTGTTTGTAGACGTGTTCGGGGTGGAAGTGTTTGTTGAAGAGGTGTTTGTGGACATGTTCGGGGTTGAAGTATTAGTTAAAGAAGTGTTTGTAGATGTGTTCGGGGTTGAAGTATTAGTTGAAGAAGTGTTCGGGGTTGAAGTGTTTGTTAAAGAGGTGTTTGTAGACATGTTTGGGGTTGAAGTGTTTGTTGAAGAGGTGTTTGTAGATGTGTTCATCGTTGAAGTATTAGTTGAAGAAGTGTTTGTAGACGTGTTCGGGGTTGAAGTGTTCGTTGTTGGAGAGGTGTTTGCCCCTGTTGGTTGAAAGGATAAATTTGGTTTAGAATATACACATGTAGTAATCAGATAATAAAATGCATACTGAAAGCTGCAGACTGACCGGAAACCTGGGTGACTGTTATAGAATTTGTAATAATGTTCAAGCTTGAGTTGTTGGTAGCAGCTTGAACAAGGGTGCTTTGTACTGAGGAGTTACTTGGGATAGTGCCATTAGCACTAAAGTCTAGAGAGGAATTTGTCACAGTAGAACCATTCCTAAAACACAACCATAGTTAATAACTCATTTCACTGAAAAGTAAAGCTGACGAATAATTGAGACACTGTGTTTATATACTGTTACTTACCAGAAACCGTAAATGTTCATCCCGCGGAAGTTTGAAAATTGGTTTCTGTAAAAGGGTTCAACCTGAAAAAGATCATTTTATTTATTTATTTTTTTTTTCAATTTTCATTTATTCCTTTATACATGTTCAGATTCAGATATGTGTTCTACATAGTGCACCAGTTATAATTAAGCTCATATTATTCATTTAACATACTGAAATAAAAAAATATCTTAGAGGGGGGAATAAAACGTACCTCATTTTGGAGCGATAAAACCATTTGCTTATACTCAGGAGAGCTGGTGTTAGACAATTTTGGATCAAAGGCTTTATTGAGGCTAAAGACCAAGGCGAATGTCACGACATCAGTGTTTGTTGAAGTGGTGTTTGTAGATGTGATGGGTGGCAAAGGATTTGGGGATGAAGTGTTTGGATTTGTTGATGTGTTTGTTGAGGTGTTTGGTGGTATAGGATTAGTTGATGAGGTGTTTGTTGAGTTGTTTGGTGGTAAAGGATTAGTTGATGTGTTTGTTGAGGTGTTTGGTGGCAAAGGATTTGATGATGAAGTGTTTGTTGAAGAGGTGTTTGTAGATGTATTTGGTGGTAAAGCGTTTGTTGATGAGGTGTTTGTAGATGTAATTGCTGGTAAAGGGTTATTTGAGGTGTTGGTTGACGCATTTGTTGAGGTGTTTGGTGGTAAAGGATTATTTGATGAGGTGTTTGTTGATGTGTTTGTAGATGTGTTTGTAGGCAAAGGATTAGTTGACGTGTTGGTTGAGGCATTTGCCGAGGAGTTAGATGGTGAAGGGTTTGATGAGGAGTTTGTTGATGTGTTTGTAGATGTGTTTGGTGGTAAAGGATTAGTTGAGGTGTTTGTAGATGTATTTGATGGTAAATCATTTGATGAAGAGGTGTTTGTAGATGTGATTGGTGGTAGAGGATTTGTTGAGGTGTTTGTTGATGTGTTTGGATTTGCTGATGTGTTTGTTGAGGTGTTTGGTGGTATAGGATTAGTTGATGAGGTGTTTGTAGATGTGTTTGGTGGTAAAGGATTTGTTGAGGTGTTGGTTGAGGTGTTTGGTGATGTGTTTGCCGAGGAGTTTGATGATAAAGGATTTGATGATGAGGTGTTTGTTGAAGTGTTTGTAGGTGTATTTGGTGGTAAATCATTTGATGAAGAGGTGTTTGTAGACATGTTCAGGGTTGAAGTGTTCGTTGAAGAGGTGTTTGTAGATGTGTTCAGGGTTGAAGTGTTAATTGAAGAGGTGTTTGTAGACGTGTTCGGGGTTGAAGTATTAGTTAAAGAAGTGTTTGTAGACGTGTTCGGGGTTGAATTGTTTGTTAATGAGGGGTTTGTAGACATGTTCAGGGTTGAAGTATTAGTTGAAGAAGTGTTTGTAGACGTGTTCGGGGTTGACGTGTTTGTTAAGGAGGGGTTTGTAGACATGTTCAGGGTTGAAGTATTAGTTGAAGAGGTGTTTGTAGACATACTTGGTGGTAAAGCGTTTGTTGATGAGGTGTTTGTAGATGTGATTGGTGGTAAAGGATAAGTCGAGGTGTTGGTTGACGCATTTGTTGAGGTGTTTGGTGGTAAAGGATTAGTTGATGAGGTGTTTGTTGACGTGTTTGTAGATGTGTTTGGTGGCAATGGATTAGTTGAGGTGTTTGTAGATGTATTTGGTGGTAGAGGATTTGTTGATGAGGTGTTTGTAGATGTGATTGGTTGTAAAGGATTTGTTGAAGTGTTTGTTGAGGTGTTTGGTGGTATAGGATCAGTTGATGAGGTGTTTGTTGAGGTGTTTGAAGATATGTTTGGTGGTAAAGGATTTGTTGAGGCGTTTGTAGTTGTATTTGGTGGCAAAAGGTTTGTTGAGGTGTTTGTTGATGTGTTTGGTGGTATAGGATTAGTTAATGAGGTGTTTGAAGATAGGTTTGGTGGTAAAGGATTTGTTGATGATGCGTTTGTAAATGTAATTGGTGGTAAAGGATTTGTTGAGGTGTTTGTAGATGTGTTTGGTGGTAGAGAATCAGTTGATGAGGTGTTTGTTGAGGTGTTTGTAGATGTGATTGGTGGTAAAGGATTAGTCGAGGTGTTGGTTGACGCATTTGTTGAGGTGTTTGGTGGTAAAGGATTAGTTGATGAGGTGTTTGTTGATGTGTTTGTAGATGTGTTTGGTGGTAGAGGATTTGTTGATGAGGTGTTTGTAGATGTGATTGGTTGTAAAGGATTTGTTGAAGTGTTTGTTGAGGTGTTTGAAGATATGTTTGGTGGTAAAGGATTTGTTGAGGCGTTTGTAGTTGTATTTGGTGGTAAAGGGTTTGTTGAAGTGTTTGTTGACGTGTTTGGTGGTATAGGATTAGTTAATGAGGTGTTTGTTGAGGTGTTTGTAGATAGGTTTGGTGGTAAAGGATTTGTTGAACTGTTGGTTGAGGCATTTGTAGATGTGACTAGTGGTAGAGGATTTGTTGATGATGCGTTTGTAAATGTGATTGGTGGTAAAGGATTTGTTGAGGTGTTGGTTGAGGTGTTTGTAGATGTGTTTGGTGGTAGAGAATCAAGTGATGAGGTGTTTGTTGAGGTGTTTGTAGATGTGATTGGTGGTAAAGGATTAGTCGAGGTGTTGGTTGACGCATTTGTTGAGGTGTTTGGTGGTAAAGGATTAGTTGATGAGGTGTTTGTTGAGGTGTTTGTTGATGTGTTTGGTGGCAAAGGATTTGATGAGGTGTTTGTAGGTAAATGATTTGCTGAGATGTTTGTGTTTGATGGCAAAGAATTTGAGGTGTTTATAAGTAAAGGATTTGTTGAGTTGTTTGTCAATGTGTTTGGTGGTAAAGGATTTGCTGAGTTGTTTGTAGGTAAGGAATTATTTGAAGTGTTTGTTGAGGTGTTTGGTGGCAAAGGATTTGATGATGAGGTGTTTGTAGATGTGTTAGATTGTAATGGGTTTGTTGACGACGTGTTTGTGGATGTGCTGGTATCTGAAGATGTGTTTATCAATGTCGTGTTTGTATTTGTGATCATGGTGGAAGTTGTGTTTGTTAAAGTAGTATTCAATGCAGTCTGATTAGTTGATGTGTCTGCCATTGCACTTGCAGCTGTAACAGAAGAAAGTTTATGCTAATGAGAGAAACTTTTGAATGTTTTCAGCAAAGTCGGTTGAGAGACACCAGACAAATAAAGTTGAGGAATGTGTCAATGGTATTAAACAGCAGATGCTTATTAAATGATTTATATTAAATTCTTGGAAGACAAAAAAACTTGTGCTATGACCATATGCAGTCAGAAGTAGGCTCTGAAGTAATAACTCTGGGTGGTTCTCCTGTTTAATCACCTTGGTGTGATTATTGACTTGGTCCCAAGTTGCAGTTTGCTATATTGGGGCTTGAACCACCGATCTTTCAATCAGTAACCCAGAGTTTTAACTACTGAACCACCACTGAATAGATTCTAGATAGGTTGTAGATGACTGCTACAATGGCTGAGGACTACACCTGACATTAACAATTTTGCACTCAACGGTCATTCACTGTTCCTCATAAGGTTTGTTCCTCATAAGGTTTCTTCCTTATACCAATGTTAGGTTAAGCTTTTTCTTGTCCACACTGCCACTGGCTCATTTTCATTAAAATGAGTCATGTCAAGTTTATTTCTATTGCTCAACACAGCTTTAAAGAATTTAACAGTTAAGGTGAGCGATGTGTATTTATCCCTGATGAGCAACCATGGTGACTGTGGCAAGGAAAAACTCCCTTGTGCTATACAATTAAAGTGCTATATAATTAAAATTGATCTAATTCAATGTATTTTTGGTGTAAAGGAGCACATCTAGAAGGCATAAAGTGCACTGGGATGTTTGGGTGCTGGGGCTCCCAATATTAGTTCATCTCAGGGAATTTGTCCTCACCTCTGTCACATTTGGTATGCTCAAATATATATTTAGAGAAACGATTTCTTTCTGTAAACCTTTTTTGTTAAATGTACGGCCAGATCACGTTCATAAAAGATCACTCAAACTTTCCACGATTTTGTTCCGAGATGCTACCAGACTGTATTATTCAGATTTCTATTTGTTGAATTCCCTCCGTCATTCACTGAAAAACAATTTTACCTTTTCCAGAAGTTAATAGAAGACAAAAACAATTAACCAAAATGTAGAATCCAATAAACCAAAACATTTCTAAAATGGAGAAATATAGATTTTTTGGCATTTTAAACAAACAAGCTGAAATTCTGACACCAAGGCAAAAGGCAAAGAGAAGTTCAAATAGTCCTCAATTCCAAAAGCTCACATTTAAAAGGCTACAAGTAAAAAAAAAAAAAAAAGCGAAGCGCTACAGGTTCTACAGTGTTCAAGTTAATTGCCATACACATCCATACACAGCGATCCCTTTCTGGCAATTTGTGTAAATATATAGATATATTTATATATATATTTTTTCCATTATTATTTATTTATTCAATTTTTTTCTAGTGTGTGTATAAACATTATATTATTCTTAACTTTGCTTTCAGACTTTTTAGTTATACTATACTTTTAATATACTTAATACTTATTTTATTTATTTATTTATTTATTTATTTATTTGGGTCCCCTGGTGGTCTAGTGGTTAAGATGCAGCGCTCTCATTGCTGCGACCCGGGTTCGATTCCCGGTCAGGGAACCATCCCCAGCCACTCTCAGTGCCGGTCCCAAGCCTGGATAAATTGGGGAGGGTTGCGTTAGGAAGGGCATCCAGCGTAAAACATGTGCCAAATCAAAACATGCGGAGGATCCGCTGTGGCGACCCCTAATGGGAGAAGCCAAAAGAAAGAAGAAGAAGATTTATTTATTTTTTTATCTATTTTCTATTATCTATTATATTCTATTTTTTATATTTCCATGTTGGACAGTCGTAAAAAAAAAAAAAAAAAAAAGCATTCCACTACATGTCGTACGCCGTATGAATGTGTATGTGACAAATAACATTTGAATTTCAATTCTTGGTCCTAAATTAAGCTAAAAAAAATTTACTTTTCTGCAATTTTTAATAAACAGTCATTTTTATGAATGTCAGGTTATGCATTTCATATCTGTCTGAATGGCATTTATTTTTAATTGATTTTAATTTAAATGAATTAAAAAAAATGTAATTAAAGCCTGAAAATTGAGCATTTAGCCCTAACAATGGCGTACATTTAGCCATAATTAAGATTGTTATTATCTTCACTGTTCATTTTCTCAGACCTGAATAGGGCTGAATGGAATACCACAGAAAGCTGCTTGAAGCGTATGTTTAACGAGTTTGACCGGACTGTGTTCTGCTTTACATCTGCTGCCAAGTCTTGATGTGTCGCAGATACACCAGTTCCGCTTGTCGGGTAAATAATGCCATGTTTTCTGGTCCACAGTATGTTTGACAATTGTCTATTTTTAACTTTTTTTTTTTTTTTTAAATAAACGATGTAAAACAGATTGCAGCTTAGTGTCAATATGCTACACTGAACACAAGAGCTGTAAGTAGCAGAGTGCTTTAAATGTTGCACTTCTGAATCTTCAAATACATCGGTTTGTTAAAGCGAGAACGGAGTTCAGATTCTGAGGAGAAAAAAAGAAACGTGAAAACTTACCAATCAGACACGAGACAGCCAGGAGCAGCTGGCAACCCATTGTGTTTTAATCTAAAATAAAAATAGAGATATAAGTGTTTATAAAAGTGTGCATGCAATTTTTTGTCTTTTGTGTAGAAGGTAAAAGAATTTCAAACCAAAAAAATCTGTTCAATCTTCCCAATCTCTTAGGAGCATCTCAAATGAAATGATAGATAGATAGTAAAAATAATAAAAATATGCATATTACTGTTTAAATGGAAATAATGAGAAAATGAAGAAAAGACTCGCCTGTGTTTTCAGTAGCGAATGTGGCGTGCTCTCTATCCAAACACAGTGTAAAATACAGCGCAGATAAATAGGATATTTAACTACAGTATGTATAGTATTTACCTACATAATGCACATCCTATGATGTCAGAACAGCCTGGGAGCCAATCACAACTAGGAAGCTTATGTGTGTATATTAATAACCTGAAGAACAACATAATTTCTTAATAATCTTGTGGTTCCAGTCAATCAATTTTGAGCTGTTTAAGAAAAAAACCCCTTGCAATGTTTTTGTTGTTCACATGACATACTGAAACCACACCCTAGCCTCACCTTTCTTTAAATAATGTCTGAAAGCCTAAAATAGACGAGTCTGTTAGCCATACCTTTGGGCAAAGGGATTAAAAAAGATGCTACTTATGTACATGTTTTGAATCCCGACAATGGTGGAGTTATCTGACTGAAGGAGGAAAGGAATTCATAAATGAGGAAATGAATACATAAGCAGCTGGTTAATGTTGTGAATCGAATCGGAAGTAAAAACTAAACAAAATGTGTAAAAAAAGGAGCATTAATGGCAGTTGGATGTATGCATGTTATTATAACTTTTAACTGGTAGGTAGCAAGAAAGAGAATTTGATTCACTGGTGCCACATCTCAATTCCTGGTTGGCTTGCTCCACTAGTTTGCCAAGCTGTCGTCAAAGCTAAATGGAGCTACTTTGGATAATCAAAAATATGATATATAATTCCATATATGGGTTCTTTCATTCGTTGAATATCTTTAGTATAAATAGAAAATAGTGAATATCTGCTACAGTAGTTTGGGACGACAGTTGCCATACAGTTTTGCACTCAAATGTCAAATGTCTCAGGTTCTTCCTCTTCAGGTGTCTTGCTAATACCAACGTTTGATTAATTTTTTTACTGCCACTGGCTCATTCATTACAGATAAACTTACAGACAATTGTTTAAAGTGCTATATAATTGAAATGAAAAGATATTCAAAGATATATTTAGAGACATGCCCTGTGGATAAGCTGGTGTAGTGGAAGGGTGTGAGAACTCATTCACAGGTGCCTAGGGGGGGTCTCTAAGGTTAACAAAACACATGTTGGCCACAGAAGAAGCGAGCATCCTGACCCCCAAACAGGCATTCAAATGTGCTGGGCCAAGCATTCAAATAGAATTTAAATCAAATGTATTAAAAATGCATTGGCAGCACAAATAACAATGTTGAAGAAAAAAACGAAAAAGAAAATACACAGATGGAGAAGGTGTTCAAACTTTTATTTAGTACTGTAGGTGGAGAACAACAATTAATGAACACAGGATGACTGTGTTTCTTTGGCAGTTAATGTGGTGTACCTTCAATTATATGGTACTGTAGCTGTGAAGGTCTGCGTCTCAACTCTAATTTGGGCTCGAAGGGTTAAAGAGTTTGCCGGGTGAGACTGATTATTTGATCTGATTGAATCGGATCATTATGTAGTGTTATATGTTTTGTCCAGTTCCTACTTGATTGCCCCAATTATGTATGAGGCTGGAGGAGTTGGGTCTATATGTTGTAGATCTGATTAGCATGTTTGGGTGCCTCAGCTGTAGCCTTCTTTGACCCAGGGTAGTAGGAAAGGGTAAACTGAAACAGGGCCCAGAGAGCATAGTTTTAAACTTTCAATAGAGCAGAGGTATTCACAGTTTTGGTAATCTTTTAATATTATGAGAGGGCATTCAATCTTCTAGCTGCCACTCTTGGGGCCCCTGAGCAAGGCAACACTGGGTCTAACTTGGGATAATCACAAAAAAGCTGGAACATCATTATTCCCATCTAATTTCTCATTATTCACTGTAATTTTATAACAGTTTTTGCGATGGACCAGGTAATAAACTAATGTTGCAACCATGGCTTGATCCATTGTGATGTCTCCTCACTGAAAAAGTATCAAGTTACATTGTGGTTTGAAGAAGCTCTCATTCATCATTTAAAATATAGCTGACTTTCCAGGAACTCGTGTAACACAGAGGATAAGTCAAGATGTCATCTATGTAGGCAATGATGTACCTGACTGACATGTACTTGACCAAGTACTTGAAGTGCCTGAGTGGCGTACTAAATTATGTTTTCCATATCTTGGCCAGACAGAGCTGTAAAAGCGCTGCAAAAAATTTTTTAATAATACTTAATGATGCACTGGTCCACACTTCTGTAAAATGGCCATTCTTTTTCTCCTGAATGAAAAAGCCAGCAGAAGCAGGAGAAGCGGAAAGCAAAAACCCCTCGAGGTGCATTCTTTAATATATACCCCATAATTATTTGCTCTGTGATGTGACATATAAACAACTGTTTGTGGGTGTGGTACTTGGGAGTTTCACAGTTGTATGGGTGAAGAGGCAGTAGACCACTGGCTTTTCGCTTGCTTTTTGGAGGTCAGCAATTTTGGGGGTATGCAAGCAATCATGGGTGTTGAGGATCTCAATGGGGTGGTAGCAAGAGACATCTCAGGATCATGGAAGCAATATTGCTTGAATAGTTTGTGTACATAGATTATATAATCTTTTTTGGAGTTATTTGGACTGCTCCTATTTTAATTAGGTTAATTAGCAACAAGACGAAAGAGGAGAGGGACCATTCATCTTTTTAGAAGAAGAAGAAGAATAGCCTTTATTTGTCATAAAGTGACATTTTGTTCTTCGCATATCTCAGCTTGCTCAGAAGCTGGGGTCAGAGTGCAGGGTCAGCCATGATATGGTGCCCCTGGAGCATGGAGAGTTAAGGGCCTTGCTCAAGGGCCCAAGAGTAGCAGCTTAGTGATACTGGGGCTTGAGCCCCGACCTTCCGATCAGTAACCCAGCACCTTAACCACTGGAGCTACCACTCCCCTTTAGCATGAAGTTCAGAAGCCTGGATCTCTGATGGTACAGGGATTTACTATTGGCTATGGAATGGGCAGTTTGCACATTTGGAAAGGCTCCATAAATGCTTCCATCCATGCAATGTCTTTTTCAGGAAGGACTTCTCATATGTGAGCAAGACAATGCTAATCCACATACTGCATCTATTACAACAGCATGGCTTTGTAGTAGAAGAGTCTGGGTGCTAAACTGGCATGCCTGAAGTCCAGACCTTTCACCATTCGAAAACATTTCACATATATTGAAGTGAAAACTATGACAAAGAAGCCCCAGGACTGCTGAGCAGCTTGAATCCCGTATCAGACATATATGGTACAACATTCCGCTCCAAAAACTCCAGCAACTGGTTTCCTCAGTTCCCAAATGTATATAGACTAGATGACATTATTTATTTTCCTTAAAATGGTAGATTTCATATATTTTCCATAAATGAATGCATATATATTTTTAGAACTGGGGTTGTAAATGCATTTCCCTTCTTCCCATATCATAATATAACTCAATCAAAGTAAACCACAAATTAATGATTGGGCTTAAAAGATAAGTCTGTGTGTATTTACTTCAGTAGAACAGTGTTATTAATCTTAAGCTAGACATGCAAAGCTGCTGAAAGTAGAAGTGATAGAAGAGACATCCATATAATGGAAAGTGAGCTTGCAAAAAGTGGTGACATGGATTTACCTGCAAAATATAAACATATACATCAAATAAATGAAGGAAATGCAATGTTTAAAACTAAGATTTCATTAGTTTAAGATTTTGAATCCTTAAATGAATTAGAAACAGTAAAGTCTCTGTACAGTAAGCACATACTGACCAAGAATCTGAGTGACCTTGACAGAGTTCGGATCAACGCTAAAGGTCAAGAGGTTAAGCCCACTGAGAAAAACAGTTTTCACTTTGTCCACATTAATGTCTTGCCCATTAGAATTTATGTAAAGGTTGCTTTCTGTAACAGTCGACCCATTACTATGGGGACACACATGGAGAGATACAGAATTAATAAACAAATAAACATGCAAACGAATAAATAATTAATTTTTTAAGACTCAAAACAATATTGTCCATTTTACCTGAATTTTAAAATTTTCATGATGTTGAATGTTGGAAAGGCTTCCCTGAACGTTGGTTCAAACTAAACACATCAGAAACCAAAATAAAACGTGTTCATATTACTTCAGAAATGCAGTAATGAGTTGTTCACGCTGCAATGAAAAGAGGAATTTAGGAGAATTTAATGAAATTGTAAATGGAAGCTGTATCAATAAAAATACCTGATTACAGATATTTGTAGAATTTGCTTCAAACTCTGGAGATGTTGCATTGGCCAGTGCTGCATCAAAGGTTTCTTTGATGCTGAAGGTCAGGTTAAAAATTAAACGTGCATTATCAGGCATTGCAGAGGTATTTGTAAACGTGCTCAAGGTTGAGAAGTCGTTTGTTGAAAAGGTGTTTGTAGACGTGTTTGGGGAGGAAGACACGATTGTTGTTAACAATGTGTTTGTAGGAGTTGAAGCCATATTTGGTAGTGTTTGGGTTAAAATGTTGTTGGTTGAAGAGGTGTTTGTAGATGTGCTTGCAAGTAAAGTGTTTGCTGGTGAATTGTTTAAACACATGTTTGTTAAAGAGATGTTTGTTGAAGAGGTGTTTGATAAATAGGTGTTTGTAGGCATACTTTGAGTTAAAGAGGTGTTTATTGAAGACGTGTTTGTTGTAAAGTTGTTTGTAGGCCTGCTTGGGGTTGAAGAGGTGTTGGTTAAAGAGATGTTTGTTAAAGAGGTGTTTATTAAAGATGTGTTTGTTGTAAAGTTGTTTGTAGGCCTGCCTGGGGTTGAAGGGGAATTTGGTAAAGAGGTGTTTGTTAAAGAGGCGTTTGCAGGTCTGCTTGGGGTTAAAGAGATGTTTGTTAAAAGGTTGTTTGTGGGCCTGCTTGGGTTTGAAAAGGTGTTGGTTAAAGAAATGTTTGTTAAAGAGGTGTTTGTAGGCCTGCTTGGGTATGGAGCAGCGTTTGTTAAAGACATGTTTGTTGATGTGTTTGTAGGTCTGCCTGGAATTAAAGAGGTATTTGGTAAAGAGGTGTTTGCAGGTCTGCTTAGGGTTAAAGAGGTGTTTGTTGTAAAGTTGTTTGTAGGCCTGCCTGGGGTTGAAGGGAAATTTGGTAAAGAGGTGTTTGTTAAAGAGGTGTTTGCAGGTCTGCTTGGGGTTAAAAAACTGTTTGTTAAAAGGTTGTTTGTGGGCCTGCTTAGGGTTAAAGAGATGTTGGTTAAAGAAAAGTTTGTTAAAGAGGTGTTTTTAGGCCTGCTTGGGTATGGAGCAGCGTTTGTTAAAGACATGTTTGTTGATGTGTTTGTAGGTCTGCCTAGGATAAAAGAGGTATTTGGTAAAGAGGTGTTTGTTAAAGAGGAGTTTGCAGGTCTGCTTGGGGTTAAAGAGCTGTTTGTTGTAAAGTTGTTTGTAGGCCTGCTTGGGGTTGAAGAGATGTTTGTTAAAGAGGTGTTTGTTGTAAAGCTGTTTGTAGGCCTGCCTGGGGTTGAAGGGAAATTTGTTAAAGAGGTGTTTGTTAAAGAGGTGTTTGCAGGTCTGCTTGGGGTTAAAAAAATCTGTTTGTTAAAAGGTTGTTTGTGGGCCTGCTTAGGGTTGAAGAGATGTTGGTTAAAGAAATGTTTGTTAAAGAGGTGTTTGTAGGCCTGCTTGGGTATGGAGCATCGTTTGTTAAAGACATGTTTGTTGATGTGTTTGTAGGTCTGCCTGGAATTAAAGAGGTATTTGGTAAAGAGGTGTTTGCAGGTCTGCTTAGGGTTAAAGAGGTGTTTGTTGTAAAGTTGTTGGTAGGCCTGCTTGGGGTTGAAGAGGTGTTGGTTAAAGAGATGTTTGTTAAAGAGGTGTTTATTAAAGAGGTGTTTGTTGTAAAGTTGTTTGTAGGCCTGCCTGGGGTTGAAGGGGAATTTGGTAAAGAGGTGTTTGTTAAAAAGGTGTTTGCAGGTCTGCTTGGGGTTAAAGAGGTGTTTGTTAAAAGGTTGTTTGTGAGCCTGCTTGGGGTTGAAGAGATATTGGTTAAAGAGGTGTTTGTAGGCCTGCTTGGGTATGGAGCATCGTTTGTTAAAGACATGTTTGTTGATGTGTTTGTAGGTCTGCCTGGGATTAAAGAGGTATTTGGTAAAGAGGTGTTTGCAGGTCTGCTTGGGGTTAAAAAGGTGTTTGTTGTAAAGTTGTTTGTAGGCCTGCTTGGGGTTGAATAGGTATTTGGTAAAGAGGTGTTTGTTAAAGAGGTGTTTGCAGCTCTGCTTGGGGTTAAAGAAGTGTTTGTTGTAAAGTTGTTTGTAGGCCTGCTTGGGGTTGAAGAGGTGTTGGTTAAAGAGATGTTTGTTAAAGAGGTGTTTGTTGTAAAGTTGTTTGAAAGCCTGCCTGGGGTTGAAGGGAAATTTGTTAAAGAGGTGTTTGTTAAAGAGGTGTTTGCAGGTCTGCTTGGGGTTAAAAAACTGTTTGTTAAAAGCTTGTTTGTGGGCCTGCTTAGGGTTGAAGAGATGTTGGTTAAAGAAATGTTTGTTAAAGAAGTGTTTTTAGGCCTGCTTGGGTATGGAGCAGCGTTTGTTAAAGACATGTTTGTTGATGTGTTTGTAGGCCTGCCTGGGATTGAAGGGAAATTTGGTAAAGAGGTGTTTGTTAAAGAGGAGTTTGCAGGTCTGCTTGGGGTTAAAGAGGTGTTTGTTGTAAAGTTGTTTGTAGGCCTGCTTGGGGTTGAAGAGGTATTTGGTAAAGAGGTGTTTGTTAAAGAGGTGTTTGCAGCTCTGCTTGGGGTTAAAGAAGTGTTTGTTGTAAAGTTGTTTGTAGGCCTGCTTGGGGTTGAAGAGGTGTTGGTTAAAGAGATGTTTGTTAAAGAGGTGTTTTTTGTAAAGTTGTTTGTAGGCCTGCCTGGGGTTGAAGGGAAATTTGGTAAAGAGGTGTTTGTTAAAGAGGTGTTTGCAGGTCTGCTTGGGGTTAAAAAACTGTTTGTTAAAAGCTTGTTTGTGGGCCTGCTTAGGGTTGAAGAGATGTTGGTTAAAGAAATGTTTGTTAAAGAAGTGTTTTTAGGCCTGCTTGGGTATGGAGCAGCGTTTGTTAAAGACATGTTTGTTGATGTGTTTGTAGGCCTGCCTGGGATTGAAGGGAAATTTGGTAAAGAGGTGTTTGTTAAAGAGGAGTTTGCAGGTCTGCTTGGGGTTAAAGAGGTGTTTGTTGTAAAGTTGTTTGTAGGCCTGCTTGGGGTTGAATAGGTATTTGGTAAAGAGGTGTTTGTTAAAGAGGTGTTTGCAGCTCTGCTTGGGGTTAAATAAGTGTTTGTTGTAAATTTGTTTGTAGGCCTGCTTGGGGTTGAAGAGGTGTTGGTTAAAGAGATGTTTGTTAAAGAGGTGTTTGTTGTAAAGTTGTTTGTAGGCCTGCCTGGGGTTGAAGGGAAATTTGGTAAAGAGGTGTTTGTTAAAGAGATGTTTGCAGGTCTGCTTGGGGTTAAAAAACTGTTTGTTAAAAGCTTGTTTGTGGGCCTGCTTAGGGTTGAAGAGATGTTGGTTAAAGAAATGTTTGTTAAAGAAGTGTTTTTAGGCCTGCTTGGGTATGGAGCAGCGTTTGTTAAAGACATGTTTGTTGATGTGTTTGTAGGCCTGCCTGGGATTGAAGGGAAATTTGGTAAAGAGCTGTTTGTTAAAGAGGAGTTTGCAGGTCTGCTTGGGGTTAAAGAGCTGTTTGTTGTAAAGTTGTTTGTAGGCCTGCTTGGGGTTGAAGAGGTGTTGGTTAAAGAGATGTTTGTTAAAGAGGTGTTTATTAAAGAGGTGTTTGTTGTAAAGTTGTTTGTAGGCCTGCCTGGGGTTGAAGGGAAATTTGGTAAAGAGGTGTTTGTTAAAGAGGTGTTTTCAGGTCTGCTTGGGGTTAAAGAGGTGTTTGTTGAAAGGTTGTTTGTGGGCCTGCTTGGGGTTGAAGAGGTGTTGGTTAAAGAGATGTTTTCTAAAGAGGTGTTTGTAGGCCTTGTTAAAGTCACATTTGTTGAGGTGTTTGAAGGTCTGCCTGGGGTTAAAGAGGTATTTGATAAGGGGGTGTTTATTAAAGAGGTGTTTGTTGTCGAATTGTTTGTAAGGCTGCTTTGGGTCGAAAATGTATTTGTTAAAGAGGTGTTTGTAGATCTGCCTGGGGTTGAAGAGGTGTTTGTTCCTATGTTTGGGGAAGAGATATCTGTAGTATCCACTGCAGTCTGATTACCGAAAGAGTCTGCCATATCATTTGAAGCTGTAACAGAAGAAAAGATAACTATTGATTGCATAGTTTGCAGCATATTAAAAATAGCAAGCAAATGTTGAGACAAAAGGAATTAAACAAAGTTAAATGTCGAACCCTGTGTAGTGTCTAATCCAAAACAACAAATAAGACAATAAATGATACAGGATTCATCCGAAATATTTTTAAATCTATTGTGCCAAAGTAAGAATGATTGTGAGGAATTGTCTGGCAATTCGAAATCACGCTGTGTAAATAATAATTAAAATGGGAGAAGTAGATTTTGGGAGGAGTAGAC
This sequence comes from Silurus lanzhouensis, assembly GCA_039877035.1. Classification (NCBI taxonomy): domain Eukaryota; kingdom Metazoa; phylum Chordata; class Actinopteri; order Siluriformes; family Siluridae; genus Silurus; species Silurus lanzhouensis. The sequence goes on along the minus strand of JBCEWE010000437.1, from coordinate 1,633,203 downwards.
ATTGACATTGACATTAAAACAGATAGAAGAACAATAAGCATCTACAAGCTCTTTGTTAAGAACTGTACAATTACATAAGCACAAAAATCAATTGTCACAATCGTGATTCAGTATTTGAAATGGAATTAAATAATGCTAATATTGTTTAAACTAAACACAATAATCAGTGAAGCACTTATGTTACACTCATGAATTCTTTTTGGGTCATAAATTTAGCTACATGAAATTCTTCTAAAACAAGCTCTGATAGTTCTTTTCTATGTAGTCTGTTGTAGTCCGTCTCTTCTTAAAGGTTCACCTGTAGGTAAATCATGTCAATTGGACTGCTACCTGGTTAGAACAAAACGTTTCGCTACTCATCCGAGCAGCTTCTCTGAACGTTTGGATCGCACCTGATAGAAGTCCAGTTGATCTGATTCACCTTCCAGATCAATGCACCTGGATGAGAATGTTCACACACAAGTGTTATGTATTTTATATCGGCTCTGGAATGACTTCCATTTTTCTAAGTGAATTTGTAGACCAAACGTTTTTAGCAGTGAATATTGTGGTCATGCAAGAAAATTGGTCGGTCAAAATCCGATCGAGCCAAAAATGAGTGATCCTTGTTTTGTTTTGTTACATCTGAGCTCAGACGGTGTTCTTGTTCATGTATTAAACCTTTACCGAACGTTAACGTGGACACGAATGCAGCTGCAGAATGACACTGAACGAGACTGATAGCTCTTTAAAGCAAGTGGATTACAAGTTGGACCAGTTTTCTGATTCTTTACATCCATTACCATGTGCTATTGTGTTGCGAACACAGCAGGCAATTTTATTCGATGCTTATCAGCAGCAGCTTTTATGGTTCACTGTACACTAGACTATTGTCTGTGATATTTGCTTAAAGATATAGACGACCAAATTCCATTATATAATTATGTTCATCCGTGACGTAGCACAATCAGTTAAATCAAAAGGTATGAACCAGATATCAGTGCTGATATGAAACATTCGAAGAACTCTGTATCTACAAATTATTTTATCTGTGTAAAACTGCTTGGAGACAATGTTCATTGTTAAAAGCGCTATACAAATAAAAATGCATTACATTTCTATTGCGGCATCTCAAGAGAGAAAGCAGCCGATTTATTCATTTATTTCTCATTCAGATTCTCAGGAGTAAAAAGAAACGCTAAACAACTCACCAATTATACACAAGACAACTAATGTCGACTTCCAGTCCATTGTATTATCTGAAATTAAATACAGATATATTTATTTAAATTAAGTTTTATAAATAGAACTCAAAATTCTAAATAATTACATTAGATTAGATTGGCAGATATATAGATGTGTGGAGAGATAGATAAAAGTAAAATGAATTTATATAAAAACAATAATTAATAAAGTGATTTAATCTAAAGAAAAGATGTAAAATATTATTTAAATAATAGACCATATACCAATAAACATTATTTAATGTCATCAATTACTCACCCGTGCCTGCAGGTAACAGATCTGAAATGCTTTCAATCCAGTGACTGTGTCACAGTATAAAATGTAGGGAAGGTAAATGGGATATTTAAGTAGACGGTTTTACTATTATTATCTCAAAAGGACCCCGACAGCCAATCACATCCTGGCTGCTTATTTATGTATCTTGTGCCCTGGCAAACAAATTCATTGTTAAATGAATGTATAATGTATATTTGTTCTTACAGTACAATGATTCCCCACCCTGGTGTCACCATTGACATCATTTTTCTAAGCCTGTGTGCAGGTATGTAAAGATACAATAGAATTGATTTATAATTCTATAATGTATTTGCATCTGAAAAAAAAGCTGATCTCGGTAAACTGCTATACTCGAGTCATAGTGCTGCCGATGCCTGCAAGTTTAGTGTCAGACTGCAAAGTTGTTTGATGGCTTCTGATTTCTTGGCACATTACAGACATATTATTATGCAGCATTCACACCTCTTTTGATCAGAAGATGATGATTTCCATTAGAACTAATTTGAAGGTTGACTAGCGACCAATTCCAAGACGGCAGAAAAACTTGGACCAGGGAAGCCCATGGATACCTGGATTTTAAAAGACGGATACACGCATCAAAAGTTTTGAGCGTACACATAGTTTCAAATTACCCCTAAATTTGACCTGCTGGTGGCAGTAGAGCATTAGCAGGACTTTGACCCAAATTTGACCAGAAGGTTCCTCCCTAATTAGTGTGGCCATTTTATTATTATTTTTTTTTACAACTTTTTTGACGTTTTATAGGCTGCCAGAGACAACCATGTAAAAAAAAAGAAGTATAAGAAGAAAACTCAAATAGGGTGCCTACACAGTTTTAGCGTTTGGCTGCCCTTATTAGATTAGATTACATTTAGATTAGATTAGATATATAAGAAATATAAGGAAAATACAAGGAAAAAAATTATAATTTTAAATTACAATTATGGACTTTTAGCCATTGGGCCCCTAATAATAATCCTCTTATTTAACCAGTGAATATATGAGCAAATGTATCTTTCCTTATTATGCGATTTCAATAAAGCAAATATGATTATTAAACCTGTTTTGGTTTTGTTTTGGTCTGATTGTAGCAAAGCTACATTTGCTAAATTCAAGTTTTTACACTGGCTTAGGTAATGACAGAAAAACTTAATAGTCAATTGCAATTAATGTTAATAGCCTGCGGTGTATATCTTTGTATTATTCTTTCATTTGAATGAAAAGTGAAAGCACAATTAATTGCAAAATAATTGAAATTAGAAAACAATCACTTAACAATGTATTGTGGAACCAAATTGAGAAACCAGTTCAATACATGACAGATTACTGTGTCCAGGTCACTGGTGCCACATGAGAGCAAAACATGGGTGCACTTCAAGACCTCAAAGATGATTGGCAGGTCACGGAGGACCAGCGACGTTACCGCGCTGAGAGTCCCTTTCAACACATTCCCTTTTGACAATGCGGTTTCATCACATTGTAATGAAGATGGAGAGCAGCTTCTCATGTTACATATCACAAGAAACCTGCACAGTTCCACACACTGCTCTCAGGATCGCCTGGAATGTGTTGACATTTGAAAGTTACTTTCTAACATGCTTTAATGTCTGAAGTCCTCACAGAGGTGTTCTTTAGAAATAAGCAGCCAAGCGTTGCATGCTTCTTCCTGGAGTGGGAGTGAAAGCTCAGATCCTATGCGGTTGAGGTGAACATGGCTAAGTGGAGAGAAAAGTCCCAAAGAGATCTTCAGTGTTTCTTATTGATCACTTCATTGCCAGAGTAATCTTTTAGGGACCATCAAATTTTTTTTTTTCACTCAGATTGGATCCTTCTATGATGATCCAATCATCCACATCAGTCAAAAGTACTGACAGGTCCTACACCTTAAATATCGACAGCTGCCTTACCCCATTTACAAAAAACATCTGGCACTCAAGTCAAGAAATTCTCAATAGTTCAGTAACACAATGACAAAAAAGTGAGGCATAAGTCTTGTTTATTTAAATACATTAGAGATACAGCCAGAATGATAACTGAGGCTTTTGAGATCTTTTTTCCTACATGGAGTTTAGCCTAAAAGGAATCTACAGCTTTGCAGAATTTCCTGTTTCTAGGACAAAGGAATTCTTGTGGATTTTCTTTTATATGTAATAATATTTATAATAAATATACAAAAACTCTATGTTGAATCTGTCAAGTTGACATACATACAGAAATGTTATTTTTTTCCTTCAGATGTTTATAATATTCGTACACAACATAGATAACTTATCTTCAGGTTCATATGCAAAGTTCGATTTCAATTTAAAAGATGAAATATGGTGATCTTTATGAAGACTGTTTCGATTTGGAGAAAGATTCAGATATGCAGCACCTTCATTATATCCCTAGTTTTAAAAATGTTAAAATATCTGTATTTCTCAAGTAAATATACATAGTTTCTACAATTTAAATGCATTCCCCATCTTCCATTTCATAATATTTTTTAATCAAAGTAAACCTAAAAATGACTGATTGTAGTAAAAAAAAAGAACATCAGAACATCTGTATTTCAATAGAATAGCGTTATTAATCGATTGTGTATGATCAGGTAAAAAGCTAAAAGTGTAATGCCAATGAAAGTAGAAGTGATGAAAGAGAAATCCATATTATAGAAAGTGAGCTTGCAATCACTGGTGACATGGAATTACCTGCGAAATAAAAACATACATAAAATAAAATGCACACAAACACAAATGTGTATATATATTTAGCCCAAAATTGGATTATTATAAGATTTTGGATTGGTTTAAATTAATAGTAATATAGTAAAGTCATTGTAAGTGAATACTGACCAAGAGTCTGAGTGACATTGACAGAGCTCGGATTGACTTTGAAGGTCAAGCCGTTAAGTCCATTTAGAAAGACGCTTTTCACCTGGCTCGCAGTAGCATTTGGGCCGTTAGAATTCATAAGAAGGTTGCTCGTTGTAATAGTAGATCCATTGCTGAGGGAACACACAAGGAGAGATGCAGGTTCAATTTCAATCGTTAATCAACAAATTTACCAAATAATCAAAAAAAATACTCAGGAGCTTTTTATCTTCCTTCATACCTGAATTTTAGAATTTGCATGAGGATGAAGTTTGTAAAGTTTCTCCTGAACAATGGTTCAACCTAAAAAAAAAGGGTATCAACAGCAATGTCAAACACTCAGGTTGGTTACGTGGAAATACATTTGTGCACCAAGGCATGTTCAATAAATCTGAAATATTCATAGGAAAACGAACAAAAATTCTAAAATACACATTTCCTATATGACTTTGCCAACATTTCAATCATTATGAGTTCTTCAGGTTCTTTTATGGCAATGGAATGATAATTGTAGAATCATAAATGGAAGCGTTATCTAAAATCATACCTGATTACGGATATTTGTAGAGTTTGCTGTAAACTCTGGAGAGCTGGTGTTGGCCAGTGCTGCATTAAAGGTTTCAGTGATGCTGAAGATCAAGCTGAAAATTGCAGTTGCACTGGGAGTCGATGTACTGATGGTTGTTGAAGAGGTGGTTGTAGATGCACTTGGGTTTGTAGTGTTTGTTGAAGAGGTGTTTGTAGATGCACTTGGGTTTGTAGTGTTTGTTGAAGAGGTGTTTGTAGATCCACTTGGGTTTGTAGTGTTTGTTGAAGAGGTGTTTGTAGATGCACTTGGATTTGTAGTGTTTGTTGAAGAGGAGTTTGTAGGTGCACTTGGATTTGTAGTGTTTGTTGAAGAGGTGTTTGTAGATCCACTTGGGTTTGTAGTGTTTGTTGAAGAGGTGTTTGTAGATGCACTTGGATTTGTAGTGTTTGTTGAAGAGGAGTTTGTAGGTGCACTTGGATTTGTAGTGTTTGTTGAAGAGGTGTTTGTAGATGCACTTGGGTTTGTAGTGTTTGTTGAAGAGGTGTTTGTAGATGCACTTGGGTTTGTAGTGTTTGTTGAAGAGGTGTTTGTAGATCCACTTGGGTTTGTAGTGTTTGTTGAAGAGGTGTTTGTAGATGCACTTGGGTTTGTAGTGTTTGTAGAAGAGGTGTTTGTAGATGCACTTGGGTTTGTAGTGTTTGTTGAAGAGGTGTTTGTAGATGCATTTGGATTTGTAGTGTTTGTTGAAGAGGTGTTTGTAGATGCACTTGGGTTTGTAGTGTTTGTTGAAGAGGTGTTTGTGGATGCACTTGGGTTTGTAGTGTTTGTTGAAGAGGTGTTTGTTGATCCACTTGGGTTTGTAGTGTTTGTTGAAGAGGTGTTTGTAGATGCACTTGGGTTTGTAGTGTTTGTTGAAGAGGTGTTTGTAGATCCACTTGAGTTTGTAGTGTTTGTTGAAGAGGTGTTTGTCACTGTTGATTGAGAGGTTAAATTTCAATTAAAATGTCCACATGTTCTAAAGAGATGATAAAATGCATATTAAAAGCTTTATACTGACCAGGAACCTGGGCAACAGTAATAGAATTTGGGAGAATGTTTAAGCTTGAGTTGGCTGTAGTCGCATTAAAAAGGGCGCTTTGTACTGAGGAGTTATTTGGGACGGTGCTATTCGCACTGAACTGAAGATTGGAATCTGTAATTGTAGAGCCACTCCTAAAACAGAATGAATAACAGTTAATAACAGAATAAAATTATTATCTTTAAGCAGAAACAATAAATAATTAGATTAAATATATGTGTATATCATTTCTCACCTGAAACTATTGATAATCATCCGGATGAAGTTTGCAAAGGCCTTTTTATAAATAGGTTCAAGCTGAAAAGTATAATTTATAACATTTTATTGGTTTATTGAGATTCATATGTATGTGTTCCACATGGTAACCCATGCTAATTTTGAGCAGTACGAGGAGCAAAAATCTTTTTTTATTTGGAAAAAAATAAAAGTACAACTGTTAACAAATGAAGTAAGAAATCATACCTGACTACGAATTAATGCAACTTTTGTTGCAAACTCAGGAGAGCTGGTGTTGGCCAATGCTGGATTAAAGGTTTCATCGATGCTAAAGACCAAGTTGAATGTGGCAGCTGCTGCAGAATTCACTGATGGAGGGTTCGTAGATGTACTTGGTGTTGAGGTGTTTGTAGACATGTTTGGTGTTGATGTGTTTGTTGAAGAGGTGTTTGTAGATGTGTTTGGGGTTGACGTGTTTGTTGAAGAGGTGTTTGTGGACGTGTTTGGTGTTGACGTGTTTGTTGAAGAGGTGTTTGTAGACGTGTTTGGTGTTGACGTGTTTGTCGAAGAAGTGTTTGTAGACGTGTTCGGGGATGAAGTATTAGTTGAAGAGGTGTTTGTAGACGTGTTCGGGGATGAAGTATTAGTTGAAGAGGTGTTTGTAGACGTGTTCGGGGTTGAAGTATTAGTTGAAGAGGTGTTTGTAGACGTGTTTGGTGTTGACGTGTTTGTTGAAGAAGTGTTTGTAGACGTGTTTGGGGTTGACGTGTTTGTTGAAGAGGTGTTAGTAGACGTGTTTGGGGTTGACGTGTTTGTTGAAGAGGTGTTTGTAGACGTGTTTGGGGTTGACGTGTTTGTCGAAGAGGTGTTTGTAGACGTGTTCGGGGTTGAAGTGTTTGTCGAAGAAGTGTTTGTAGACGTGTTCGGGGATGAAGTATTAGTTAAAGAGGTGTTTGTAGACGTGTTTGGTGTCGAAGTGTTTGTTAAAGAGGTGTTTGTAGACGTGTTCGGGGTCGACGTGTTTGTTGAAGAGGTGTTAGTTGACGTGTTCGGGGTCGACGTGTTTGTTGAAGAGGTGTTTGTAGACGTGTTCGGGGTGGACGTGTTTGTTGAAGAGGTGTTTGTAGACGTGTTCGGGGTGGACGTGTTTGTTGAAGAGGTGTTTGTAGACGTGTTCGGGGTGGACGTGTTTGTTGAAGAGGTGTTTGTAGACGTGTTCGGGGTGGACGTGTTTGTTGAAGAGGTGTTTGTAGACGTGTTCGGTGTCGACGTGTTTGTTGAAGAGGTGTTAGTAGACGTGTTCGGGGTGGACGTGTTTGTTGAAGAGGTGTTAGTAGACGTGTTCGGGGTGGACGTGTTTGTTGAAGAGGTGTTTGTAGACGTGTTCGGGGTGGACGTGTTTGTTGAAGAGGTGTTAGTAGACGTGTTCGGGGTGGACGTGTTTGTTGAAGAGGTGTTTGTAGACGTGTTCGGGGTCGACGTGTTTGTTGAAGAGGTGTTTGTAGACGTGTTCGGGGTCGACGTGTTTGTTGAAGAGGTGTTTGTAGACGTGTTCGGGGTCGACGTGTTTGTTGAAGAGGTGTTTGTAGACGTGTTCGGGGTGGACGTGTTTGTTGAAGAGGTGTTTGTAGACGTGTTCGGGGTGGACGTGTTTGTTGAAGAGGTGTTTGTAGACGTGTTCGGTGTCGACGTGTTTGTTGAAGAGGTGTTAGTAGACGTGTTCGGGGTGGACGTGTTTGTTGAAGAGGTGTTTGTAGACGTGTTCGGGGTCGACGTGTTTGTTGAAGAGGTGTTTGTAGACGTGTTCGGGGTCGACGTGTTTGTTGAAGAGGTGTTTGTAGACGTGTTCGGGGTCGACGTGTTTGTTGAAGAGGTGTTTGTAGACGTGTTCGGGGTCGACGTGTTTGTTGAAGAGGTGTTAGTAGACGTGTTCGGGGTGGACGTGTTTGTTGAAGAGGTGTTAGTAGACGTGTTCGGGGTCGACGTGTTTGTTGAAGAGGTGTTAGTAGACGTGTTCGGGGTGGACGTGTTTGTTGAAGAGGTGTTTGTAGACGTGTTCGGGGTGGACGTGTTTGTTGAAGAGGTGTTTGTAGACGTGTTCGGGGTGGACGTGTTTGTTGAAGAGGTGTTAGTAGACGTGTTCGGGGTGGACGTGTTTGTTGAAGAGGTGTTTGTAGACGTGTTCGGGGTGGACGTGTTTGTTGAAGAGGTGTTTGTAGACGTGTTCGGGGTGGACGTGTTTGTTGAAGAGGTGTTTGTAGACGTGTTCGGGGTGGACGTGTTTGTTGAAGAGGTGTTTGTAGACGTGTTCGGGGTCGACGTGTTTGTTGAAGAGGTGTTTGTAGACGTGTTCGGGGTCGACGTGTTTGTTGAAGAGGTGTTTGTAGACGTGTTCGGTGTCGACGTGTTTGTTGAAGAGGTGTTAGTAGACGTGTTCGGGGTGGACGTGTTTGTTGAAGAGGTGTTAGTAGACGTGTTCGGGGTGGACGTGTTTGTTGAAGAGGTGTTTGTAGACGTGTTCGGGGTCGACGTGTTTGTTGAAGAGGTGTTTGTAGACGTGTTCGGGGTCGACGTGTTTGTTGAAGAGGTGTTTGTAGACGTGTTCGGGGTCGACGTGTTTGTTGAAGAGGTGTTTGTAGACGTGTTCGGGGTGGACGTGTTTGTTGAAGAGGTGTTAGTAGACGTGTTCGGGGTCGACGTGTTTGTTGAAGAGGTGTTTGTAGACGTGTTCGGGGTGGACGTGTTTGTTGAAGAGGTGTTTGTAGACGTGTTCGGGGTGGACGTGTTTGTTGAAGAGGTGTTTGTAGACGTGTTCGGGGTGGACGTGTTTGTTGAAGAGGTGTTTGTAGACGTGTTCGGTGTCGACGTGTTTGTTGAAGAGGTGTTTGTAGACGTGTTCGGTGTCGACGTGTTTGTTGAAGAGGTGTTTGTAGATGTATTTGCTAAAGTAGTATTCACGGAAGTCTGATTATTTATAGTGTCTGCCATTGCACTTGCAACTGTAACAGAAGAAACGATAACCATTGGTGTAAAAAAGTGTACAGCACGCATATTGTCAACAGGAATATAAAATCTCAGTTAAGACATGAGAAATTGACCAATAATTATCTAGTACTTTGAAAATACAGTACATTATTGATGCTGACCGGAAAAAGAATTGAATACTATGCACAACATTGAGACTAAGTAAGGCTTTAGAATCAATGAGATATTTCTAAAACAAATAAACTGTGCTGAAGTAGCAAATGATTACTAATGAAGTACCTGGCAACTCAGCTGTTTAGACTGGAATTGAATTACGGATAACACTATCTGGGTTTTGAATTAGAATTAGATAAAAATAAACAGGAGGGAGAAGGTGTAAAAGGGAAAAGGAGCAGGAAGATTTAAGGAGGTAGGAGGAAGAGAAGGAAGAAGAATTTGGATAGTGTAAAAGTTAAGTATGGAGGGTAAGTAGAAGGACAAGGTACAAGGCAGAAGTAAAAAAAAATTAATCCCACCCAGACTTGACCGTGTAATAAATCAAGGGTCTCGCCTTAAGAGAAGCTGTGGAAGGAGTTCAATCCCCCCAAACTTGAACAGATCCACAATGGATTTAGACCATTTTGCAATTAAATATGAACTGTAAAATTGAAGTGCATGTAAAAGCTTAAAGATTTTAAGACATTTTGGGTCCATCAAACTGTCAGAGTGGGATAGATACTGCTTCTCACGCATGAAAATAGTTCCTACAGCCATCAGCCAATCAGATTCAGCCACGAACGAAATACCTTTGCATCCCTTTTTTTTTACATCTGAGTTTAGGTTGCACAATTAAAAAATTAAAAAAATGGGTGCAGGAAAATACCACAGGCAGTTGTTTGAAACACGTGTAACAAGTTGGAGCAGTGTTTGGATTTGCCTTGAATCCATTGCCAGCTGCTTTTGAGTTCTCCCTCATATTTGATGCTCAATCCCACAATAGGTTTGAGAATTTTTAAGTATTTGTCGAAACACTTTGGAATTTTTCAACGTACTAATTTTATAACATAAAACAGATTTTTAGTGGCGTGGCCCATTTTTACTTTACACGTTCGACGTCCTGTGTGTGAGATTTGGGCGTAAACCCGATTCGGGATTTTGATGAGAAAAGACTTGTAAAGACTTACCAATCAGACTCAAAACAGCCAGTATCAGCCTCCAATCCATTGCGGGGTTTTTTTAAATCTTCAAAATACAAATAAAAAAATCCATTCGTACAAAATAAATCACAAAAATATTTTTCTCACGTGGAAATAATTTTCATTTTATTGATCATTTGAATGAAATAAAAAAAAATTACAAATATATTGGATTACTTTTTTTTTTATCTTCATGATGTGATATAAATTGGATAAAACACCGAGCGAGTGATTACTTCAGTGACCGCTACAATTTTATATTAAACATTTCTCTCTAAATGAGACTGAAACACATTTATACACATATTGTTTTCCAGTGTTTTGATTCTAAATCTAGGAAAATAATTAAATTATTACTTACATATTTCAACAGCTAACAGATGCAGAGAGATCCGGTGAATGTGTCCAAGTGTAAAAGAGAAAGCAGGTGAATGGGATATTGAACTCAGGGATGTAAGAATGCAGTGCTGTATTTACTACACCAAACCCATGATGTCGAAAGAAACTGGCAGCCAATCACAGCCTGAATTCTTATGTTTAACCTGAAAAACAGCATTATTGTTCAGTGAGGTTTCTTGCCTTTTGGTTAAAAAGATTACATTGGGGAAAACCTGGAAAGAAAATCAAGAAAATGCTATTGCTGTTCTTAAAATCTTAAAATTAATACCCAATTTTAGTGTTAAAACAATTACTCTCTAAACAAAAACAAAAAAAAATAAGTGTAAATCAGATTTTGGTCTTTAGAAAAAGCTGCTTTTTCAACTACTACTAAGCTTCTAGATTAAATGAAAATCCAACATGTATCTCGAACTTAATATTCTACTATATATTATCACAATTGATCAAATATTCTAATCTATTTGTATCACTTCATTTTATAGCTTAATATTTTAAGTCATTTCTCATTTATATTTTTAGGAGAAACTCAGGTTAGATTTGAAGATTGAACATTTGAAGAACTTTTCTACTACAATTGTTTTGATCGTAGTTGGAAAGCTGCTCATTTTCTCAAGTTTTCGAATGTTTCTGTTGAGGACTTGTTGATGTTGGGAATCGAATGTGACGCAATAGAAAAAGGTTTTCCGATCATCCGCAGACCGGTTTTTCTTGTGGTGCTTCTTTTTGGGGATTAAGCAATAAAAAAGAAAAATGCTTTATTCATTGAAAATGTATACTTTTATCTTTTGTGTGTATATAATTATAAACGCATGTATCACTTTTCAGTTATCATTATCGTTTCATGCCGTCATGCCCAAACTAAAACTTAATTAATAGAGAGTTTTATTTTGCAATCTACAGTGTCTTTTCTGATCAGGGAACAATCCCACAGCATGGCTGTGGTAAAGGTTCTTCTTCAGTTTAATGCAGATAACAGACAAGTAAATATACACACTGGAATAAACCTGAGCTAAAACTCGTCCTGATTGGGTTGAATGACATAGAAACCAGAGAAGTGTGAGTCCAGACGAAGACATTCTGTACACCTTACATACGCACATCGTAAAGATCTTACAGACTCACCACACACCACATAGGAATGTGTTTAGAGAACCGGTGTGAGGCTCATCTTAATACTAACACACGTATTTATATAAAGGTATAATAACATGTATAATTCACATTAACAAACCCATCTTCATTTATTTTTCATTTACAAACATTTACAATACTTATTTCTTTGCTGCTGTAACAGAGAAATGTCCTCACGGTGAGACGAATAAAGGTATATCTTAGCTTAGCATACACCATTATTACTTATAATGATCTTGAACAGTTAATGTTTAAGGGCCTTGCTCAAGGGCCCATTTGTAGCAGCTTTGCAGTCTTGGATTTAGAAAGAAATAGGTGTTAAATACAGATTCTGGAATCTTCTTTTTTAGGCTCTCAGTATTTATGGGTAAATGGTGTGTGGGTGTGTGTGTGTGTGTGTGTGTGTGTGTGTGTGTGTATATATATTCCTAGATACGCTCATATGTACTTTTAGCAAGAATAAAACGCCAGCACAAAGCAAGTGTTCTTTTAAACAGTTTTTGCAATATTTCTTGGATTAAAGCTGAATCTCCATGCAGGACCGATTTGGCAGGCAGGAGAATTGGGTTAAAAGTGAAGGGTGTGGCCCCTCAAAAAGTGCATTCTGTACAAACAGTAAAATGCCTCTCATGGCGTGTCTTCAGCATCACGTAGTAGTCATCAGCGCCATCTGCTGGTCATCAGCAGCATCACGTAGTAGTCATCAGCACCATCTGCTGGTCATTAGCAAAACTTTAATCCACATATCAAACTCGAATCCTTTGCCACCTTTGAAAATCATTTGACCGCCGTCATTGACAGTGCCCCCTGTCGGCTTCAGATAAAGTAAATAAAGTTCCAAAGCCATAGTGGTCTTAGAGCACAATTTCAGGATGCTGCATTGATTGATGGAGTAATGTGTGTTTCTTAACCTGATCAATGAAAAGTAATAAATAAATAAATAAATACAGAGAGAGTTATTAAACAATATGTTAAGCAGTAGATATATTTATACAGTCTTACCGGTACAACTGTCCCTTTAGGAGCAGCCATAATGCTGATGTGGCTCTTGGTGACAATGATTATGGATTTAATTACAGTATAAATTTGCAGTATTTTCTAAACATATAGTGTTCGTTCCTTGTGAAATGTGTAGGAAATGCTCTAATCTAATATCATAATGGATGTATGGGTTGTATGGCCATAAGAAGAATAACTTCATAATGTATTTTTAGCAAGAATTTGAAATTAAAAACCAGCACAAAACAAGTGTCTCTTATAGTCACATGATCAGTTTAATACTTTTATACAGCTCTTTTTTTTTATTTTAGATGCATAGCCAACATAATACAATAAACATCCATATGAAGCAGCTACCGATTTATTTCTTTGGTTCAGTCAGACAGCAAACCTCAATTAACTAAAGACCTCTAACCCACAAACACTCCCTTTTAGTAGAAAAAAAAAATACAACACATTTGAACTAAACCAGACGTTCTTTTCCTGTTTTGTCTGCAGGAAGTTACAGCTCTACCTCTGCCATGTTAATCTGTATTCTGTGTGACTCTCAGGACACGCCTCGGTCTCCGTAGCGTTGCGATACGTCATATTCACGGAGCACTGGTGGTGCTGAGAGAACATTCGAAAACTAAATAGAAAAATTAAATAAAAGCACGTCTACAAATAATTAAAAAAATAAGCGTTTTCTTTTTAAAGATGCAAATATGTTCAAAGCAATGCAACACTACACAAATGCCAAATTGCATCTTATTCAGACTTTCTCTAAATCGTAATGCTGATGCACCGATGCGATCCAAACCCAGAAAGGAAAGACACGAGAACAAGGCTTTGTATAGACAAGAGTAATTCAAACACTGCTGATACCTTAGTATTTAAGGTGGTTTTGTGATTGTCCATAAAGTGTCCGTGTGCGGTATGGTGTGGTGTAAAGTGTCCGTGTGTGGTATGGTGTGGTGTAAAATAAAACGTAAAGTGCACTGTGCTATGCGAGTCCAGAGTTTAAAGTGTCGTAGTGCAAAAAGTGAGATATGTGCAGCGAAAAAGTGTGATGATGGAGAGAGTGGGCCAGTTCTAGATCCTGGGTGTTTCCTGGTTTAAACTCCGAATGGCCTGCGGGAAGAAGCTCCTCCTCATTCTCTCTGGCAGAAAAAGTCAGGCTGCATGTTAAACACACACTTCAACTCAGCAGTAGAATCAGGTCCGAAAGCAAGCTTATTAGTACTATGAGGGGTAAGTGTGTATACATAACAGTGTGATTAACTAGTCTCCACCACGTTTTGGTTTCATTTCAATGAGGTGGGTCTGGATGCTCTAACCATGTTTTTAGAGCATACTTATAATCAGTGTATATAGTTACTGCTTTACTTTCAGACAGCTAACAAGCCCTTGTAAGTGCCACCAGTTCTGCAGATGTGTATGGTAATGATTTGGCTTCAACGATTTCATCTTACAACCGCATACCCACATAAATACACACCATCAGAAGCGCAAACTGTTCAGTATGCTTAAGGAAATTGTGCGCATTATCCGAACCATTTGATCAATTTAATCTTGGAAACGATGTTGTGCAACTGTAACTGAATGTGCTGTTTTTCTTGCTGATTGTGGACAACCTTTCTTAATGCAGTGTGACGAAGTGTTTAAATTTTAGACATCCTCCTTTCCCTCCGACCAATCCAAAGTTGCTTACATTATTTTACTGCTTTTGGGGGAGGCCAGGTTGCGGGTCACTGCAGAGTTGGAGTGTCAGTCAGCCATGTGTTCCTCGTATACTCTGTTTTCAGTGGGCTTAAAAAATGCCTTTACTCCACATGTCAACTAGCAACAGTGAGTTGAACCCTGCCTACCAGTCCCTGATGGCTGTCCTGAGAATGCTCTATTTATATTTGACAGGCTCTGTTTTCAGGTCCTTCAATGGTGCCTTAACTCACCTCTGTTCTGTCACCTGGTGGTCGCACCCTAGCCCTTCTTCAACATTTTGTGTGGCCTTCTCTCAGTACGGAAGCTCAAGATTTATGGCCACCTCTCCCACCTACACCGAGCACAAATAATCTTAGACCCCTCCTGCTGGTCTGCTTCACACACTCCAAGTTCCCAATGCCCATGTTCAAACCTTGCTATGGACTCACCTGACTACCAATGCCATCCTCTCAGTGATTGATTGGTTTTCAATCATGGCCCGCTGTGTCCCTGTACGAAAGCTACCGTTGGCCAAGGAGACTGCCCAACTGTGCCATTCTCCTCAAGTCCATTTAAAGCTTTGCTTATTCGGCAATCACAAGTGCCATCCTGGGTGGGTCAAAAGGTCTGGCAATCGACCCCAGACCTGCCGCTAAAGGTCGCCTTTAGGAAGCTTGCCCCATACTTTATTGGACCTTCCTGGTACAATGTGTCTTTGCCTGGCAGGTTTTGTTTGGTGATTCATTGAAATTTGCTTGTTAGGTGTGATTAGGTGTGATTAGTGTGTGAGTGTGGGCCCATGCTAGTATATTGGCCCAATTGTATGGCCTGGTATATAATTCTTATTAATGACTTCCTCAAGTGAAATTTGTTTGGTGCTTTATACTAATAGTTTTTTTGTTAATAGGACCTGAGGTACATTTTTCCCTTTATCTCCCCTAAAGGGAAGATAACATGGGAAGATAACATCTTGACATGTTGAAGGAGGCTGATGAGGCAACCTTGCAAGACCTGTTCATGCCCAAGGTTGACAGTCTGTAGTAATTTCCAGTGATTTAACATGATTTACAAAGGCTTATAGAAGTATCCACAATTTACAGTGCATTTCCCAGTCCTGAAGTCAAAGGAATTCTAGGTACTTTGGTCATGGAAGTGACTAAAAACCCAATTCAGGGTTTTGTAAAACGTTTTGTAAAATAACTAGGAATACCAGGAAAAAAAAAAATCTGAAATACACCATTAAACAGGTCTGTATGGTATAGAGGCTCGACAAAAGCCATTCCTAATGGAAAAATGGTAAATATCATACACTGTAACAGAAACTATTATTCTTTATAAGTTTACTTTCATACATACATGATTACTTACATTTCATTGATGGTTTATGATTATTGTACACTTAAAAAGAATTTAAGTTGGTTTGCATAGGTACGTGTTTGGAAATTATACTGTATGGTACAACAATAATTTATTAAATTAAACTATTAATGGTTGAACAGAAAACATCCAACAGATTTAAATAAAAGTAAAAGAAAATCATTGTGGAGAACTTTTCAGGCCAATCACAACCCTCATTAAGTCTCCAGTTTTACCCGTTCAATTTTAGTATTTTTTATGTAAAGGTTTTGTTTAAAAAAAAACCTAAGTATTAACTTATTAATGATTATATGTTTATATGGGTAATTGTGTATGTTCTCAGATCAGGTCTAGAGCTCGAAGTGCAATGCCATTGATAGTAGAAGTGTTAGAACAGACATCAATATCATGGAAAGTGAGCTTGCAATCGCTGGTGGCATGGAATTACCTGCAAAATAATAATTATATAATTAAGTGCACAAAAAATAGATATTTATGTGTAAAGCAATTTGGTGTATTTTTAAATAATAAGTAGCACAAGTTTCTGTGTAGTTATACTGACCAAGAGCGACACTGACGGAGTCCGGATCAACATTAAAGTCAAAGAGGGGAATTCCGCTGAGGAAGACGGTTTTCACCTGACTCAGAGTAACATTTGGGCCACTAGAATTCATATAAAGGTTGCTCTCTGTAATAGTAGATCCATTCCTGAGGGGACACACATGTAGAGATACAGGTTCAAATTCAACCAGTAATCAACAAATGAATTGAATAAACAAGTAAAAATATTTCGGACCATAGCTTAGTTCATACCTGAATCTTACTATTTGCATAATGATAAAGGATGTGAAAAATCTCCTGAAATATGGTTCAACCTAATGGAAATGAGAAATAAATCAGATATTAACAGCAATGTAAAACTTTCTGATAACACATTTAGAAGTGGAAATAGTTCTGTGCTTTATGGTATGTCTTTTTAATATAACCTTCAGTATTTACAGTGCATTATAAAAGTAAGACTCCTGACTGTTGTCTCAGTTGCATGAGACTGAATGACAAATGGTTGCATTGAAAAGTCCTTTGGGCCACACATGTACCAACTTTGCACACAATGATGAAGTGATTTTCTTCAGACTTGCTTCAGGTTGTTCAGGTTGGTTGAGTGACACTTGTCAGACTGCAATTTTTAAACAGTGTCACAGGGATCTCACCTAACAACCAAACTTTCTTTCACATGCTTTCAGATGATAATTTTTTTTAATTAAAAGTTTTATTCTTGCTGTCATTCCACACAGGCCAGTGTTATGATATGGTTGACTAGTGCACCACTATGCTTCTCCCAGTCACTGGAATGTGTAGCTACTTTAAAGAGATTCTTGGCCTCTTCAGGTTTCTTTCACAAATGTACTTGTTGTTAGAGCATTGAGTTTCGACAGATAGGCTTTTCTTGGCAGTGTGGGGGTGGTGTAATGAGAAATCCATTGGCTGATTATTCAAAATGTGCTCACTGGGATTTAAATATCATTTTGTGCACTTTCCTAATCATTTGTATTACTTTAAGTGACTTTTGTGGTATGCTCTTTTGTCTTCATTAATACTTTCAGATTTACAGCACGACTACTTCTCTTTTAACAATGGGGTTTTTATCCTGAGAATGTGATTGCATCTTTACAATGTACATTTAGATGCGCCCATGTATCGATTCACCCATGGGGTCTCACAGGGGTCTAAATATTTATGCAAGCACAGGGGTCTGAATACTTACAGGGGTCTAAATACTTATGCAAGCAACATATTTAAAACATTTTTCGTTTTCACATAAATCCCCTTTCCTCCTCAAAGAAAAACCATTGTCACCTCACAATAATTAAATTTGAGTTCCATTGTTTTAAAATGAAAATACAAACACCATGAAATTTCAATGGTCAAAGCTATGAATATACTTTTTATATTTACAGCACTGTAAATGACTTTATAAACTTTATATGACTATGTATAATGTAGATATTATACATGTTGTATGTTACTTCTTAACAGAAACCATGATTTGGACCATCGTACTTCTCCTACATAAACAGAATTACTCACCTGGACGAACAAGTGCTATTAAATGTTTTCAAAATATATAAACAAAAACATTTTCAGTAAAACACACCTGATTACGGATACTCGTCGATTTTGCTGCAAACTGTGGAGAGCTGTTACTGGCCAGTGCTGCATCAAAAGTTTCTATGATACTAAAGGTCAATTTGAATGTTGGGGCTGTTGATGGTATTGCTGTGGAAGGGCTGCTTGTAGATGTGCTTGTACCTATTAAATAGAGTTTACATTTTATTTCGAATATAAACATGTACACAAATCAGTTCTTAATATGCAAACTAAAAGTGTGTACTGACCAGAAACCTGGGTGACATTTATAGAATCTGTAGAAATGTTCAAGCCTGTGGTGTTCGCCACATTAACAAGGACATCTTTTACATCGGTGCCAGTTGGGATGGTGCCAGTACTAAATTCAAGAGTAGAATTCGCCACAATGGAACCACTCCTGAAACCCAAGCAAAGATAAATCCAGGTTCAAATTGTGAATCATCAAAGCAGAGAAAAACTGATTGAATATTTAAACAACATATTTCTCACCGGAAATTAAAAATGATCATTCTGATGAAGTTTGCAAAGGCTCCTTTGTAAATTGGTTCAATCTGTAAAACATACGTTTTTAAAAATGAATAAAGTTTTCATAATGCCTGTCACAACATAGATACGGTCACAACATAGATACCTTTAAAGTTAACAAGTATGTAAAGAGACTCTAATGTTGAAATGCGGACAATTGCCCCAATGCATGGCAAATAAATTCACAATATATATAGTGAGACAAGACTGAAGAATCATACATGACCAGTATAATCGTAAATAGTTATTTAAATTACCAATGAAACATACCTTACTACGGATATTTGTAGCTTTTGTTGTAAACTCAGGAGAGCTCTGAATGGACAGTGCTGGAGCAAATTGTTCATTAATGCTAAAAACCAAGATGTATGTTGCAGCTACTACAGGAGTGCTTGTTGAAGGGGTATTTGTAGATGGGACCGTGGTTGCAGTGATATTTGTAGATGGGATCGTGGTTGCAGTGGTATTTGTAGATGGGATCGTGGTTGCAGTGGTATTTGTAGATGGGATTGTGGTTGCAGTGGTGCTGTTAGATGTGCTTGGGGTTAAACTGGTGTTTGTAGACGTGCTCTGGGTTGATGTGGTGTTTGTAGGTGTGCTGGGGGTTAAACTGGTGTTTGTAGATGTGCTCTGGGTTGACGTGGTATTTGTAGACGTGCTCTGGGTTGACGTGTTGTTTGTAGACGTGCTCTGGGTTGACGTGTTGTTTGTAGGCGTGCTCTGAGTTGATGTGGTATTTGTAGTAGATGTGCTTAGGGTTGTAGGAGAGTCTGTTGCCAAAGTGTTTGTCACTACAAGATGAAAGGTTACATTAAATTTAAAATTTGCTTTGTTTGCTTCTGCTAGTTGATAGGTTAAGTTTTGTTTGTAGGTTTATTAAAATGATATATGTTTAAGGTGTATACTGACCAGGAACCTGGGTGACACTTATAGAATTTGTACTAATATTTAAATTTGTGGTATTAGCTGCATCAACAAGAGCGCTTGTAACTGTGGAGTTAGACGGGATGCTGTCAGTATTATTAAATTCAAGAACGGAGTCTGTCACAATAGAACCACTCCTGAAACAGAAGCATAGTTAAATACAGGGTAAAGTTCTGAATCATCTAATGTAAAGAAAAAATATTCAGAATAATGTTATGTATTATTTCATACCTGAAACTAAGAATTATCATCCGGATAAAGTTTCTAAAGGCTCGTCTGTAAATGGGCTCAAGCTGAAAAATATAATTATTTTAAAATTCATATATGCTTTTCATTGAACATAACCTCAAATACATTGGTAGTTTTGTGCTGTTAAAACTAATAAGTAGGTCATATACATATAATATACTTTGTGCAAAAGTCCAGTGCACATTCTTAATGTGTCCAGTTTTATCCAGAACATTGCTGATGTAGATACAATTATTCACATTGTCTTATATGGCAGTTAAATTATCCAGGTGAAAAGTTATTCGTTTTGTTTTTACCATTAAAATAGAATTTAAATTATACATTTCAATCAATAATAAAACATACCGCTTTACGGAGAGTTGTAGATTTTGCTGTAAACTCAGGAGAGCTGGAATTGGACAGTGCTGGAACAAATAGTTCATTGATGCTAAAACTCAAGTTAAATGCTGCAGCCACTACAGAAGGTGTTGTAGGTATGCTTGCCAGGGTTGTGGTTGTGGTTGAGGTAATTGTAGATGGGTTTGGGGTTGAGACGTTTGTAGGTGGGCTTGGGGATGAGACATTTGTAGGTGGGCTTGGGGATGAGGTGTTTGAAGGTGGGCTTGGGGATGAGGTGTTTGCAGGTGGGCTTGGGGATGAGACGTTTGCAGGTGGGCTTGGGGATGAGGCGTTTGTAGGTGGGCTTGGGCTTGAGGTGTTTGTAGGTGGGCTTGGGGATGAGGTGTTTGTAGGTGGGCTTGGGCTTGAAGTGTTTGTAGGTGGGCTTGGGGATGAGACGTTTGTAGGTGGGCTTGGGATTGAGGCGTTTGTAGGTGGGCTTGGGCTTGAGGCGTTCGTAGGGGGGCTTGGGCTTGATGCGTTCGTAGGTGGGCTTGGGGATGAGGTGTTCGTAGGTGGGCTTGGGGATGAGGCGTTCGTAGGTGGGCTTGGGCTTGAGGCGTTCGTAGGTGGGCTTGGGGATGAGGCGTTCGTAGGTGGGCTGGGGCTTGAGGCGTTTGTAGGTGGGCTTGGGGATGAAGCGTTTGTAGGTGGGCTGGGGCTTGAGGCGTTTGTAGGTGGGCTTGGGGATGAGGCGTTCGTAGGTGGGCTTGGGGATGAAGCGTTTGTAGGTGGGCTGGGGCTTGAGGCGTTTGTAGGTGGGCTTGGGGATGAGGCGTTCGTAGGTGGGCTTGGGGATGAAGCGTTTGTAGGTGGGCTGGGGCTTGAGGCGTTTGTAGGTGGGCTTGGGGATGAGGCATTCGTAGGTGGGCTTGGGGATGAGGCATTCGTAGGTGGGCTTGGGCTTGAGGCGTTCGTAGGTGGGCTTGGGCTTGAGGCGTTCGTAGGTGGGCTGGGGCTTGAGGCGTTTGTAGGTGGGCTTGGGGATGAGGCGTTCGTAGGTGGGCTTGGGGATGAAGCGTTCGTAGGTGGGCTTGGGCTTGAGGCGTTCGTAGGTGGGCTTGGGCTTGAGGCGTTCGTAGGTGGGCTTGGGGATGAAGCGTTCGTAGGTGGGCTTGGGCTTGAGGCGTTCGTAGGTGGGCTTGGGCTTGAGGCGTTCGTAGGTGGGCTGGGGCTTGAGGCGTTTGTAGGTGGGCTGGGGCTTGAGGCGTTCGTAGGTGCGCTTGGGGATGAGTCGTTCGTAGGTGGGCTTGGGGATGAGGCGTTCGTAGGTGGGCTTGGGGATGAAGCGTTCGTAGGTGGGCTGGGGCTTGAGGCGTTTGTAGGTGGGCTTGGGCTTGAGGCGTTTGTAGGTGGGCTTGGGGATGAAGCGTTTGTAGGTGGGCTGGGGCTTGAGGCGTTTGTAGGTGGGCTTGGGGATGAAGCGTTTGTAGGTGGGCTTGGGGATGAGACGTTTGTAGGTGGGTTCGGGGATGAGACATTTGTAGGTGGGCTTGGGGATGAGACGTTTGTAGATGGGCTTTGAGTTGAATTATTATTATTCGGGTTTGAAATGCTGCTTGTCGGTGTACTTGGGGTTGTAGGAGGGTCTGTTGGCACTGTAAGTTGAGAGGTTAAAGTGAAATCAGAATTTACACAAATATAGATTGTTATTAAAATACAATGTATTTAAGGTGCATACTGACCGGGAACCTGAATGACACTTATAGAATCTTTAGAAATGTTTAAAGCTGAGTTGTTAGCTGCTTCAACAAGAGTGCTTGTAACTGAAGAGTTATTTGGGATGGTGGCAGTATTATTAAATTCAAGAACGGAGTCGGTCACAATAGAACCACTCCTGAAACAGAAGCATAGTTAAATACAGGGTGAAATTCTGAATCATCAATGTAAAGAAAATTGATGAAAAATCTTTCTTTATATAATATTTCTTACTTGAAACTAAGAATTATCATTCGGATGAAGTTTGGAAAGGCTCGGCTGTAAATTGGTTCCAGCTAAAAAAAAATAATTAGTTGAAAATGAATTGATTTTTCATAAAGCTTGACCGCATATATATTGCCAGTTTTGTTCTGTCACTCTCAGGGCTAGATTTTGTTAAAGCTATTATGTCATGTACAGAGACTTCAAATGCAGACAATTGCCCCATAGCATAGCAAATGTAATTGCTTTCACAATATTTATAGGAAGACAAAAGAAAAAAATTATTTATGACTAGTAAGTCTTCCACGAGTGTCCAATCTTATCCAGACATTTGGTCTTCATTATATTCTTGCAGAAGGCACAAATGATTTTATCTCTATCTAGTCTATTAAGTTGTATTTTGTTCACCTAACTTAGTTGTGGTTTTTAATTGTTTGGAATGAAAAGCTACAAAAACTGTCAAAGGTTGGAAGAACCTATAATATTACAGTTTGAGACACATGCATGTGACTTGAAAAAAACATTTGTGGACATATGAGTTCAAGTTTGACATTTTTGTCAAACAGAGAAGTTGTCAAAGATGAAGGTTGGAAATGTTGGGTTTGTTTTGTAGCAAGTATTTGTAGCAAGTTTGGAGACTTATTCCAGATAAAAGGAATACTTCACCAACATGGCTATCGTTCTATATTTCAACACAATTCTATATTTCATAAAAATTCTATCTAGACTGCTGCCAGCATCTATTATGGAATTGCTTGCCGTCACCGCATTTAAATCTTAAAACTGCTCTGGGATGAACTGGATCCCAAGAATTTTGAGGGAACATTTGTAGATTCATATTATAATGAATATATTGTATATAAATGACCTAGTTTGGAACATGCATGCGTCTCCCAAATTGATAAAAGACAAGAAAACCTTTGACGGACACTTTATTTAACCTTGTTTTTTTATTCAAGATTAAACTGGGTTTTAAGTGAACATTTGCATTACTAATAAAACATACCTGTTTACGGATATTTGTAGCTTTTTCTGTAAACTCAGGAGAGCTTTTATTGGCCAGTGCTGGAACAAAGGGTTCATTGATGCTAAAGGCCAAGCTGAATGCTGCAGCTACTACAGAAGGTGTTGTGGGGGTGTTTGTAGATATGGCTGGTGTTGGGGTTGGGGTTGAAGTGTTGTTTGTAGGTTGGCTTGGAGTTGAGGTGCTTGTAGGTGGGATTGAGGTTGAGGCATTTGTAGGTGGGATTGGGGTTGTGGTGTTTGAAGGTGGGATTGGGGTTGAAGTGGTGTTTGCCACTGAGCTGTTTGTAGGTGGGATTGGGGTTGAAGTGATGTTTGCCACTGAGCTGTTTGTAGGTGGGATTGGGGTCGAAGTGGTGTTTGCCACTGAGCTGTTTGTAGGTGAGATTGGGGTCGAAGTGGTGTTTGCCACTGAGCTGTTTGTAGGTGGGATTGGGGTCGAAGTGGTGTTTGCCACTGAGCTGTTTGTAGGTGGGATTGGGGTCGAAGTGGTGTTTGCCACTGAGCTGTTTGTAGGTGGGATTGGGGTCGAAGTGGTGTTTGCCACTGAGCTGTTTGTAGGTGGGATTGGGGTCGAAGTGGTGTTTGTCTCTGAGCTGTTTGTAGGTGAGATTGGGGTCGAAGTGGTGTTTGCCACTGAGCTGTTTGTAGGTGGGATTGGGGTCGAAGTGGTGTTTGCCACTGAGCTGTTTGTAGGTGGGATTGGGGTCGAAGTGGTGTTTGCCACTGAGCTGTTTGTAGGTGGGATTGGGGTCGAAGTGGTGTTTGCCACTGAGCTGTTTGTAGGTGAGATTGGGGTCGAAGTGGTGTTTGCCACTGAGCTGTTTGTAGGTGAGATTGGGGTCAAAGTGGTGTTTGCCACTGAGCTGTTTGTAGGTGAGATTGGGGTCAAAGTGGTGTTTGCCACTGAGCTGTTTGTAGGTGAGACTGGGGTCAAAGTGGTGTTTGTCTCTGAGCTGTTTGTAGGTAAGATTGGGGTCGAAGTGGTGTTTGTCTCTGAGCTGTTTGAAGGTGAGATTGGGGTCGAAGTGGTGTTTGTTTCTAAAATGTTTGTAGGTGAGATTGGGGTCGAAGTGGTGTTTGCTACTGAGCTGTTTGTAGGTGAGATTGGGGTCGAAGTGATGTTTGTCTCTGAGCTGTTTGTAGGTGAGATTGGGGTCGAAGTGGTGTTTGTCTCTGAGCTGTTTGTAGGTGAGATTGGGGTCAAAGTGGTGTTTGCCACTGAGCTGTTTGTTGGTGAGATTGAGGTCGAAGTGATGTTTGTCTCTGAGCTGTTTGTAGGTGAGATTGGGGTCAAAGTGGTGTTTGCCACTGAGCTGTTTGTTGGTGAGATTGAGGTCGAAGTGATGTTTGTCTCTGAGCTGTTTGTTGGTGAGATTGGGGTCAAAGTGGTGTTTGCCACTGAGCTGTTTGTAGGTGAGATTGGGGTCGAAGTGGTGTTTGCCACTGAGCTGTTTGTTGGTGAGATTGAGGTTGAAGTGATGTTTGTCTCTGAGCTGTTTGTAGGTGAGATAGGGGTCGAAGTGGTGTTTGCCACTGAGCTGTTTGTTGGTGAGATTGAGGTTGAAGTGATGTTTGTCTCTGAGCTGTTTGTAGGTGAGATTGGGGTCGAAGTGGTGTTTGCCACTGAGCTGTTTGTAGGTGAGATTGGGGTCAAAGTGGTGTTTGCCACTGAGCTGTTTGTTGGTGAGATTGAGGTTGAAGTGATGTTTGTCTCTGAGCTGTTTGTAGGTGAGATTGGGGTCGAAGTGGTGTTTGCCACTGAGCTGTTTGTAGGTGAGATTGGGGTCAAAGTGGTGTTTGCCACTGAGCTGTTTGTTGGTGAGATTGAGGTTGAAGTGATGTTTGTCTCTGAGCTGTTTGTAGGTGAGATTGGGGTCGAAGTGGCGTTTGTCTCTGAACTGTTTGTAGGTGAGATTGGGGTCAAAGTGGTGTTTGCCACTGAGCTGTTTGTTGGTGAGATTGAGGTCGAAGTGATGTTTGTCTCTGAGCTGTTTGTAGGTGAGATTGGGGTCGAAGTGGTGTTTGTCTCTGAGCTGTTTGTAGGTGAGACTGGGGTCAAAGTGGTGTTTGCCACTGAGCTGTTTGTAGGTGAGATTGGGGTCGAAGTGGTGTTTGTCTCTGACCTGTTTGTAGGTGAGATTGGGGTCAAAGTGGTGTTTGCCACTGAGCTGTTTGTTGGTGAGATTGAGGTTGAAGTGATGTTTGTCTCTGAGCTGTTTGTAGGTGAGATTGGGGTCGAAGTGGCGTTTGTCTCTGAGCTGTTTGTAGATGAGATTGGGGTCGAAGTGGTGTTTGCCACTGAGCTGTTTGTAGGTGAGACTGGGGTCAAAGTGGTGTTTGTTTCTGAGCTGTTTGTAGGTGAGATTGGGGTCGAAGTGGTGTTTGTCTCTGAGCTGTTTGAAGGTGAGATTGGTGTCGAAGTGGTGTTTGTTTCTGAGCTGTTTGTAGGTGAGATTGGGGTCGAAGTGGTGTTTGTCTCTGAGCTGTTTGAAGGTGAGATTGGGGTCGAAGTGGTGTTTGCTACTGAGCTGTTTGTAGGTGAGATTGGGGTCGAAGTGATGTTTGTCTCTGAGCTGTTTGTAGGTGAGATTGGGGTCGAAGTGGTGTTTGTCTCTGAGCTGTTTGTAGGTGAGATTGGGGTCAAAGTGGTGTTTGCCACTGAGCTGTTTGTTGGTGAGATTGAGGTCGAAGTGATGTTTGTCTCTGAGCTGTTTGTAGGTGAGATTGGGGTCGAAGTGGTGTTTGTCTCTGAGCTGTTTGTAGGTGAGATTGGGGTCAAAGTGGTGTTTGCCACTGAGCTGTTTGTTGGTGAGATTGAGGTTGAAGTGATGTTTGTCTCTGAGCTGTTTGTAGGTGAGATTGGGGTCGAAGTGGTGTTTGCCACTGAGCTGTTTGTAGGTGAGATTGGGGTCAAAGTGGTGTTTGCCACTGAGCTGTTTGTTGGTGAGATTGAGGTTGAAGTGATGTTTGTCTCTGAGCTGTTTGTAGGTGAGATTGGGGTCGAAGTGGTGTTTGCCACTGAGCTGTTTGTAGGTGAGATTGGGGTCAAAGTGGTGTTTGCCACTGAGCTGTTTGTTGGTGAGATTGAGGTTGAAGTGATGTTTGTCTCTGAGCTGTTTGTAGGTGAGATTGGGGTCGAAGTGGTGTTTGCCACTGAGCTGTTTGTAGGTGAGATTGGGGTCAAAGTGGTGTTTGCCACTGAGCTGTTTGTTGGTGAGATTGAGGTTGAAGTGATGTTTGTCTCTGAGCTGTTTGTAGGTGAGATTGGGGTCGAAGTGGTGTTTGTCTCTGAGCTGTTTGTAGGTGAGACTGGGGTCAAAGTGGTGTTTGCCACTGAGCTGTTTGTTGGTGAGATTGGGGTCGAAGTGGCGTTTGCCACTGAGCTGTTTGTAGGTGAGATTGGGGTCAAAGTTGTGTTTGTCTCTGAGCTGTTTGTAGGTGAGATTGGGGTCGAAGTGGCGTTTGTCTCTGAGCTGTTTGTAGGTGAGATTGGGATCAAAGTGGTGTTTGCCACTGAGCTGTTTGTTGGTGAGTTTGAGGTTGAAGTGATGTTTGTCTCTGAGCTGTTTGTAGGTGAGATTGGGGTCGAAGTGATGTTTGTCTCTGAGCTGTTTGTTGGTGAGATTGGGGTTGAAGTGATGTTTGTTTCTGAGCTGTTTGTAGGTGAGATCGTGGTCGAAGTGGTGTTTGCCTCGGAGTTGCCTGTAGATGTGCTTTGGGTCGAAGTGGTGTTCGTTTCTGTTAGTTGTAAAGTCAAAATAGAATCAGAATTTATACATCTACAAAACGTTATATAAATGCAGTATCCTTTAAAGTGTATACTGACCAGTAAGCATGGTAACATTTATAGAATCTGGAATAATGTTCAGGGCTGAGTTGTTGTTAGTCGCAATAACAAGTGTTTCTTTTATTATGCTGTTATTTGGGATGGTGCCACTGGCATTGAATTTAAGGGTGGAATTTGTCACAGTAGAACCATTACTAAAAGAAAAATATTTACATACATTGATCAAAAACATTGATCAAAAACCAATATATATTAAAACGTAAATATATAATATATATATAATTTTGATCTTCTTATTGAATTCATTATTTTTATTTTATATTATTTTTTTACCTGAAGCCAAGGATTTCCACGCCAATGAAGTTCATGGGGTTGGCATCCTTATATATTGATTCAAGCTAAAATACAAATTCCATAATCAATACATTTCTGTGTGAACACTACCCAAAAAGTTTTGGCTCTTTAAATACATTTGGAAGCATTATCAATAAAACATACCTGATTACGGATCATTGCAGATTTATTTTCAAACTCAGAAGAACTGTTATTGCTCAGTGCTGCAATAAAGGTTTCGTTGATGCTAAATACCAAGCTGAAATTGATCTGAACTTGACTGGCACTGGTAGCTGTTAGATGAAAAAAAAAAGGTTTGATTTGCAAATACAAAAATAGCAATCGCTAAATGGTGTTGTCTGTGAAAGTCAACTGGGGAATGAGAGCTTTTCACACATTTTTTCTTAAACGCGTTACAAGGTAACTGTCAAGTAACATGAGGAGAGTTGTGTGCAAGTGCAAAATCTACTTTTACTTGAAAAAAAAAAAAGAAAAACCACATAAAACACAAACAACAAAAACAAAACATACAATACCTCAAAATATAGACAAAAAACAATAAAAACAACTTTGAACTTACTCCCTAACTTAGACGCTAGATTCTTACTATTTAACATTTTTAGAAATAAATATGAATTCTAAAAAAATGCAAAGCAGTTCGAATTCCTTAGTAATACGATTCCTGAGTTGTGACACGGAGACAACTAACGCACAAATGATTTGTAATGGATAAAAAAAGGACATTCCTTGCTAATGTATTATTATGAACTCTTTTGTTTTTGTGTCTTGTAAAAACATTTCCTAAAGAGTGTCATATTCTTGTTGCTGTCTGAAAACAGCAAGAACCATCTAAAAAAAATAATAATACAACTCTGATAGATGCCATCAAAACAGAGTTTCAAAGAAATAAAACCAAAACCTCACCAAAATCCATTACTTGATTTGAAAAGAATAGCCAAAAGTATTGAATCCCTGACTATCACATCCATATATGAGAGTATTTGAAAACTTTGCAACCAATATAGTAATGTAAAGTAAAATTGTTAATAATAATAATAATAATAAAAATACAATTTATAATAGTTGTTAGTAGTATTATTATTGGTGCATTGTTCCTTGTTAGGAATTTGTCACTATCCTGTGACTTTGTCTGTCCAACACACTGGGTGTTCGATTTCCGTAAGTGTTCCACTAATGCAATTACTATGCAGTGTTTTCCTGCTATGTTCCAGACTCTCTGTTCAAACCCTGTTCAAGCATAACAATGCACAAAGCTCATGTACACAAAGCATCTCCATGAAGACAAAGTTGTTGGGGTGATGGTTGGCATAGAAAAAAATGAGGGTCCTGCACAGAGCCCTGACCTTCTCAACTCCACTAAACACCTTCAGGTTGAACTGGAACACTGGCTGAACCCCACTCCTCACCATGTCTGATCATAATAATGATCTTGGTTTTGAATGATCACAAATCCTTACAGGATACACCCCCAAAAAATTGGAGCTTATTATGAATTAAATCTACAATAAACTTCAGCATATGTGGATGTAATGTTCAGGATTACACACACCTTTGGTTATATAATAAAAATATTCAGTTAGGCAACAATGAGCTTCCATTACCGTGCTGTGTATATAACTTTATACTCATTCATTTTCTCTCTCTTTCTCTCTCTCTCTCTCTCTCTCTCTCTCTCTCTCTCTCTCTCTCTCTCTCTTTTCCTCTCAAGTGCATAGACATGAGCAAACAAACCAGCAGGCTTGGCTACATACCTAAGCAGAGATAAATATCTTTTGGTAAAATGCAATAATAATCCATTGTCGCGAAAGAACGATTACTCAACACAAAGTTCCGGAACAAATAAGAAATGAAGGAAAAAAAAGCTAGAAAAAAAGAGCAACTAGTATGCAGTTTGATTTGAAAACTAAAGTTGCAGGAGTTGCATCAGAGAATTCCCAGCTTCGTTTTTTGCGATTTCTTTTTTTTTTCAAATGATTCGTCTAATTATTTATTCATTTGACTGCTTATTAATTGACTATAATATTGAAAAACACAATGAATGAATATTTACAATAATAGTTATTGTTCATGTATTGAAAAAAAAAATACTGTAATAGAATATAGATTTAAAATTTGATTTCTGTGTCTAATAAAATACGCACATTTGACAACATTTCTAAAGTAGCACAGCTTTTTGCTGTATAATACTGCTGAGAGAGAATGTGAGATTATAACTGCAATAACTGCAGAAAAGGAGAAAAATCACATTTACCAATCAGACACGAAACAGCCAGTATAACCCTCCAGTCCATTCTGCTGTTTAGAACCTAAAATAATAAATATTTATTACATTTTATTTTAAAAATAGATAAAAAAAAAAAAAAAAAATCACAATTTAAGTAAGGAATGGATTTATGCCAGATAACGTAAAAAAAAAAAAAAAAAAAAGAAAGAACAGAAAAGAAAAAAAAAATTGTATGTATATATATATATATATATATGTGTGTGTGTGTGTGCACGCAATATAATATACATTATTTTTTACAACGTATTACATTATTATTGTAATTCCTTCTTTAATTGTGATGATATAATTGAAACAATCCTACTTATAAAATTGATTGATTATATAATTAACTTCATATATTTATAAATATAATTATATAATGAATTGATAATATAATTAACTTTATATTTTTATAAATATATATCTTGTACATTGTGTGTACATACAAATATTCCTTAAGCACTGTACTCTAGTGACCATTATATCTCTTTTATTTACATTATATCATCTTTTAGTCTGGTGTTTCTACATGATTGAGAGGAAAATAAAGTAATTCCTTACCTGTGCCTGCAGGTAGCAAATGTGGAGTGTTTTCAATCCAGTGACAGAGTCGCAGTGTCAAAATTCAGAGCAGCTCAATGGCATATTAAACCTGAGTAACTGAGCATTATAGCTTTAATATGCCAACTCCCATGATGTTGAAAGTTCCTCGAGAACCAATCACAGCCTGGATGCTTTGTCATTTCCACTGACAGCGTAAAAAAAAAAAAAACTTCCTTAACAAACAGCACTGGGTGATTTTTCAGAAGTGCAATTAAAACATGAAAATAAAACAAAAAGGAAACTTTATTTTGCAAATCCCTCATAAATGACATTTTGTTCTATTGCTCACACTTTACACTGGTCGCACAGGAAAGCTAAAATGCCTGATAGAAAGTTAAAAAAAAAAATTCTACTGATCTGTCCTTTATTCAGGTCAGAATTAAATCTATGAATAGTGAAGGGTCAAATAAATACGATTAGATAGAAAAATATCGCAAAAAAAGTAATTAATCTGAGTTTATGTTTCTCAGCTATACTTGGTACTTTAATGTTATCATTATCATTAGTAGTAGTAGTGTTGGTAAATTAAATTAATTTTAGATATGAAACCATTAATGAAACCATTATTTATGGTTAATGACATAACAACAATATCAAACAGTGTTTGTATTTTCTTGATGGCGACAATGAAAAGACCAAGTGTCTAGGAATTGCTTAAGAACACTAAGAAAGTCACAATTCTAGTTTATCAACCGATGCTATACAACTCTGCTCTTAGAAGTACGTAGTCCATTATCCAGTCTCTGTAAAAGCAACATACATTTCTTGCTTGCCTGATGAAGTATTCATGGTATTTGCTGAGGAAAAAAGTAAAAGAGAAAAGTGTAAAAAAACAAAAAGCCAGTCAAGTACACAGTGTCTGGGCACATCGTGAAAGATCACATTTTTAGATTGCTTCAAGAATGTGGCAAACCCAAGATTAGTACCGGTAATGAACAAAGCCTTCCTTCCCTGAACTGAGAAACTTGACTGAAGCTGTGAACACTTCCTTTAAAAAAGAATTTGAATAACGTGAATGTTCTGTTTTTATACCAACTGATTTCTTACATAAAATAAGTTAGTATAAAACCTAGCATTCAAATTATTCTAATATTTGAGTAAAACATTGTTACTATAATTTTTTTTTTCCATGTTTCTCAGTCAGGTGAAAGACATGCAATTTTTTTAAGCGATATTTCTGGTTGGAGGTATTAAAGATGTTAGTAACAATTAAGTAGTCAAATTGTGTGTATTCATTGTGGCAGTGGGGGCATGGCTGAGCGCCGGTTTGTGAATAGAGGGTGAGGCGGGGAGCAGAAATGACACACCTGAGGGAGATTTTGCTAATGAATGTTTTTTCTCTTGCAGTGAGCAGGGGGCACATAATGAGGAGCGAGAGAACGGTACGAGGGGGGTGCACGTGAGCATGTGAGTGTGTAAATAGAGCACTGAACGCACTAATAAACAGATTTGTTCGGAACTGGTCCTGTCCCGAGTGGTATTCCTTCCCCCTGAACCTTCTGCTCTCCCACATTCATATATTCACAAAATGCACATTTAACACAGCTCTTTCTTTTTGATTTCTGATTACTTGAATTGTATTTTGCAGCATTAGTGGATTTCAGACAGAAAACAATGTATTGCATTCTTTTGAGATGAATACAGTAAAGGGCATTCAGAATACTTAGTGGAATAAGCTGGGTAGACTTTTTGTGGTGCCACATATTATGAATTTCAAACATTAAAATGACAACTTTTTGTTTCTTACATAGATTAACATTATATTTAATGGCTCTGAATCCAGTATCCAGCTTCATTTAATGCTCCATACTTTGGTTTCATCGACATTTCTGTTAAATAAATTATACAAAACCACTGATCAATAATACTTTAATATTTTTTTATTCATTTATTTTCTATTTTACAGTCTTAATGTCACATCAAATTGAGTCTGATCTCATTTATTGTTAATTTGTATATTAAAACCAACTTTCTATGCATGTCTACATTTTACTTGCTTGTCTGCTCTCTGGACTTGGCTCTGGAGTAGAAGCCTGTTCTGAGGTTATCTGCTTTGCTGTCTAATTGGAATGGATATTAACACACTCTAACAGGCTTGTCTTAAACGGTCATTGAGCTTCACAAAATGTTACGTGTCTGGAAGTATAGCAAAAGCACTGTAGTGCATATTTCCACGAACAAGGCAATAATTAAGAAACTCTATTCAACTGGAAATGTTATGAATTTAGTCAAGACTTTTGTCAGTAGGCTTTTCTTATGTAAAGGGCAGATTTGAGGATCCAGAACTTCACCTGGTACCTTAACACCAGATCTGCAACAAAGAAAGCCCATCAGCATCTGTACTGCATCATGGACATTTACACCACACTCTGCATACGTGAAGCCACCATCATTGCGATTGATCACACACTGTTTACTCTCCTGCTGTCTGGAAAGAGGTGCAGAAGTATTCTGGCCTCACATCCAGACTGTGTAAGAGTTTTTTCCCACAAGCAATCAGACTCCCCAACATGAAGGAAACTGCTATCCATCAAGCCTGACAAACAGCCAAACAGGGTATATTTTAAAAAATGGTTGTATCAGACCCTGATTAGAGACAGGTTGTAGCAAAGCAGCCCATTGCCTTTTGTCTGGAAAGCCACTCAAGTGTTTGCCAGATTCACAAAGCTATTCAATTCTGCCCCCTTGTTGATTAAACCTGATTCCTCTTACCAGTCCATTGTGGAGGTGGACACTTTGGCCTTAGGGATGAGGCAGTGCTAGTGTTTGATACTAGACCCTAAACTCCACTTATATGCCTTCTTTTCCCACCACCAGACTGCAGCAGAATGCAACTATGTGGGTATTGGTAGTTGTTGGTGGTCAAGTTGGTGTCGCTCATACCCCGGAGCTGTTGAAACAGCACGTTTAATGGCCCCTTGATGAATGCCGACACACAAGCATTGTCTCTGCCCACTCAGTGTGTGCCTGTGGAAAGGAATCTCATAAATCTCTGGGGGTCTTGCACCGGCAATCTGCCTATTCACAATCAACCGTGGTCTATTACATTTGACATTGTCACAGGCTTTTCACACTTCCAAGATAATACCACCATTTCCAACCATAATAGATTTATTCTCAATGTCTGTTCACAGATCAGGAGACTGCTAACCTTCTGATCCATCATGTATTCCGGCTGCATGGCATCTTTTTGGACACTGTCTCAGAACACAAATCCCAGCTCATATCCCAGGTTTTGAAAGCTTTCTGTAATGCTCTTGTGAGTCTGTCCACAGGTTTCAACTACCAAACCAACAGGCAGGTGGAACAGACCAACCAAGTCCTTGAGGTCAGGGCTACTGCTCTTGGAGCAGCCAACTCCTTGGAAAAAATATACCTGCTACTCCCTATTCTGCCTCGCTAGAGGTATGAACCTTTTTGAATGTTCATAAGCTTAGCTGTCTCCTTTGTTTTCTGCCCTGGAACACAGCATTGCCTTACACTTACAGTACACAACCAATTAAGGAACCAGGGTCAAAAGGTATGGCAAACTTTTAGAGACTTTCCTCTTAAGACACATTTTATAAATCTCTCACCACCCCATAACAAATAATAATATAATTATGTTATAAGCATAAAATATCAAATAAATTGTGCTAAGCTTTCTTTCATGCATGGTTTATAATCATTTAACACTTTTAAAGAGAAGTCATATGTTGGTTTGCATATACAGGTGCAAGGTCAAAAATGATACTGTATAATACCGATTTAATACATTTAATTATAGCATTAATCACTGAACAAAAACATCCAACAGATTCGAATAGAAATGAAAGAAAATCCTCGTAGGATTTTTAGAATGTGGAGAAGTTTAGAGGCAAATCACAACCCTCATTAAGTCTCCAGTTTCAACAGATCAGATATTAGTATTTCTTATGTGAAGATGATTTTGTTTCTAAGAATAAAACATTCATTTTATCTTATTAATGATTATGTACATATGGGTGATTGTGTATGTTTTCTGATCAGGTCTAGAGCTCGAAGTGCAATGATATGATAGTAGAAGTGTCATCAATATCATGGAAAGTGAGCTTGCAATCGCTGGTGGCATGGAATTACCTGCAAAATATTAAGTAATTATATAATTAAATGCATGCAAATATATTTATGGCTAAAATATTTTTTAGTAATAAGTAGTACAGTAAATAGTGTATACTGACCAAGAGTGACACTGACGGAGTTCGGACCAACAGTAAAGTTAAAGCCGGAAAGTCCACCGAGGAAGACGGATTTCACCTGGTCCAGAGTAACATTTGGGCCACTAGGATTCATATAAAGGTTGCTCTCTGTAATAATAGATCCATTCCTGGGGAGACACACATGTAGAGATACAGGTTCAAATTCAACCAGTAATCAACAAATGAACAAACAAAAAATATTGAGGACCATATTTGACTTCATACCTGAATATTACTATTTGCATAAGAATAAAGGATGTAAAGAATCTCTTGAACAATGGTTCAATCTAAAGAAAATTTGAAATAAGTCAGCAAAACAAGTAAAACACTGGTCTGTCACATTTAGGATTAGAAATAGTTCATTGTAATTAACCTCATTTATACAACTAAAATAATCAAAATAGTAAAAAATCTGTAAAAAAAAAATCTGTATCCAAAAATTATAAATGGAAGTATTGCCAATAAAACCCACCTGATTACGGATATTTCTAGATTTTGCCTGAAACTGTGGAGAGCTGTTGTTGGCCAAAGCTGCATCAAATGTTTCTATGATACTAAATGTCAAGTTAAAAGTTGGAGGTGTTGGAGCTAATGTTGTCGAAGGGCTGCTTGTAGATGTGCTTGTGGTGGTCGATGAGCTTGTTGTTGAAGAGCTGCTTGTAGACGTGCTCAGGGTTAAGGTGGCATTTGTAGATGTGCTTAGCGCTGAAGTGGCATTTGTAGATGAAGCATAGATAAATATAGGGTTAAATTGTGATTGTCATCAAAAGCAGAGAAAAACAGATTGAATAACAAGATATTGTTTCTCACCAGAAATTATGAATTATCATCTTGATGAAATTTGGAAAGGCTCGTCTAAAAATTGGTTCAACCTGAAAAATATAGTTGAAAATGAATAGACTTTTTATTAAGACTTTTCATGCAGTAGGATTTTAACACATATTAAAGCTAATAAATAAGTCACATATGGTTATGTATAAATGTTCAAATGCAAACAGTTGCATCATTGCCAAATCTATCTGATTTCTCAATATTCATGGAAAAAAGAATCATACATGGCCAGGATGATTGTCAATTATTTAAATCACCAATGAAGCATACCTTATCACGGATATCTTGAGATTTTGACCTAAACTCAGGAGACTGGGGATTAGACAATGCCTGAACAAAAAGTTCATTCATGCTAAACACCAATATGTATACTGAAGCTACTTCAGGAGGACTTGTTGAAGGTGGGTTTGTAGACATGCTCAGGGTTAAAGTAGCATTTGTAGATTGGCTTGTGGTTGAAGTGGCATTTAAAAAGGCATTTGTAGGTTGATTCATGGTTGAAGTGGCATTTGTAGGTAGGATTGTGGTTGAAGTGGCATTTGAAGGTAGGATTGTAGTT
The DNA here is from genome assembly GCA_039877035.1 of Silurus lanzhouensis. NCBI lineage: Eukaryota > Metazoa > Chordata > Actinopteri > Siluriformes > Siluridae > Silurus > Silurus lanzhouensis. The sequence continues at coordinate 1,597,516 of JBCEWE010000437.1, read as the reverse complement.
GAAGTGGCATTTGTAGGTAGGATTGTGGTTGGAATGGCATTTGAAGTAGCATTTGTAGCTGGGCTTGTGGTTGAAGTTGCATTTGTAGGTAGGATTGTAGTTGAAGTGGCATTTGTAGGTAGGATTGTGGTTGAAGTGGCATTTGTAGGTAGGATTGTCTTTAAAGTAGCATTAGTAGATTGGCTTGTGGTTGAAGTGGAATTTGTAGGTAGGACTGTGGTTGAAGTGGCATTTGTAGGTTGGATTGTGGTTGAAGTGGCATTTGTAGGTAGGATTGTCAAAGTGGCATTAGTACCTTGGCTTGTGGTTAAAGTGGCATTTGTAGGTAGGACTGTGGTTGAAGTGGCATTTGTAGGTTGGATTGTGGTTGAAGTGGCATTTGTAGGTAGGATTGTCAAAGTGGCATTTGTAGGTAGGATTGTGGTTGAAGTGGCATTTGTAGGTAGGATTGTCAAAGTGGCATTTGTGGGTAGAATTGTCAAAATTGCATTAGTACCTTGGCTTGTGGTTAAAGTGGCATTTGTAGGTAGGATTGTGGTTGAAGTGGCATTTGTAGGTAGGATTGTCAAAGTGGCATTTGTAGGTAGGATTGTGGTTGAAGTGGCATTTGTAGGTAGGATTGTCAAAGTGGCATTAGTAGCTTGGCTTGTGGTTGAAGTGGCATTTGTAAATAGGATTGTTGTTGAAGTGGCATTTGTAATTAGGATTGTGGTTGAAGTGACATTTGTATGCAAGATTGTGGGTAAAGTGGCATTTGTAGGTAAAATTGTGGTTGAAGTGGCATTTGTGGGTAGGATTGTTGTTGAAGTGGCATTTGTAGGTAGGATTGTCAAAGTGGCATTTGTAGGTAGGATTGTGGTTGAAGTGGCATTTGTAGGTAGGATTGTCAAAGTGGCATTTGTAGGTAGGATTGTTAAAGTGTCATTTGTGGGTAGGATTGTTGTTGAAGTGGCATTTGTAGGTAGGACTGTGGTTGAAGTGGCATTTGTGGGTAGGATTGTCAAAGTGGCATTTGTAGGTAGGATTGTTAAAGTGTCATTTGTGGGTAGGATTGTTGTTGAAGTGGCATTTGTAGGTAGGACTGTGGTTGAAGTGGCATTTGTGGGTAGGATTGTCAAAATGGCATTAGTACCTTGGCTTGTGGTTAAAGTGGCATTTGTAGGTAGGACTGTGGTTGATGTGGCATTTGTAGGTCGGATTGTGGTTGAAGTGGCATTTGTAGGTAAGATTGTCAAAGTGGCATTTGTGGGTAGAATTGTCAAAATGGCATTAGTACCTTGGCTTGTGGTTAAAGTGGCATTTGTAGGTAGGATTGTGGTTGAAGTGGCATTTGTGGGTAGGATTGTGGTTGAAGTGGCATTTGTAGGTCGGATTGTGGTTGAAGTGGCATTTGAAGTAGCATTAGTAGCTTGGCTTGTGTCTGAAGTGGCATTTGTAGGTAGGATTGTGGTTGAAGTGGCATTTGTAGGTGGGACTGTGGTTGAAGTGGGATTTGTGGGTAGGATTGTCAAAGTGGCATTTGTAGGTAGGATTGTGGTTGAAGTGGCATTTGTGGGTAGGATTGTCAAAATGGCATTAGTACCTTGGCTTGTGGTTAAAGTGGCATTTGTAGTTAGGACTGTGGTTAAAGTGGCATTTGTAGGTCGGATTGTGGTTGAAGTGGCATTTGTAGGTAGGATTGTCAAAGTGGCATTTGTAGGTAGGATTGTCGTTGAAGTGGCATTTGTAGGTAGGATTGTCAAAGTGGCATTTGTAGGTAGGATTGTGGTTGAAGTGGCATTTGTAGGTAAAATTGTGGTTGAAGTGGCATTTGTGGGTAGGATTGTTGTTGAAGTGGCATTTGTAGGTAGGATTGTCAAAGTGGCATTTGTAGGTAGGATTGTGGTTGAAGTGGCATTTGTAGGTAGGATTGTCAAAGTGGCATTTGTAGGTAGGATTGTTAAAGTGTCATTTGTGGGTAGGATTGTTGTTGAAGTGGCATTTGTAGGTAGGATTGTCAAAGTGGCATTTGTAGGTAGGACTGTGGTTGAAGTGGCATTTGTGGGTAGGATTGTCAAAATGGCATTAGTACCTTGGCTTGTGGTTAAAGTGGCATTTGTAGGTAGGACTGTGGTTGAAGTGGCATTTGTAGGTCGGATTGTGGTTGAAGTGGCATTTGTAGGTAGGATTGTCAAAGTGGCATTTGTGGGTAGAATTGTCAAAATGGCATTAGTACCTTGGCTTGTGGTTAAAGTGGCATTTGTAGGTAGGATTGTGGTTGAAGTGGCATTTGTGGGTAGGATTGTGGTTGAAGTGGCATTTGTAGGTCGGATTGTGGTTGAAGTGGCATTTGAAGTAGCATTAGTAGCTTGGCTTGTGTCTGAAGTGGCATTTGTAGGTAGGATTGTGGTTGAAGTGGCATTTGTAGGTGGGACTGTGGTTGAAGTGGGATTTGTGGGTAGGATTGTCAAAGTGGCATTTGTAGGTCGGATTGTGGTTGAAGTGGCATTTGTGGGTAGGATTGTCAAAATGGCATTAGTACCTTGGCTTGTGGTTAAAGTGGCATTTGTAGTTAGGACTGTGGTTAAAGTGGCATTTGTAGGTCGGATTGTGGTTGAAGTGGCATTTGTAGGTAGGATTGTCAAAGTGGCATTTGTAGGAAGGATTGTCGTTGAAGTGGCATTTAAAGTAGCATTAGTAGCTTGGCTTGTGTTTGAAGTGGCATTTGTAGGTAGGATTGTGGATGAAGTGGCATTTGTAGGTGGGACTGTGGTTGAAGTGGGATTTGTGGGTAGGATTATCAAAGTGGCATTTGTAGGTAGGATTGTCGTTAAAGTGGCATTTGAAGTAGCATTAGTAGCTTGGCTTGTGTTTGAGGTGGCATTTGAAGGTAGGATTGTGGATGAAGTGGCACTTGTAGGTGGGACTGTGGTTGAGGTGGCATTTGTGGGTAGGATTGTCAAAGTGGCATTAGTAGCTTGGCTTGTGGTTTAAGTGGCATTTGTAAATAGGATTGTCGTTGAAGTGGCATTTGTAAATAGGATTGTCGTTGAAGTGGCATTTGTAATTAGGATTGTGGTTGAAGTGACATTTGTATGCAAGATTGTGGGTAAAGTGGCATTTGTAGGTAAAATTGTGGTTGAAGTGGCATTTGTGGGTAGGATTGTCAAAGTGGCATTTGTAGGTAGGATTGTGGTTGAAGTGGCATTTGTAGGTAGGATTGTCAAAGTGGCATTTGTAGGTAGGATTGTTAAAGTGTCATTTGTGGGTAGGATTGTTGTTGAAGTGGCATTTGTAGGTAGGATTGTCAAAGTGGCATTTGTAGGTAGGACTGTGGTTGAAGTGGCATTTGTGGGTAGGATTGTCAAAATGGCATTAGTACCTTGGCTTGTGGTTAAAGTGGCATTTGTAGGTAGGACTGTGGTTGAAGTGGCATTTGTAGGTCGGATTGTGGTTGAAGTGGCATTTGTAGGTAGGATTGTCAAAGTGGCATTTGTGGGTAGAATTGTCAAAATGGCATTAGTACCTTGGCTTGTGGTTAAAGTGGCATTTGTAGGTAGGATTGTGGTTGAAGTGGCATTTGTAGGTAGGATTGTGGTTGTAGTGGCATTTGTGGGTAGGATTGTAAAATCGGAATTTGTAGGTAGGATTGTGGTTGAAGTGGCATTTGTAGGTCGGATTGTGGTTGAAGTGGCATTTGAAGTAGCATTAGCAGCTTGGCTTGTGTCTGAAGTGGCATTTGTAGGTAGGATTGTGGTTGAAGTGGCATTTGTAGGTGGGACTGTGGTTTAAGTGGGATTTGTGGGTAGGATTGTCAAAGTGGCATTTGTAGGTAGGATTGTCGTTGAAGTGGCATTTGAAGTAGCATTAGTAGCTTGGCTTGTGTTTGAAGTGGCATTTGTAGGTAGGATTGTGGATGAAGTGGCATTTGTAGGTGGGACTGTGGTTGAAGTGGGCTTTATGGGTAGGATTGTTAAAATGGCATTTGTAGGGAGGATTGTGGTTAAAGTTGCATTTGTAGGTAGGACTGGGGTTGAGGTGGCATTTGTGGGTAGGATTGTCAAAGTGGCATTAGTAGCTTGGCTTGTTGTTGAAGTGGCATTTGTAAATAGGATTGTCGTTGAAGTGGCATTTGTAATTAGGATTGTGGTTGAAGTGGCATTTGTGGGTAGGATTGTTGTTGAAGTGGCATTTGTAGGTAGGATTGTCAAAGTGGCATTTGTAGGTAGGATTGTGGTTGAAGTGGCATTTGTAGGTAGGATTGTCAAAGTGGCATTTGTAGGTAGGATTGTGGTTGAAGTGGCATTTGCAGGTAGGGTTGTGGTTGAAGTGGTGTTTGTAGGTAGGATTGTGGTTGATGTGGCATTTGTAGATTGAATTGTCAAAGTGGCATTTGAAGGTAGGAGTGTCGTTGAAGTGGTATTTGTAGGCAGGGTTGTGGTTAAAATGGCTATTGAAGTAGCATTTGTAGCTGGGCTTGTGGTTAAAGTGTCATTTATAGGCGGGATTGTCATTAAAGTGGCATTTGTAAATAGGCTTGTGGTTGAAGTGGCATTTGTAGGTAGGCTTGTCATTGAAGTGGTGTTTGTATATGGGATTGTGTTTGAAGCACTGTTTATCGAAGTGCCTGCAGTTGAAGTGAAGTTTGTAGACATTTTCAGAGTTAAAGTGGTGTTTGTAGTAGAGCTCTGTGTTGTAGTGATGTTTGTAGATGGACTTAGGGTTGAAGTGGCATTTGTAGATTGGCTTGTGGATGAAGTGGCATTTAAAAAGGCATTTGTAGGTAGAATTGTTGTTGAAGTGGCATTTGTATTTAGTATTATGGTTGAAGTGGCATTTGTAGGTAGGATTGTGATTAAAGTGGCATTTGTAGGTAGGATTGTGGTTAAAGTGGCATTTGTAAGTAGGCTTGTCGTTAAAGTGCCATTTGTAGGTAGGATTGTGGTTGAATTTGCATTTGTAAATTGGATTGTGGTTGAAACACTGTCTATAGAAGTGCTTAGATTTGAAGTGAAGTTTGTAGAGATGCTCAGGGTTAAAAAGGTGTTTGTAGATGTCCTCTGTGTTGAAGTGATGGTTGTAGATGTGCTCGTGGTTGAAGTGGTGTTTGTAGACGGGCTTGGGGTTTAAGTGATTGTTGATTGGGTGTTTGTACCTGGAGGCTCTGTTGCCACTGTAAGTTGAGAGGTTAAAGTATTTTAGAATTTGTAAATGTACAGAATGCTATTTAAAAAGTAATATATTGTAAGGTGCATACTGACCAGAAACCTGGGTGACACGTATAGAATCTGCAGTAATGTTTAAATCTGTGGTATTAGTTGCATTAACAAGGATGCTCGTAATTGTGAGGTTACTTGGGATGCTGGCAGTGTTATTAAATTCAAGAATGGACCCTGCCACCGTAGAGCCTCTCCTGAAACACAATCATAGTTAAATACAGGTTGAATCTTTTAATATATCATCAAAGTAAAGACAAAAGTATTCATAGTAATGTAGTAATATATTATTTCTCACCAAAATCTAAGAATTATTATTCGGAGGAAGTTTCTAAAGGCTTGTCTGTAAATGGGTTCAAGCTGAAAAAAAATTATTAGTTAAAAATGAATAGATTGTTCTCTCCATTTTAAGCCTAGATTTTGTTAAAGGTGTTCAGTAAATCATATACAGACACTTATAAATAGTCAGATGCAGAAATTTGCCCCAGTGCATTACAAAAAACAAAAAGATTCACAAATTCAATTTAAGACAAGAGAAAATAATTATACATGGCCAGTACATATTTTTGGAGTGTCCAGTCTTTTCCAGAACCTTTCTATCATGATACAGGTTTTCTTACCAATCTAGCAGATGCCACACCTGAATTCATCAGCATAATAAATTCTACTTTGTTTTTCTATCGACTCAGTCGCAGCTTCTATCTGGTTGGAATGAAACCTGCACCCACACGTGCTTTCTCTGGTGTTCTTCACTTTGTCTTATACAGCAGTGGAATTATTCAGGCAGCAAACTATTCAATAAATCGATTGTAAATTATTCATCATTTCAATCACCAATAAAACATACCTTATTACGAATACTTGTAGCTTTTTTTCAAACTCAGGAGAGCTGGTGTTGGATAGAGCTTCAACAAATGGTTCATTGATGCTAAAGGTCAAATTAAAAGATGCAGCTACTACAGAAGGTGTTGTAGGAGTAGTTAGAGATAAAGACGTGCTTGTTGATGGGGGGCTTGTAGGAGTACTTGAGGTTGAAGTGGTGGTTAAAGATTGACTCAGGGTTGAAAAAGTGGTTGTAGCTGGGCTTGGGGGTGAAATGGTGGTTGTCAAATGGCTTGGGGTTGAAGTGGTGGCTGTAGACAGACTCTGGGTTGAAGAAGTGGTTGTAGATGGACTTGGGGTTGATGTGGAGGTTGTAAAAGGATTTGTAGTTGAAGTGGTGGTTGAAGATGGGCTCAGGGTTGAAGTGGTGGTTGTAGATGGACTCAGGGTTAAATTGATGGTTGTAGATGGACTTGGGGTTGAAGTGCTGGTTGAAGATGGACTCAGGGTTGACATAGTGGTTGTAGATGGACTCAGGGGCAAAGTGATGGTAGTAGATGGACTTGGAGTTGAAGTGTTGGTTGTAGATGGGTTAGGGGTTGAAGCAGTGGTTGTAGCCAGACTGGGGGTTGATGTGGTGTTTGAAGATAGACTTAGGGTTGATGTGGAGGTTGTAAATTGACCTGGAGTTGAAGCAGTGATTGTAGCTGAACTCGTGGTTGACGTGGTGGTTGTAGATGGACGGGGAGTTGAAGTAGTGGTTGTAGATGGGTTTTCAGTTAAAATAGTGGTTGTAGATGGACTCAGGGTTGAAGCTGTGGTTGTAGCCAGACCCGTGGTTGAGGTGGTGGTTGACGATGGACTTAGGGTTGAATTGGGGGGTGTAGATGGACTCAGTGTAGAAGTGGTGGTTGTAGATGTACTCAGAGTAGAAGCGGTGGTTGTAGATGGACTCAGGGTTGAAGGGGTCGTTGTAGACAGGCTTGGGGTTGAAGTGGTGGTTGTAGATCGACTCAGGGTTGAAGTGTTGGTTGATGATGAATTGGAGGTTGAAGTGGTGTTTGTAGATGAACTCACAAATAGAGTGGTGGCTGTAGATGGGCTTGGGTTAAAGTGGTGGTTGTAGACGTGTTTGGGGATAGAATGGTGGCTGTAGATGTGCTCAGTGTTGATGTGGAGGTTGAAGAAGGATTCAGAGTTAAAGTGGTGATTGTAGATGGATTTGTGGTTGAAGTGTTGGTTGTTGATTGGCTTGGTGTTGAAGTGGTGGTTGTAGATGGGCTCAGGGTTGAAGTGGTGGTTATAGCCAGACTCAGGATTGAAGTGGTATTTGTAGATGGATTTGTGGTTGAAATGGTGATTGTAGCCAGACTCGAGGTTGACGTGGTCGTTGTAGATGTATTCTAAGTTGAAGTGGTGGTTGTAGATGGACTCAGGGTTAAAGTGATAGTTGTAGATGAACCTGGAGTTAAAGTGGTGATTGTAGATGGAGTTGGGTTTGAAGTAGTGGATGTAGATGGACTTAGAGTTGAAGTGGTGATTGTAGATGGGCTTGGGGTTGAAGCGGTGGTTGTAGATGGGCTTGGGGTTGAAGTGTTGGTTGTAGATTGGTTAGAGGTTGAAGCAGTGGTTGTAGCCAGACTGGGGGTTGATGTGGAGGTTGTAAATGGACCCGGGGTTGAAGCAGTGAGTGTAGCTGAACTCGGGGTTGAAATGGTTGTGGTAGATGCACTCGGAGTTGAAGTAGTGTTTGTTGATGGATGGGGAGTTGAAATGGTGGTTGTGGATGGACTTGTTGTTGAAGTGGTGGTTGTAGATGGGTTTTCGGTTACAATAGTGGTTGTAGATGGACTTAGGGTTGAAGCTGTGGTTGTAGCCAGACCTGTGGTTGAGGTGGTGGTTAAAGATTGACTCAGGGTTGAATTGGGGGGTGTAGATGGACTCAGTGCAAAAGTGGTGGTTGTAGATGTATTTGGAGTAGAAGTGGTGGTTGTAGATGGACTCAGGGTTGAACTGGTGGTTGTAGATGGAATCAGGGTAGAAGTGGTGGTTGTAGATGGACTCGGACTAGAGATGGTGGTTGTAGATGGAATCAGGGTAGAAGGGGTGGTTGTAGATGGATTCTGAGTTGAAGTGGTGGTTGTAGATGGACTTGGGGGTGAAATGGTGGTTGTAGATGGGTTAAGGGTTAAAGTGGTGGTCACTGAAGGACTCGGAGTTGAAGTGGTGGTTGTAGCCAGACTCGGGGTTGACGTGGTGGTTGTAGATGGATTTGTGGTTATAGATAGACTTGGGGATGAAGTGCTGGTTGTAGATGGGTTAGGGGTTGAAGTGGTGGTTGTAGATGGACTCAGGATTAAAGCAGTGGTTATAGCCAGACTGGGGGTTGAAGTGGTGTTTAAAGATGGACTTAGGGTTGAATTGGGGGGTGTAGATGGACTCAGTTTAGAAGTGGTAGTTGTACATGTATTCAGAGTAGAAGTGGTGGTTGTAGATGGACTCAGGGTTGAACTTGTGGTTGTAGATGGAATCAGGGTAGAAGTGGTGGTTGTGGATGTACTCGGACTAAAGATGGTGGTTGTAGATGGAATCAGGGTAGAAGGGGTGGTTGTAGACAGGCTTGGGGTTGAAGTGGTGTTTAAAGATGGACTTAGGGTTGAATTGGGGGGTGTAGATGGACTCAGTTTAGAAGTGGTAGTTGTACATGTATTCAGAGTAGAAGTGGTGGTTGTAGATGGACTCAGGGTTGAACTTGTGGTTGTAGATGGAATCAGGGTAGAAGTGGTGGTTGTGGATGTACTCGGACTAAAGATGGTGGTTGTAGATGGAATCAGGGTAGAAGGGGTGGTTGTAGACAGGCTTGGGGTTGAAGTGGTGGTTGTAGATGAACTCGGGGTTGAAGTAGTGTTTGTAGATAGACCCGCAGATAAAGTGGTGGCTGTAGATTGGCTTGGGGTTAAAGTGGTGGTTGTAGATGTGTCTGGGGATAGAATAGTGGTTGTAGATGTATTTGGGGTAGAAGTGGTGGCCGTAGATGTGCTCTGGGTTGAAGTCGTGGTTGTAGATGGACTCGAGGTTGACGTTATGGTTGTGGATGTGCTCGGGGTTGAAGTGGTGTTTGTAGATGGACTTGCAGTTAAAGTGGTGGCTGTAGATGGGCTTGGGGTTAAAGTGGTGGTTGTAGAGTTGTTTGGGGATAAAATAGTGGTTGTAGATAAGTTTTGGGTTGTAGAGGTGGTTGTAGTTGGACTCTGGGATGAAGAGGTGGTTGTAAATGGACTCGGAGTTGAAGTGGTAGTTGTAGATTGGCTTGGAGTTGAAGTGGTCATTGCAGCCAGACTTTGAGTTAAACTGGTGATTGTAGATGGACTCGAGGATGAAGTCAAAGTTGTAGATGGAATCAGAGTTGAAGTAGTGGTTGAAGATGGACTCATGGTTGAAGTAATGGTTGTAGAGTCTCTTGGGGTTGAAGTGATGCTTGTAGTTGTGCTCGGAGTTAAAATGTCTGATGTTGGACAGGCTGCCACTGTAAGTTGAAAGGTTAAATTAAAATCAAAACGTGTACACGTACAGAAGGTTAATAAATGAAATATATATTATGGTTTATACTAACCAGGAGCCTCAGTGACATTTATAGAAATGGCATTAATGTTTAATTCTGTGCTGTTAGATGCATTCACAAGGATTTGTATTATTCTGGAGATAGTTGGCATGGTGGCATCATTACTAAATTCAAGAATGGAGTCTGTCACAATAGAACCATTTCTAAAACAAAATCATAGTAAACAACAGGTTAAAACACCAAATTAATAGTTAAAAAAAGTATTTAGTGGAATATCTTTATACATTATTTCTCACCTGAAACTACAGATGATCATCCGGATGAAGTTCGCAGTGGCTTGTCTGTAAATTGGTTCAGTCTGAAAAAATACAATTTATTCAAAATGAATAGATTTTCATAAATCTGACCTCATATACATACGCAATTTGTTTCTTTTAGATAAAGATCTTGATACAATTAGTGACTAAGACATATACAGTCACTTATATATGTTCAAATTGTCATAATGTTTAATAACAAATGTAATTGATTTTACAGTAGACATAGTAGGATATGTGGAAATCATGCATGTATTCCAGAAATGGTAAGTCCAGAATCTATCTCACCTAAGTCACACCTGTTTAAGTCTAAGTCACACCTGATTTGATCTGTATAAAAAAAGTTGATTTTGGCTTTTATTAGACTCATAATGGCTTCTATTGGTTGGAATGAAACCCGCACCCACACCGGCTTTTTTTTTAGACTAGACATTCCTGATTTTAAAAGAAACCACTATTAAATACCATAATATTTTCTGTACTTTTTATTTTATTCCAAAATTATACTGTCTGCAATTGATTTATTTTGTTTTAATATTTCAAATAGATTACCAATTTACCAGATTACCAGATTTACCAGATTACCAATAAAACATACCTTGTTACGGATACTTGCAGCTTTTTCCGCAAACTCAGGAGAGCTGGGATTTAATAGAGCGTCAAAAAAAGGTTCATTGACGCTGAAGACAAGGTTAAATGCTGTCAGATTTTGTGTGGCACTGGTGGCTGTCACATAAAATAAAAAAAAAAACAACAACTTTGATTGCCAGTATGCAGCAAAGCTGTTAAACATTGGTGAACATTAGTAAACCAATGGTGTTGACTGTGAAAGTCAAATTCACCATGTCAGCTTTTCACACAGTTTTGCTGAAACTAGTCACAAGGTAACAAATAAAAAAAAAAAATTGGAAATGCATGGTGTAGAAAAATACTGTCACTGTTTTGCAGTGGGAAACAGAAACTGTTTAGCAATTAGTGTCATTAATGAGGCTGAATAAGAATACTAATGCTTTTAAACGGTTTCACTGTCATTTTTAAATGTGTTTCTGTTATTCTACCTTCGAAAAGATTTCATTACCAAAGATAGAATCAATAAAATGTAAATCACAAATACAATATACAGAAATATGTGCAAATAATTAAATTAATACACAAAACCAGGACAGCGTACATCACCGATCTCAGAGAAATCAAATGAAAGGGTTAAAAGTGAAACATTAGTGTTTTCAAAACCAAAATCCTCAGTAAAATGGTCCTGAATTATGACACTTATTCTTGACTGCAAACAACGATAAGCATCTTAAACAAAAATGTACAACTTAAATAAATGGCACCAAAACCCAACATGTCTGTTTCAGTCCAACATGTTTGCTTTATTATGATATACACAGTCTGGGTTTAAAACATCCAGCCAAATATAAAGAGTGATAAAAAGTCAAACATAGTATAACCCAACAGACTACTGATGGTGGAACACAGTGAGAAGATTACTATAGGTACCATAATACTCACTCACACACTACTATACTTTCTTAGAGGCAGAGTCCCGAAGCCAATCGAAAACTTCTATATAAACTCACTCAGATACCCTCAAAAGGTTCAAAAGGATACTCTGACACAGGTTTGCTGGTGTGTGACAGTGTATGAAAGTGTGTGGCAAAGACGTTTAGCACATCCCACCCCAAACTCAAAAAGCAATTTCCGAATTTGATATCGATATGTTAAAGTATATTTAATAATTGCATAGTAATCGAAATTAAAAGTTTGTTTAATACAACAAAAAAAGATAATAACAATTATAAATTGTACATGTCTTTAAGAAAGTGGGCCTTCAAACTACAACAATCAGCACTGGACCCACTTTGTTGTCCCGCACGAGATCTTGCATAGTTTTTCAGGGGTGGATTTGATTGTTTTAATATGTTCATGTTGTCCACTTTTGCAACCTAATAAGTGAATGAGTTAACGAGCCTGGCGTGACGTGATGTCGGGGTAAACGTACCCAATAATGAACAACAAAATGTAATAATAATACTACTGCTAATAATTATATAATAATAGACACATGCAGTATTTTGTTTTCCTGCTACTCTTGTACTCATGCTGCTGTTACTAAATGATCACTACTAATAATAGGAATAATACAATTAATTACTAATTACAACGACTATTTTGTGTGTACATGAATACTGGCACACCGACGTAGTCTGTGCGCTAACTAAGTATTTAGGAGGAAATTAAACAATCATATCTCCTTGGTGAGAAAAGAACAAGCACTCAACACCACGTTTCAAAACAAACGATTGATGAAAATTAAAAACCCACATGTTTATCAAGCCTGTGGTTTGATTTGAAAATGCTGCCAAGTGGTGTGTCACAAATATTTCTATTTTTCTAAGCATCTGCTTTTTAACGCACTATGAATGAAAAAGAAACGTTTACATTTTACACAAATCTACAATTAGTACAATGCATTTTGTTATTGAAAAATTTCACATATTTCTTTTATATATTTACCAGACTGTGTAATATTTTAGGAGGATAATGAAAGTAACTATTTAGATCATTGAATTAGATCATCAATTACAGTTATACATCCTCTAAATAAAAAACCTGACCCCAATCCCTGTCAGCTGTCCAACTACAGGCCAATATTAAACCTAACCTTTATCTCCAAGATTATACAAAAAAATTGTAACACAGCGGATCTGCTCACACCTACTTAGGAATAACATTTATAAAATGTAGGCCACATCATAGCACAGAGACAGCGCTGGTTAAAGTGGTGAATGACCTGCTGTTGCTTCTGACCTTAGTTCAGATTTTGACACATTGATTATAAAATGTGGTATATGTATCATAATTAGTAATGTCCTCTCTAAAACAGAGTGGGGGCAAAGAGGTGGAGATTTTGGCCCAAAGATTTAAAAAAATGTACTGAGGCAAAGTGGAAAAATTCTTCTGTGGTCAGACAAATTTAAATTTCTTTTTAGAAACTATGCACACCAGGTCCTCTGGACTAAAGAGGAGAGGGACCATCTGGCTTGTGGTTTAGAAGCACTCAGGTAAAAAAGCCACAGTGTATGGGAGAGCATTAGGGCCTGTATACAGGTTTTAGAGGAACAAATGCTTCCATGCAGAACATGTGTTTTTCAAGGAAGCTCTTGTATATTTGAGCAAGTCAATGCTAACTGCTAACACTGTTGAGCAGCTACAATCCTGTATTGCACACATATGGGACAACATTCCTCTCTCAAAACTTCAGCAACTGGTCTTCTTAGTTTCCAGATGTTTACAAAAAGAAGATGTGATGCTACAGAGTGGGAAACATGACACTGTCCAAACATTTTTTCCTCTTATATTCTCAGTTTAAGCATTTTATATGTTTTTTTGTTGTTTTGTTTTATTCTGAATATGATATTAATTCATGAGATTTGCAAATCATTGCATTCTGTTTTTATTTACATTTTGCACATTTTTGGAATTGGTTGTACTTGGTATGGTGGTAGTTTTTGTGACTTATGCTTTCTGTTTCTATGTGTGTGTGTGTGTGTGTGTGTGTGTGTGTGTGTGTGTGTGTGTGTGTGTGTGTGTTTGTTCCTTGCATAATTGATTGCACACATATTACCAAGCTCATATCAGGTGGTCTGTAGTAATTATTCATATTTCAGACATTAAACAGCTCAGACAAAGTACATATCACATTCAAATTTGTACAGTATTATAGGTTTTATTTGCATTTAAGTATATTGACAATGGCAATAATAAAAATACTCTATTACCGATAACAACAATGTAAAACCTAAGTTTTCAAACCCTTGGCCAAAGACACCACACTGAGTTCAATTGCATCATGTTTTCTTTGATTACATTTAAAGCAAATTCCACTAGACATGTTCTGGAAAGGCACACATATATATATATATATATATATATATATACATTCTTACAATTTGTGTGGGGCCATGGTGTGGAGCCCTGCCCATAAATCTGGTCTTGGATATGAACCCAAGAACAGGGTAAATAGAATACAGAAATATGGAACCACCAGGACTCTGCTTAGAGCAAACTTTCCTTTCCAACTTATGAACTTGGCCAGAAAGACATTGGTCTAAAGACCTAATAGCAAAAGTTCCCTAGCAGGAAAAAAGTTGTTGGAAAACAGTCACCTCAGAAATATGCCATGAAATAGATCTGTATAGTAGAGTAGCTAGACAGAAGCTTAAGTAAAAGGGATATTGCAGGCACTTTCAAAAAGGTTCTATGGTCCAATTAATTTGCATGCGCACAGTATTAAATTAATTGCATATTCATGCAAGGTTTATAGTCATTAAACACAAAAAAATATAAAAATAAAACATTTTATGTTGGGAATAATTAAGTGAATTGTATATATGGGTGATTGTGTATGTTCTCAGATCAGGTCTAGAACTCGAAGTGCAATGCCATTGATAGTAGAAGTGTTAGAAGAGACATCAATATCATGGAAAGTGAGCTTGCAATCGCTGGTGGCATGGAATTACCTGCAAAATAATAAAGTAATTATACAATTAATTGCAGACAAAAATGTGTCAAATTGTATTTGGCTTTTTAATAATAAGTAGCACAGATAGTCTCTGTACAGTTATACTGACCAAGAGCGACACTGACGGAGTTCGGATCAATATTCAAGTTAAAGAGGGGAATTCCGCTGATGAAGATCTTTTTCACCTGGTCCAAAGTAACATTTGAGCCACTAGAATTCATATAAAGGTTGCTCTCTGTAATAATAGATCCATTCCTGAGGAGACACACATGTAGAGATACAGGTTCAAATTCAACCAGTAATCAACCAATTAATCAAATAAACAAGTAAAAATATTCCAGATCATATCTTACTTCCTACCTGAATCTTACTATTTGCATGAGAATAAATTGTGTAAAGAATCTCCTGAAATATGGTTCAACCTAATGGAAATAAGAAATAAATCAGATATTAACAGCAATATAAAACACTCTCATTAACTATTTTTAATACTAAATGTGACAGACCAGTAAAACTCACCTGATTACGGATATTTCTAGATTTTTCCAGAAACTGAGGAGAGCTGTTAGTGGCCAGTGCTGCATCAAATGTTTCTTTGATACTAAATGTCAAGTTAAGAGTTTGGGCTGTTGGAGGTATTGTTGTTGAAGGGCTGCTTGTAGATGTGCTTGTTGTTGAAGTGTTGCTTGTTGTGCTCTGGGAAAAAGTCACATTTGTTGTTGAGCTCTGAGTCGAAGTGGTGTTTGTTGACATGCTCTGGGTTGAAGTGGTGTTTGTTGACGCGTTTGTGGTTGAAGTGGTGTTTGTTGGCGTGCTTGGGGTTAAAGTGGTGTTTGTTGGCATGCTTGGGGTTAAAGTGGTGTTTGAAGATGTGCTTGGGGTTAAAGTGGTGTTTGAAGATGTGCTTGGGGTTAAAGTGGTGTTTGCTGTGTCACTCGGGGTTGACGTGGTGTTTGTTGACGCATTTGGGGTTGAAGTGGTGTTTGTTGGCGTGCTTGGGGTTAAAGTGGTGTTTGTTGGCGTGCTTGGGGTTAAAGTGGTGTTTGTTGTGGTTGAAGTGGTGTTTGTTGGCGTGCTTGGGGTTAAAGTGGTGTTTGTTGGCGTGCTTGGGGTTAAAGTGGTGTTTGAAGATGTGCTTGGGGTTAAAGTGGTGTTTGAAGATGTGCTTGGGGTTAAAGTGGTGTTTGTTGGCGTGCTTGGGGTTAAAGTGGTGTTTGTTGGCGTGCTTGGGGTTAAAGTGGTGTTTGAAGATGTGCTTGGGGTTAAAGTGGTGTTTGCTGAGTCACTCGGGGTTGACGTGGTGTTTGTTGACGCGCTCTGGGTTGAAGTTGTGTTTGCTGGTGTGCTTGGTGTTGGAGAAGTGATTGTTGATGGGGTGCTTGTTGTTGTGCTCGGGGTTGAAGGAGGAACTGTTGCTACTGTAATTTGAGAGGATAAATTGAAATTAGAATTCGTCTTTATATAGAAGGTTAATAAATGCAATATATTCGATGGTGTGACTGACCAGGAAGATCAGCGACACGTATAGAACTTGTAATAATGTTTAAGTCTGTGGCGTTAGGTGCAGTCAATAGGACTTCTTTTATTGTAGCGTTAGATGGGATGGAGGCAGTATTATTATTAAATTGAAGTGATGATTCCATCACAACCGAGCCGTTGCTGAAGCACAAACAGAGTTAAATGCAGGTTAAAATCATAAATTATCTTCAAATGTAAACAAAAAAACAAATATTCAGAGTGATGTTTTAAAATATTATTTCTCACCTGAACTTATGAATTATCATTCTTATGAAATTTGGAAAGCCTCGTTTGTAAATTGGCTCAAACTGAAAAAATATAATGTTACAAATAAATAGTTTTTAATAAAGTCTGACGTCATTTGCGCTGGCAGTTTAGTTTTGTTTTTGACTTACAAAAATTTACCCCAGTGCATAGCAAAAGTAAATGATTTCACAATATTCATAGTAAGACAAGAAGGAAGAACCATACATGGCCAGTACATATTTCTGGAGTGTCCAGTCTTTTCCAGAACCTTTCTAGCATGATACAGGTTTTCTTACCAATCTAGCAGAAGCCACACCTGAATTCATCAGTATAATAAACTCTACTTTGTTTGTCTATCGTCTTAGTCATGGCTTCTACTTGGTTGGAATAAAACCTGCACCCACACGTGCTTTCTCTTGATCAGACTATACATTTCTGATGTATATGCTTTTCACAGAAATCACCTTTTATACCATTATGTGTTCTTCACTTTGTCTTACACGTCAGTGGAATTGTTTATTCAGTAAATGATTCATTTTGTTCTTCAAAATAAAATAGATTGTACATAATTCATCATTTCCATAACCAGTAAAACATACCTTATCACGGATACGTCTAGCTTTATCTTCAAACTCAGGAGAGCTGGTGTTGGATAGAGCTGTATTAAAGGTCTCGTTGATGCTTAACGTCAAGTTAAATTCCGCAGCCACTACAGAAGGTGAAGAAGTGTTTGTAGCTGTAGAAGTGTTTGTTGGTGAAGAGGTGTTTGTAGATGAAGAAGTGTTTGTTGGTGAAGAAGTGTTTGTAGTTGTGTTTGGGGTTGAAGTGGTGTTTAATGCTGGACAGGTTGCCCCTGTAAATCGAGAGTTACAATTGTAATCGGAATGTGTAGACGTACAGAAGGATATAAAATGCATTATATTTAAAGGTGTTTACTGACCAGGAGCCTCGGTGACACTTATAGATTCTGTAATAATGGTTAGGTTTGTGATGGTTTGTCCTGCATTCACCAGGATGTCTTTTATTGTGGTGTTGGTTGGGATGGTGCCATTGTTAAAAAATTCAAGAATGGAGTCTGTCACAGTCACTGTCACAGTAGATCCATTTCTAAAACACAAGCAGAGTTAAATACAGGTTAAAACAGTGATTACTCAAAAGTGAAAGTATTTTATGTCATTATAAATACTTTCTTACCTGAAACTACAAATGATCATCTGGTGGAAGCTTGTAAAGTTTTGTTTATACAATAGTTGAATCTGAAAATTGAAAATAAATAGATTTTATTGAAATCTGCTCTAAAATGCGTTGGCGGTTTGCTTTTATTGCTTGAAGGTTTATTGCTTGTTAAAGCTACTGAGTAAGTCAAAACCAGACACTTAGACATGCTCAAATGCACACAATCACCCCAAACCTGCTGTCATAGGTAGTGGTTTTCATTTCAGTCTAGAAGGAGCCACACCTGATTCCTTCTATTTAATGACGTGGACTTTGTTTTTTTTTATAGACTCAGTTGTGGGTCTCTGATTGGGGTGGAATGAAAACCTGAACCCACACTGGCCCTTTCTGGATCAGACTTGACATTTCTGATGTAAACCTTCTTTCACAGAAAGCCACTTTTATACATTACTCATCATTTCCATCACCAATTAAACATACCTGGTTACGGATACTTGTAGATTTTGTTGCAAACGCAGAAGAGCTGGGATCGGAAAGTGCAACATCAAACGGTGTGTTCATGGAAAAGACTAAGTAGAATGCTGTAGCTACTACTGTAGGTGTTGTAGAGGTGTTTGTAGATGTGCTGCCAGGTGAAGAAGTGTTTGTAGCTGAAGAAGTGTCTGTAGCTGAAGAAGTGTTTGTAGGTGAAGAAGTGTTTGTAGCTGAAGAAGTGTTTGTAGCTGAAGAAGTGTTTGTAGTTGAAGAAGTGTTTGTAGTTGGGCTCTCAGGTAAAGAAGTGTTTGTAGTTGAAGAAGTGTTTGTAGCTGAAGAAGTGTTTGTAGCTAAAGAAGTGTTTGTAGCTGAAGAAGTGTTTGTAGTTGGGCTCTCAGGTGAGGAAGTGTTTGTAGTTGAAGAAGTGTTTGTAGTTGGGCTCTCAGGTAAAGAAGTGTTTGTAGTTGAAGAAGTGTTTGTAGCTGAAGAAGTGTTTGTAGCTGAAGACGTGTTTGTAGCTGAAGAAGTGTTTGTAGCTAAAGAAGTGTTTGTAGCTGAAGAAGTGTTTGTAGTTGGGCTCTCAGGTGAGGAAGTGTTTGTAGCTGAAGAAGAGTTTGTAACTGAAGAAGTGTTTGTAGGTGAAGAAGTGTTTGTAGCTGAAGAAGTGTTTGTAGTTAAAGAAGTGTTTGTAGTTGGGCTCTCAGGTGAAGACGTGTTTGTAGCTGAAGAAGTGTTTGTAGCCGAAGAAGTGTTTGTAAGTGAAGAAGTGTTTGTAGTTGGGCTCTCAGGTGAAGAAGTGTTTGTAGCTGAAGAAGTGTTTGCTGGTGAAGAAGTGTTTGTAGTTGAAGAAGTGTTTGTAGTTGGGCTCTCAGGTGAAGAAGTGTTTGTAGCTGAAGAAGTGTTTGTAGCTGAAGAAGTGTTTGTAGTTGAAGAAGTGTTTGTAGTTGAGGAAGTGTTTGTAGTTGGGCTCTCAGGTGAAGAAGTGTTTGTAGCTGAAGAAGTGTTTGTAGCTGAAGAATTGTTTGTAGTTGAAGAAGTGTTTGTAGTTGAGGAAGTGTTTGTAGTTGGGCTCTCAGGTGAAGAAGTGTTTGTAGCTGAAGAAGTGTTTGTAGCTGAAGAATTGTTTGTAAGTGAAGAAGTGTTTGTAGTTGGGCTCTCAGGTGAAGAAGTGTTTGTAGCTGAAGAAGTGTTTGTAAGTGAAGAAGTGTTTGTAGTTGCAGAATTGTTTGTAGTTGTGTTTGGGGTTGAAGTGGTGTTTAATGCTGGACAGGTTGGCCCTGTAAATCGAGAGTTACAATTGTAATCGGAATGTGTAGACGTACAGAAGGATATAAAATGCATTATATTTAAAGGTGTTTACTGACCAGGAGCCTCTGTGACACTTATAGATTCTGTAATAATGGTCAGGTTTGTGATGGTTTGTCCTGCATTCACCAGGATGTCTTTTATTGTGGTGTTGGTTGGGATGGTGCCATTGTTAAAAAATTCAAGAATGGAGTCTGTCACAGTCACTGTCACAGTAGATCCATTTCTAAAACACAAGCAGAGTTAAATACAGGTTAAAACAGTGATTACTCAAAAGTGAAAGTATTTTATGTCATTATATATCATTTCTTACCTGAAACTACAAATGATCATCTGGTGGAAGCTTGTAATGTTTTTATTATACAATAGTTGAATCTGAAAATTGAAAATAAATAGATTTTATTGAAATCTGCTCTAAAATGCGTTGGCGGTTTGCTTTTATTGCTTGAAGGTTTATTGCTTGTTAAAGCTACTGAGTAAGTCAAAACCAGACACTTAGACATGCTCAAATGCACACAATCACAGTGGTTTTCATTTCAGTCTAGAAGGAGCCACACCTGATTCCTTCTATTTAATGACATGGACTTTGTTTTTTTTTTAGACTTAGTTGTGGCTCTCTGATTGGGGTGGAATAAAAACCTGAAACCACACTGGCCCTTTATGGATCAGACTTGACATTTCTGATGTAAACCTTCTTTCACAGAAAAGCCACCTTTACACCATTACATGTTCTTCACATTCTCTTATATGGCAGTGGAGCTTTATCAGGCTACACATTACTCATCATTTCCATCACCAATTAAACATACCTGGTTACGGATACTTGTAGATTTTGTTGCAAACGCAGAAGAGCTGGGATCGGAAAGTGCAACATCAAACGGTGTGTTCATGGAAAAGACCAAGTAGAATGCTGTAGCTACTACTGTAGGTGCTGTAGAGGTGTTTGTAGGTGGGCTGTCAGGTAAAGAAGTGTTTGTAGGTGAAGAAATGTTTGTAGGTGAAGTGTTTGTAAGTGAAGAAGTGTTTGTAGGTTGGATCTCAGGTGAAGAAGTGTTTGTAGATGAGGTGTTTGTAAGTGACGAAGTGTTTGTAGGTGAAGTAGTGTTTGTAGGTGGGCTTTCAGGTGAAGAAGTGTTTGTAGTTGAAGAAGTGTTTGTAGGCGAAGAAGTGTTTGTAGGTGGGCTCTCAGGTGAGGAAGTGTTTGTAGGTGAAGAAGTGTTTGTAGGTGAAGAAGCGTTTGTGGGTTGGCTCTCAGGTGAAGAAGCGTTTCTAGAAGAAGTGTTTGTAAGTGAAGAAGTGTTTGTAGGTGGGCTCTCAGGTGAAGACGTGTTTGTAGTTGAAGAAGTGTCTGTAGGTGGGCTCCCAGGTAAAGAAGTGTTTGTAGTTGAAGTGTTTGTAGATGAAGTGTTTGTTAATGAAGAAGTGTTTGAAGGTGAAGAAGTGTTTGTAGGTGAAGAAGTGTTTGTAGGTGAAGAAGTGTTTGTATGTGGGCTCTCAGGTGAAGAAGTGTTTGTAGTTGAAGAAGTGTTTGTAAGTGAAGAAGTGTTTGTAGGTGGGCTCTCAGGTGAGGAAGTGTTTGTAGGTGAAGAAGTGTTTGTGGGTTGGATTTCAGGTGAAAAAGCATTTGTAGATGAAGTGTTTGTAGGTGGGCTTTCATTTGAAGAAGTGTTTGTAGATGAAGTGTTTGTTAAGGAAAAAGTGTTTGTTGGTGAAGAAATGTTTGTAGGTGGGCTCTCAGGTGAAGAAGTGTTTGTAGTTGAAGTGTTTGTAGGTGAAGAAGTGTTTGTAGGTGGGCTCTCAGGTGAAGAAGTGTTTGTAGATGAAGTGTTTGTTAATGAAGAAGTGTTTGTAGGTGAAGAAGTGTTTGTAGGTGGGCTCTCAGGTGAAGAAGTGTTTGTAGGTGGGCTCTCAGGTGAAGAAGTGTTTGTAGTTGAAGTGTTTGTAGATAAAGTGTTTGTTAAGGAAGAAGTGTTTGTTGGTGAAGAAGTGTTTGTAGGTGAAGAAGTGTTTGTATGTGGGCTCTCAGGTGAAGAAGTGTTTGTAGTTGAAGAAGTGTTTGTAAGTGAAGAAGTGTTTGTAGGTGGGCTCTCAGGTGAGGAAGTGTTTGTAGGTGAAGAAGTGTTTGTGGGTTGGATTTCAGGTGAAAAAGCATTTGTAGATGAAGTGTTTGTAGGTGAAGAAGTGTTTGTAGGTGGGCTTTCATTTGAAGAAGTGTTTGTAGATGAAGTGTTTGTTAATGAGGAAGTGTTTGCAGTTGAGGAAGTGTTTGTAGGTTGGCTCTCGGGTGAAGAAGTGTTTGTAGTTGAAGAAGTGTTTGTAGATGAAGTGTTTGTTAATGAGGAAGTGTTTGTAGTTTGGCTTTCAGGTGTAGAAGTGTTTGTAGATAAAGTGTTTGTAAGTGAAGAAGTGTTTGTAGGTGGGCTCTCAGGTGAGGAACTGTTCGTAGGTGGGCTCTCAGGTGAAGAAGTGTTTGTAGTTGAAGTGTTTGTAGGTAAAGAAGTGTTTGTAGGTGGGCTCTCAGGTGAAGAAGTGTTTGTAGTTGAAGAAGTGTCTGTAGGTGGGCTCCCAGGTGAAGAAGTGTTTGTAGTTGAAGTGTTTGTAGATGAAGCGTTTGTTAATGAAGAAGTGTTTGTAGGTGAAGAAGTGTTTGTATGTGGGCTCTCAGGTGAAGAAGTGTTTGTAGGTGGGCTCTCAGGTGAAGAAGAGTTTGTAGTTGAAGTGTTTGTAGATGAAGTGTTTGTTAAGGAAGAAGTGTTTGTAGGTGAAGAAATGTTTGTAGGTTGGCTTTCAGGTGAAGAATTGTTTGTAGATGAAGTGTTTGTAAGTGAAGAAGTGTTTGTAGGTGAAGAAGTGTTTGTAGGTGGGCTTTCAGGTAAAGAGGTGTTTGTAGTTGAAGAAGTGTTTGTTAATGAGGAAGTGTTTGTAAGTTGGCTCTCAGGTGTAGAAGTGTTTGTAGATGAAGTGTTTGTAGGTGGGCTCTCAGGTGAGGAAGTGTTTGAAGGTGAAGAAGTGTTTGTAGGTGGGCTCTCAGGTGAAGAAGTGTTTGTAGTTGAAGTGTTTGTAGGTGTAGAAGTGTTTGTAGGTGGGCTCTCAGGTGAAGAAGTGTTTGTAGTTGAAGTGTTTGTAGGTGAAGAAGTGTTTGTAGGTGGGCTCTCAGGTGAAGACATGTTTGTAGTTGAAGAAGTGTCTGTAGGTGGGCTCCCAGGTAAAGAAGTGTTTGTAGATGAAGTGTTTGTTAATGAAGAAGTGTTTGTAGGTGGGCTCTCAGGTGAAGAAGTGTTTGTAGGTGGGCTCTCAGGTGAAGAAGTGTTTGTAGTTGAAGTGTTTGTAGATAAAGTGTTTGTTAAGGAAGAAGTGTTTGTTGGTGAAGAAATGTTTGTAGGTGGGCTCTCAGGTGAAGAAGTGTTTGTAGTTGAAGTGTTTGTAGGTGAAGAAGTGTTTGTAGGTGGGCTCTCAGGTGAAGAAGTGTTTGTAGATGAAGTGTTTGTTAATGAAGAAGTGTTTGTAGGTGAAGAAGTGTTTGTAGGTGGGCTCTCAGGTGAAGAAGTGTTTGTAGTTGAAGTGTTTGTAGATAAAGTGTTTGTTAAGGAAGAAGTGTTTGTTGGTGAAGAAATGTTTGTAGGTGGGCTCTCAGGTGAAGAAGTGTTTGTAGATGAAGTGTTTGTAAGTGAAGAAGTGTTTGTAGGTGGGCTCTCAGGTGAAGACATGTTTGTAGTTGAAGAAGTGTCTGTAGGTGGGCTCCCAGGTGAAGAAGTGTTTGTAGTTGAAGTGTTTGTAGATGAAGCGTTTGTTAATGAAGAAGTGTTTGTAGGTGAAGAAGTGTTTGTATGTGGGCTCTCAGGTGAAGAAGTGTTTGTAGGTGGGCTCTCGGGTGAAGAAGAGTTTGTAGTTGAAGTGTTTGTAGATGAAGTGTTTGTTAAGGAAGAAGTGTTTGTAGGTGAAGAAATGTTTGTAGGTTGGCTTTCAGGTGAAGAATTGTTTGTAGATGAAGTGTTTGTAAGTGAAGAAGTGTTTGTAGGTGAAGAAGTGTTTGTAGGTGGGCTTTCAGGTAAAGAGGTGTTTGTAGTTGAAGAAGTGTTTGTTAATGAGGAAGTGTTTGTAGGTGGGCTCTCAGGTGAGGAAGTGTTTGAAGGTGAAGAAGTGTTTGTAGGTGGGCTCTCAGGTGAAGAAGTGTTTGTAGTTGAAGTGTTTGTAGGTGTAGAAGTGTTTGTAGGTGGGCTCTCAGGTGAAGAAGTGTTTGTAGTTGAAGTGTTTGTAGGTGAAGAAGTGTTTGTAGGTGGGCTCTCAGGTGAAGACATGTTTGTAGTTGAAGAAGTGTCTGTAGGTGGGCTCCCAGGTAAAGAAGTGTTTGTAGATGAAGTGTTTGTTAATGAAGAAGTGTTTGTAGGTGGGCTCTCAGGTGAAGAAGTGTTTGTAGGTGGGCTCTCAGGTGAAGAAGTGTTTGTAGTTGAAGTGTTTGTAGATAAAGTGTTTGTTAAGGAAGAAGTGTTTGTTGGTGAAGAAATGTTTGTAGGTGGGCTCTCAGGTGAAGAAGTGTTTGTAGTTGAAGTGTTTGTAGGTGAAGAAGTGTTTGTAGGTGGGCTCTCAGGTGAAGAAGTGTTTGTAGATGAAGTGTTTGTTAATGAAGAAGTGTTTGTAGGTGAAGAAGTGTTTGTAGGTGGGCTCTCAGGTGAAGAAGTGTTTGTAGGTGGGCTCTCAGGTGAAGAAGTGTTTGTAGTTGAAGTGTTTGTAGATAAAGTGTTTGTTAAGGAAGAAGTGTTTGTTGGTGAAGAAGTGTTTGTAGGTGAAGAAGTGTTTGTATGTGGGCTCTCAGGTGAAGAAGTGTTTGTAGTTGAAGAAGTGTTTGTAAGTGAAGAAGTGTTTGTAGGTGGGCTCTCAGGTGAGGAAGTGTTTGTAGGTGAAGAAGTGTTTGTGGGTTGGATTTCAGGTGAAAAAGCATTTGTAGATGAAGTGTTTGTAGGTGAAGAAGTGTTTGTAGGTGGGCTTTCATTTGAAGAAGTGTTTGTAGATGAAGTGTTTGTTAATGAGGAAGTGTTTGCAGTTGAGGAAGTGTTTGTAGGTTGGCTCTCGGGTGAAGAAGTGTTTGTAGTTGAAGAAGTGTTTGTAGATGAAGTGTTTGTTAATGAGGAAGTGTTTGTAGTTTGGCTTTCAGGTGTAGAAGTGTTTGTAGATAAAGTGTTTGTAAGTGAAGAAGTGTTTGTAGGTGGGCTCTCAGGTGAGGAACTGTTCGTAGGTGGGCTCTCAGGTGAAGAAGTGTTTGTAGTTGAAGTGTTTGTAGGTAAAGAAGTGTTTGTAGGTGGGCTCTCAGGTGAAGAAGTGTTTGTAGTTGAAGAAGTGTCTGTAGGTGGGCTCCCAGGTGAAGAAGTGTTTGTAGTTGAAGTGTTTGTAGATGAAGCGTTTGTTAATGAAGAAGTGTTTGTAGGTGAAGAAGTGTTTGTATGTGGGCTCTCAGGTGAAGAAGTGTTTGTAGGTGGGCTCTCAGGTGAAGAAGAGTTTGTAGTTGAAGTGTTTGTAGATGAAGTGTTTGTTAAGGAAGAAGTGTTTGTAGGTGAAGAAATGTTTGTAGGTTGGCTTTCAGGTGAAGAATTGTTTGTAGATGAAGTGTTTGTAAGTGAAGAAGTGTTTGTAGGTGAAGAAGTGTTTGTAGGTGGGCTTTCAGGTAAAGAGGTGTTTGTAGTTGAAGAAGTGTTTGTTAATGAGGAAGTGTTTGTAAGTTGGCTCTCAGGTGTAGAAGTGTTTGTAGATGAAGTGTTTGTAGGTGGGCTCTCAGGTGAGGAAGTGTTTGAAGGTGAAGAAGTGTTTGTAGGTGGGCTCTCAGGTGAAGAAGTGTTTGTAGTTGAAGTGTTTGTAGGTGTAGAAGTGTTTGTAGGTGGGCTCTCAGGTGAAGAAGTGTTTGTAGTTGAAGTGTTTGTAGGTGAAGAAGTGTTTGTAGGTGGGCTCTCAGGTGAAGACATGTTTGTAGTTGAAGAAGTGTCTGTAGGTGGGCTCCCAGGTAAAGAAGTGTTTGTAGATGAAGTGTTTGTTAATGAAGAAGTGTTTGTAGGTGGGCTCTCAGGTGAAGAAGTGTTTGTAGGTGGGCTCTCAGGTGAAGAAGTGTTTGTAGTTGAAGTGTTTGTAGATAAAGTGTTTGTTAAGGAAGAAGTGTTTGTTGGTGAAGAAATGTTTGTAGGTGGGCTCTCAGGTGAAGAAGTGTTTGTAGTTGAAGTGTTTGTAGGTGAAGAAGTGTTTGTAGGTGGGCTCTCAGGTGAAGAAGTGTTTGTAGATGAAGTGTTTGTTAATGAAGAAGTGTTTGTAGGTGAAGAAGTGTTTGTAGGTGGGCTCTCAGGTGAAGAAGTGTTTGTAGTTGAAGTGTTTGTAGATAAAGTGTTTGTTAAGGAAGAAGTGTTTGTTGGTGAAGAAATGTTTGTAGGTGGGCTCTCAGGTGAAGAAGTGTTTGTAGATGAAGTGTTTGTAAGTGAAGAAGTGTTTGTAGGTGGGCTCTCAGGTGAAGACATGTTTGTAGTTGAAGAAGTGTCTGTAGGTGGGCTCCCAGGTGAAGAAGTGTTTGTAGTTGAAGTGTTTGTAGATGAAGCGTTTGTTAATGAAGAAGTGTTTGTAGGTGAAGAAGTGTTTGTATGTGGGCTCTCAGGTGAAGAAGTGTTTGTAGGTGGGCTCTCAGGTGAAGAAGAGTTTGTAGTTGAAGTGTTTGTAGATGAAGTGTTTGTTAAGGAAGAAGTGTTTGTAGGTGAAGAAATGTTTGTAGGTTGGCTTTCAGGTGAAGAATTGTTTGTAGATGAAGTGTTTGTAAGTGAAGAAGTGTTTGTAGGTGAAGAAGTGTTTGTAGGTGGGCTTTCAGGTAAAGAGGTGTTTGTAGTTGAAGAAGTGTTTGTTAATGAGGAAGTGTTTGTAGGTGGGCTCTCAGGTGAGGAAGTGTTTGAAGGTGAAGAAGTGTTTGTAGGTGGGCTCTCAGGTGAAGAAGTGTTTGTAGTTGAAGTGTTTGTAGGTGTAGAAGTGTTTGTAGGTGGGCTCTCAGGTGAAGAAGTGTTTGTAGTTGAAGTGTTTGTAGGTGAAGAAGTGTTTGTAGGTGGGCTCTCAGGTGAAGACATGTTTGTAGTTGAAGAAGTGTCTGTAGGTGGGCTCCCAGTAAAGAAGTGTTTGTAGATGAAGTGTTTGTTAATGAAGAAGTGTTTGTAGGTGGGCTCTCAGGTGAAGAAGTGTTTGTAGGTGGGCTCTCAGGTGAAGAAGTGTTTGTAGTTGAAGTGTTTGTAGATAAAGTGTTTGTTAAGGAAGAAGTGTTTGTTGGTGAAGAAATGTTTGTAGGTGGGCTCTCAGGTGAAGAAGTGTTTGTAGTTGAAGTGTTTGTAGGTGAAGAAGTGTTTGTAGGTGGGCTCTCAGGTGAAGAAGTGTTTGTAGATGAAGTGTTTGTTAATGAAGAAGTGTTTGTAGGTGAAGAAGTGTTTGTAGGTGGGCTCTCAGGTGAAGAAGTGTTTGTAGGTGGGCTCTCAGGTGAAGAAGTGTTTGTAGTTGAAGTGTTTGTAGATAAAGTGTTTGTTAAGGAAGAAGTGTTTGTTGGTGAAGAAGTGTTTGTAGGTGAAGAAGTGTTTGTATGTGGGCTCTCAGGTGAAGAAGTGTTTGTAGTTGAAGAAGTGTTTGTAAGTGAAGAAGTGTTTGTAGGTGGGCTCTCAGGTGAGGAAGTGTTTGTAGGTGAAGAAGTGTTTGTGGGTTGGATTTCAGGTGAAAAAGCATTTGTAGATGAAGTGTTTGTAGGTGAAGAAGTGTTTGTAGGTGGGCTTTCATTTGAAGAAGTGTTTGTAGATGAAGTGTTTGTTAATGAGGAAGTGTTTGCAGTTGAGGAAGTGTTTGTAGGTTGGCTCTCGGGTGAAGAAGTGTTTGTAGTTGAAGAAGTGTTTGTAGATGAAGTGTTTGTTAATGAGGAAGTGTTTGTAGTTTGGCTTTCAGGTGTAGAAGTGTTTGTAGATAAAGTGTTTGTAAGTGAAGAAGTGTTTGTAGGTGGGCTCTCAGGTGAGGAACTGTTCGTAGGTGGGCTCTCAGGTGAAGAAGTGTTTGTAGTTGAAGTGTTTGTAGGTAAAGAAGTGTTTGTAGGTGGGCTCTCAGGTGAAGAAGTGTTTGTAGTTGAAGAAGTGTCTGTAGGTGGGCTCCCAGGTGAAGAAGTGTTTGTAGTTGAAGTGTTTGTAGATGAAGCGTTTGTTATTGAAGAAGTGTTTGTAGGTGAAGAAGTGTTTGTATGTGGGCTCTCAGGTGAAGAAGTGTTTGTAGGTGGGCTCTCAGGTGAAGAAGAGTTTGTAGTTGAAGTGTTTGTAGATGAAGTGTTTGTTAAGGAAGAAGTGTTTGTAGGTGAAGAAATGTTTGTAGGTTGGCTTTCAGGTGAAGAATTGTTTGTAGATGAAGTGTTTGTAGGTGAAGAAGTGTTTGTAGGTGGGCTTTCAGGTAAAGAGGTGTTTGTAGTTGAAGAAGTGTTTGTTAATGAGGAAGTGTTTGTAGGTGGGCTCTCAGGTGAGGAAGTGTTTGAAGGTGAAGAAGTGTTTGTAGGTGGGCTCTCAGGTGAAGAAGTGTTTGTAGTTGAAGTGTTTGTAGGTGTAGAAGTGTTTGTAGGTGGGCTCTCAGGTGAAGAAGTGTTTGTAGTTGAAGTGTTTGTAGGTGAAGAAGTGTTTGTAGGTGGGCTCTCAGGTGAAGACATGTTTGTAGTTGAAGAAGTGTCTGTAGGTGGGCTCCCAGGTAAAGAAGTGTTTGTAGATGAAGTGTTTGTTAATGAAGAAGTGTTTGTAGGTGGGCTCTCAGGTGAAGAAGTGTTTGTAGGTGGGCTCTCAGGTGAAGAAGTGTTTGTAGTTGAAGTGTTTGTAGATAAAGTGTTTGTTAAGGAAGAAGTGTTTGTTGGTGAAGAAATGTTTGTAGGTGGGCTCTCAGGTGAAGAAGTGTTTGTAGTTGAAGTGTTTGTAGGTGAAGAAGTGTTTGTAGGTGGGCTCTCAGGTGAAGAAGTGTTTGTAGATGAAGTGTTTGTTAATGAAGAAGTGTTTGTAGGTGAAGAAGTGTTTGTAGGTGGGCTCTCAGGTGAAGAAGTGTTTGTAGTTGAAGTGTTTGTAGATAAAGTGTTTGTTAAGGAAGAAGTGTTTGTTGGTGAAGAAATGTTTGTAGGTGGGCTCTCAGGTGAAGAAGTGTTTGTAGATGAAGTGTTTGTAAGTGAAGAAGTGTTTGTAGGTGGGCTCTCAGGTGAAGACATGTTTGTAGTTGAAGAAGTGTCTGTAGGTGGGCTCCCAGGTGAAGAATTGTTTGTAGGTGGGCTCTCAGGTGAAGACATGTTTGTAGTTGAAGAAGTGTCTGTAGGTGGGCTCCCAGGTGAAGAAGTGTTTGTAGATGAAGTGTTTGTTAATGAAGAAGTGTTTGTAGGTGAGCTCTCAGGTGAAGAAGTGTTTGTAGGTGGGCTCTCAGGTGAAGAAGTGTTTGTAGTTGAAGTGTTTGTAGATAAAGTGTTTGTTAAGGAAGAAGTGTTTGTTGGTGAAGAAATGTTTGTAGGTGGGCTCTCAGGTGAAGAAGTGTTTGTAGGTGAAGAAGTGTTTGTAGGTGGGCTCTCAGGTGAAGAAGTGTTTGTAGATGAAGTGTTTGTTAAGGAAGAAGTGTTTGTTGGTGAAGAAATGTTTGTAGGTTGGCTCTCAGGTGAAGAAGTGTTTGTAGATGAAGTGTTTGTTGGTGAAGAAATGTTTGTAGGTGGGCTCTCAGGTGAAGATGTGTTTGTAGTTGTGTTTGGGGTTGAAGTGGTGTTTAATGTTGGACAGGTTGGCCCTGTAATTTGAGAGGTAAAATTGTAATCGGAATGTGTAGACGTACAGAAGGATATAAAATGCATTATATTTAAAGGTGTTTACTGACCAGAAATCACAGTGACACTTATAGATTCTGTAATAATGGTTAGGTTTGTGATGTTTTGTCCTGCTTTCACCAGGATGTCTTTTATTGTGGTGTTGGATAGGATGGTGTCATTGTTAATAAATTCAAGAATGGAGTCTGTCACAGTCACTGTCGCATTAGAATCATTCCTAAAACACAAGCAGAGTTAAATACAGGTCAAAACCGTGACTCCTCAAAAATGAAAGTATTTTATGTCATTATATATCATTTCTTACCTGAAACTACAAATGATCAAGTGGTGGAAGCTTGTAAAGTTTTGTTTATACAATGGTTGAATCTGAAAATTTAAAAATAAATAGATTTTATTGAAATCTGCTCTAAAATGCGTTGGCGGTTTGCTTTTATTGTTTGAAGGTTTATTGCTTGTTAAAGCTACTAAGTCAAAACCAGACACTTAGAGATGCTCAAATGCACACAATCGCCTCAAACCTGCTGTCATAGGTAGTGGTTTTCATTTCAGTCTAGAAGCAGCCACACCTGATTCCTTCTATTTAATGACGTGGACTTTGTTTTTTTTATAGACTCAGTTGTGGCTCTCTGATTGGGTGGAATAAAAACCTGAACCCACACTGGCCCTTTCTGGATTAGACTTGACATTTCTGATGTAAACCTTTTTTCACAGTAAGCCACTTTTATACCATTACGTGTTCTTCACATTCTCATTTCATTTTGCTGAATAAAATAAAATAGATTGTAAATTATTCATCATTTCCATCAACAATAAAACATACCTTGTTTTGGATACTTATAGCTTTATTTTCAAACTCAGAAGATCTTGGATTGGATAGAGCTTCGACAAAGCTTTCATTGATGCTGAAGACAAGGTTAAATGTCAGAATTTGTGTGGCACCGGTAGCTGTCAGATAAAAAATATAAATTTTAATTGCAAGTTTGCAGCAAACATATTCAAAATAGCAACCTTAATGTTCAGTGTGAACGTCAGCTTCAAAATGAGAGTTCTAGAATTTTTTTCCCCCATCAACCCAATTTAAAGCGCATGGTCTAGAAAATACGGCAACCTTTTGCAATGGGAACCCGAAACTTTTTAACATATGGTAAATATCTAGGCTGGATGACAATACTAGTGTTTTAACTAATACTGTCTGAAAATCTGCCAATTTCTTCTGGTGTGCCTCAAAACAATGCCTAAAATGAATGGACATTTTAGAAACTCTTTGACATTTTAACAGTTAAAAAACAGGGCCCACTGTCTGAAATAAGGTGACGAATACTTGCTCATTAAGCTATTTATCAAAAGTTTCATTTTCACTTTTAAAGTGCCTTTGCTATTCCACCTTTTAAAACATAATTGAAACCCAGCAAACAAGTTTTTTTTAATTGCCGTGAATGTATTAGTTGTATCAGGGCTTCTCTCGGATACCCTGAAGAGTCAGAAATATTAGAGGTTTTTACTGGTGGGGAACAGTGTATGACTGTGTGGCAAAGATGTTTAGCAGTATGTGTAATTGTTTTTTTTAGTTCATTTCAATTCATTTTTATTTGTATTGTGAATAAACATTGAACATTGTCTCAAAGCAGGTTTACAGAGATCAGTAAACCTGTGGCGAATGTAGCAAAAAAAAAAACGCCCTGGCATGGCATGAGGAACCAAATGCACAAGGAAACCAGTTCTCATCAACTAATATCCATTCATTACAGCTCTATAATTGTTGAGGTGTGCAGTATTTTTTAAATGTTATCTGCGAAATCTCATAAAGAGGAATGGCAATTACAGTCATTGGATTGGTAAAACTATTTGGAATGTCCCTTTCCGTACAATGATAAAAGGCTTCAGTACGTGTCTACATAGTCATACACAATATACGCAGCAACTAGTACAAAAAAATACTAATAAAAATGTTACGTTGCAGTTAAGTACTGTTGCTAACATCTTGTCTTCATTTTAAAAAACCCTGCTAATAATAGTAGTTTCTAGACATGAACTTTAAAATATAACACCAGTTTCTAACATCAATTTGTTCACACAAAGCCATATTCTATAAAGATTTTATCATTGCTAACACAGGGTAGCCATGTTCCTAACTTGTAAAAGTAGATTTAGTAATTGCAAGGTAATAAAAAGTAAAAGTATGCTTAGTAATAAAATAATAATAATTAGTGCATTGTTTTTTGTTCAAAATTTTTTCTTGTCCTGTGCCTTTCTCTCCAGTTTGAAGTGAATTGTAACTAGCTGGAATAAGCGTACAACTGGTACCAAGATTCCCAAACCCTAATTAGCCTAGTGCTGCTCCTGTACCTAAAGCAAGTTCCATGAAGACATGATTGTTAGTGTGAAGTTCGGAATGCAGAGAGCCCTGACCTGCTCAAACCTTCTGAACACCTTGGGAACAAACTGGAACATTGACTGAACCCCAGATCTCAAGAACCCTAGAATGTTCTTGTAGCTGCTCGATCAATAATTCCCACAGCAAAGTGGCAAACCAAGATAATATTGTATTTATCTAATTAAACAACTATTAGCTTCCAGTAGCATGCTGTGCGAACAAGAATTCAACATAAACTATAAATCAAGCAGGCTTAGTCTGGCCACGTACCCAAACACATTTATGTGTCTAAGGTTGACCAACTCATTTGTAACAAAATAACAAGCACTCAACACCAGAACAAGGTTTCAGACACCAGTTTTGGAATGAATGACTGATGAAGGTGCTCTATAGAAATCTCTGTAAAGTAACACACATCATCTTGCTTTGTAATACAGCTGAGAAAGAGAGAGAGAGAAAGACTGGGAGACTGAGAGTGTTTTATTTACAGAGGATAATGAAAGAAACAGCAGAAATTGATAAGTTTAAAAAGGGAACACTTACCAATCAGACATGAAACCACTAGTATAACCCTCCAGTCCATTGTTATGTTCAGAGCCTAAAATGATGTCCTGTTTAGACATAACCCATGGCCCATAATATTAAAGAAAATACAGATTATGTTAAATAAATACAGTATTTTTACATACTTTATTACATGGATTAATATTTGGTTGTATTTCCATGATTGAGGAAAAAATGAAGTAATTTCTCACCTGTGTGTGCAGGTAGCAGTTGTGGCGTGTTCTCAATCCAGCGACAGAATCACAGTGTCAAATACAGAGCAGGTTTTTATTTAAAAACCGGATGTATCGATATATGTACCCTTATTATGTAAAACCCATGATGTCAAAAGTGATGGAGAGCCAATCACAGAATAAATGCTTTTTATTTCCTTGGCAGCTTGCCACTCAGAAATTAAAATTAATAAACGAATTAGGTTTTATTTTAAACAGCAGGGAAGGTGCTGCTAAAGCAACGTATTTAACTGGCAATAGAAGCCCTGTGTTGATAATCACACCATAAGTATGCAGCAGTGATGATTTCATACATTTTACAAGACTGAAAATATTGCACAACAATCCATATTATTAATGTAAAACAGTTCAACTATAGGCCAGTATAAAAACTCTACTTTATCTCCAAGATTCTGGAAAAGGTTGTAGCACAGCAGTTCTGCTCAGATCTACTTGGGAATAACATTTATGAAATGTATGAGTCAGAATTTAGGCCTCATCATAGCTCAGAGACGGCACTGGTTAAACTGGTAAATGACCTGCTA
Organism: Silurus lanzhouensis; assembly: GCA_039877035.1. NCBI lineage: Eukaryota > Metazoa > Chordata > Actinopteri > Siluriformes > Siluridae > Silurus > Silurus lanzhouensis. The sequence continues at coordinate 1,564,867 of JBCEWE010000437.1, read as the reverse complement.
TTGGCCTTTGATCAGGGATGTGTCTCCTTACTTGTGTTGTTGGAATAAAGAGAGCAGCTCTTTCCTGGCTCAGGTCTTATTTGACTGATTGTTATCAGTTTGTTGATGTAAATTATGAGTTCTCTACACTTACTGAGGTAAAGTTTGGGGTTCTGCAAGGATCTGTCTTAGGCCCACTGCTTTTCTCTTTATATATTCTGCATCTGGGTCAAATTATACATAAACATGGTATTCCATTGCTATGCTGACGATGTATAGTTGTATGTTTCAGCAAAACCAGATGAGAGAGATCAGCTTAACAATGTTAAAGAGTCTGTAAAGGACATTAGACGATAAAAACGATCCAAACTATAAACATTTTTTTTTTCAGATATATTTAGAAATTTAAAAATGATCAAAAAATAATAATAATTTGCTAAAATATATTTTAAAATATATTTTTTTTAATCGTTTGGGTCGGTTATGTTTGTATATTATATATTATATATATATATATATTTCGATAAATACTTTTTAAAATCATTAAAAAATTTCTTTTGCCCTCCATAATATATATATATATATATATATATATATATATATATATATATATATATATATATATATATATAATATTTCAATCCAAGAAAATACATTTACATGAAACATTTTAAGAAAATCTTAATTTGATATACGTCTAAAACATGTACAGGTACATCTCAATAAATTTGAATGTCGTGGAAAATGTATTTTATTTCAGTAATTGAACTCAAATTGAAATCTCAAATCAATCTAAAAAATAATAAAATTTGGTGGTGTGCCAATCAGCTAATCAACTTAAAACATCTGCAAAGGTTTCCTGGGCCTTTAAAATTGTCTCTTAGTTTGGTTCACTAGGTTACACATTCATGGGGAAGACTGCTGATCTGACAGTTGTCCAGAAGACACTCATTGACCCTTTTCAGAAGGAGGAGAAGCTACAAACATTAATTGCCAAAGAAATCTGCTGTTTACAGACTGCAAACTTGAGTGGAAGAAAAAAGTGTGTATAAGAAAAAGATGCACAACCAACTGACATAACCGCATCCTTGAGACGCTCATCAAGCATAATCGATTCAAAAATTTGAGTGAACTTTACATGAAATGGACTGAGGCTGGGGTCAAAGCATCAAGAGCCACTACACTGTCAGGACAGTGACCATGCGAAGGAAACGGGAGTAACTCTATCATTGTTTATTAAATGTCAGTACACAAACACATCTTGAGTTAATGTACGAACCGTAAAGCGCGTAAAATCATGAATGCAGGTATAATCCGTAAAGCAAGTATAATCCTCAGAGCTGGAACCAGAAGCAGGAACCAGCGGGGAATGCTGGCGGTCAGAAGTCCGGTAGATCACTGTAGTAACCAAGTAGATATGACAGCGAGTAAGGTCAGAACGTAAACTTATAAAGGGAAACGGTAATGTGGAACAGGTGTCGGCGATTAGCACCGGGAGCAGCTAAGAGAAAAAGCCACGAAGGGGACGTGGCAGGAGGATCCCTGACATTACCCCCCAGGGGACTCACCTAACGCCCCAAATCCACCCCCTGCCAAGTGGGCCAGGGCACTCCGAGGAGGGGCTTGCCACCTGTCCAGGGCCAAAGAAGGAGGCATGGAAGAGGGAAGACTTGGACAGGCCCGCATTAGCAAGAATCAGGGTGAAGGCCGGGATGGACCCGTGGCAGAGATCAGAGGCTTAGCGACGCTTGGTGGAAGTCAGAAGCTGAACGACGGCCTCAGCGAAGATCAGAGGCTGAGTGATGACATCTGTGGAGATTTAGAGCAGGCGTTGTGATGCCTCGGCGCCCTCGGCAGGACCCAGGAGCACAGTGACACCTTTGACGGGACTTTGGTGCGTGATGGCGCCCTCTATGGGTGTCCGAGGCATGACGCCGCCCTCTTTGGCTATTTGAGGTGCTGCGTCGCTCTCAGTGGATGTCAGAGGTGCGACGACGCCCTCGGAGAGACTTTGGGGCGCAACGACGTTTAGGATGGAGCTCTGGAGCTTGACTGTGCCCACTGTGGCTGTTTGTGGCGCAATGGTGCACTCTATGGAGGTCTGGAGCACGACGTCACCTTCAGAGGGACCTTGGAGCGCGCCGGCGCCTTCTGGGAGACCAGGGAGAGCGACAGCACTTTTGTGGAGACTTCGTAGTGCTATGAGACTGAAGCTTGGGTTGGCGCCTCCTGCCGTCGGTAATCCGGTCTGGGGCTTTCCCAGAATGAAGGGGACTGTAGTGGAGGTCAGCCGTTATCATCCCAAACTGCCCGATGAAATTGGCATACAAGCCAAAATTGCCCCCGTTCGCGCTCCACAATTGTATTTTTGAATTAATTTGATCAGTCACACTATGAAGTTATGGGAAAGAGTAGTGAAAGCCAGGCTGAGAGAAGAGGTGACCATCTGTGAACAACAGTATAGTTTCATGCTGAGGAAGAGCACCAAGGACACAATATTTGCTTTGAGAATGTTGATGGAAAAGTATAGAGAAGGTCAGAAGGAGTTGCATTGTGTGTTTGTGGATTTAGAGAAAGCATACGACAGGGTGGAGAGAGGAGTTGTGGTATTGTATGAGGAAGTCAGGTGTGTCTGAGATGTATGTGAGGGTGGTGCAGGACATGTATGAGGACAGTGTGACAGCAGTGAAGTGTGCAGTAGGAACGACAGACTGGTTTAAGGTGGAGGTTGAAGTTTATAGGATTGTGGTGAGACCTGCGATGTTGTATTGAGTAAAAGACAGGAGGTGGAGCTGGAGAGAGCAGAGCTGAAGATGTTGAGGTTTCGTTGGAAGTGACGTGGATGGACAGGATTAGAAATTAGTTTATTAATGGGACAGTGCATGTAGGACGTTTTGGAGACAAGGTGAGGGAGGTGAGATTGGGATGGTTTGGACATGTTCAGAGGATGGGTTTTAGCGATAGGAGAATGCTGAGGATGGAGCCGCCAGTTAGGAGGTTTATGGATGTGGTGAGGGAAGACATGCAGGTAGTTGGTTTGAAAGAGGCAGATGTAGAGGACAGTGGGGTATGGAGACGAATGATCTGACGTGGTGCCCCCAATGGGAGAAGCCAAAAGAAGAAGAAGAAGAAGTACACACCAACACCATGCACAAAATGCAGTACTTACACAATGACTGTAAAAATTAATCATAAACGTATCCACTGGTAAACCCAGTTTATTTGGAAAGATAAGGCTCCACTGAACAACATGCCATAAAGAATTTTTGGTCCAACCAAACAATAGTGTTGTAATTTAGATAGTTATTCTCTTGTTTACGTCACAGAACTTCGATTGGTGTATTGTTTGTATATGTTTCGGAATAACCTTCGCATAAAAAAGACATCTTGGTGGTAAAAAAACAAATATGGCTTGTAGAATATGGTGTTAGAAAACAAATGGCCACACACACTAAAAAAAAAAGTCAAAGACAGGACAGAATCTCAGCTTTGAGCATCCAGTGTCTCTGCAGGTGTGGTGATGTTCCTTCTACACCACCTATCTTTTCAAAACTTTTATTTCCAGCCAGTAGGAAACTAAATAATTGATGGAAAATGTAGCCAATGAGTGCAAGATTCTAACGATATATAGGAGGATTTTATTCCTCACGTGGGAGAGTTCGTAGTTCCTTCCAGCAGAAAAAGACCATAGTCCATAGTTCAACTCTTTAACCTTTACGTTCATCACCCTATCAGAAACTCTTTTCACCTTCACTACACTCTTACTGTACTCTTACTTCAGAATCACCCCTACACAATTTCTCTTTCCATCCACACCATGATAGAACAGTTTAAACGCCTCCAATGTTCCTGGACTTACTCCCTTTCCACTTGGTCTCCTGAACACACAACATATCTACCTTTCTCCTTTCCATCATATTAGCCTCCTCTCCCCTATTTACCGTCGATTGGCCTAATTATGAAAGTCTCACATTTCACAGCACTTTTTCTCAACTGTTTTTTCTTTTTAGCTCCGGTTTATTTTTTGTTATTTGGTGTTTGTATCTTTTTTTTTGTTTTGTTTGTTTGTTTGATATATTTGCAATTTATTTAAAGTAATCTGCACTTGCATCTTCTAAGCCCACAAACCTTAAATAATTACATAATTCAATTAGAATAAAAAGATAACAATTATATTATATTATATTATATTATATTATATTATATTATATTATATGATATGATATGATATGATATGACTCCTTGGTGCTATGAGGCCTGTACAAATAGACCGTCATTCCCAAAAGTGTAGTAATTGTGTGTGTTTTAGACATAAAGCAAATTTAATCTCAGTAATTCAGAAACAGTAAATAACACAACAGCAGGTGCAAAAGTGTAGTGATATAAATTTTATTTGGAATTAAGTATATTGACATCGCCATTAATAAATATAATCTATTATCCATGACAAAAAAACCCCAAACTGAATACTGGAACAAAACTTAAGTATTTAAACCCTTGGCCAAAGGCACTACATTGAGATGATTACATTGAGATGTAGGTAGATCTTGACGGCAGGCTATTTGTAGCAAATTCCACTGACGACATGATCTAGAAATGCACAATGTTGTTAATGTTGACCTCCATGATTAAATTCTATTTGGCCCTAGATCAGGACAGGATATAAACCGAAGATCAGTGTAAATATAAAACAGAAGTATGGGACCACCAGAGTCACTCTAATTAGGGCTAACTCTTCTTTCCAACTTAGTAACTTGCCACAAGTACATTGGTCCAAAACTCAATAGCCACACTAAGTCAGGTCAGAAGTCCTTAGCTGGAAAACGGTCATCTCAGAAATATGAATTCAAATAAATCTGTATGGTAGAGACAGAAGCTTAAATAAAGGCACTTTCAGAAAGGACTCTTATGATTAATAAATTATAATAGCAATAATGGTTGTAGAAAAACATTCAAAAGATTTACACAGAAGTGAAAAGAAAACCTTGTATAACTGATCAGGTCTAGAGCTCGAAATGCAATGCCATTGATAGTAGAAGTGTTAGAACAGACATCAATATCATGGAAAGTGAGCTTGCAATCGCTGGGGGCATGGAATTACCTGCAAAATATTAATTATATAATTAAGATCACATAAAAATATATTTGTGTAAAGCATTTTGGTGTATTTTAAATAATAAGTAGCACAGATAGTCACTGTACAGTTATACTGACCAAGAGTGACACTGACGGAGTCCGGATCAACAGTAAAGTTAAAGCCGGAAAGTCCACCGAGGAAGACGGATTTCACCTGGTCCAGAGTAACATTTGCGTCACTGGGATTCATATAAATGTTGCTCTCTGTAATAATAGATCCATTTCTGAGGAGACACACATGTAGAGATACAGGTTCAAATTCAACCAGTAATCAACAAATGAACAAACAAAAATATTGAGGACCATATTTGACTTCATACCTGAATTTGACTATATCCATTTGTTTGAAGTTTGTAAAGGATCTCCTAAACAACGGTTCAACCTGCAGGAAAGTAGAAATAAATCATAAAACATTCTGATACACTGGTCTCTCACATGTAATACTAGACATAGTTAAAGGTAATAAAGTGTGACCTCTGGTATAGCTATTAAATCTGACTTAAAAATATTATCTAACATTATTTTATAGAAATAAAAACATTTTATTTTAACAGAATAAATGTTGTTTAGAAAATATTAATGAAGTATCCAAAATTGTAAATGGGTGCGTTGGTAATAAAAAACACACCTGACCACGGATATTTGTAGATTTTGCAGCAAACTGTGGAGAGCTGTTGTTGGCCAGTGCTGCATCAAAAGTTTCTTTGATACTAAAGGTCAAGTTAAAAGTTGGATTTGTTGGAGGTAATGTTGTTGAAGAGCTGCTTAAAGCTGGGGTTGTGGACGAGCTTGTGGTTGTGCTCTGGGTTGTTGCGGTGCTTGCAGTCATGCCCGGGGTTGTTGCTGTGCTTGCAGTCGTTCCCGGGGTTGTTGCGGTGCTTGCAGTCGTGCTCTGGGTTGTTGCTGTGCTTGCAGTCGTGCTCTGGGTTGTTGCTGTGCTTGCAGTCGTGCCTGGGGTTGTTGCGGTGCTTGTAGTCGTTCCCGGGGTTGTTGCTGTGCTTGCAGTCGTGCTCTGGGTTGTTGCGGTGCTTGCAGTCGTTCCCGGGGTTGTTGCTGTGCTTGCAGTCGTGCTCTGGGTTGTTGCGGTGCTTGCAGTCGTGCCCGGGGTTGTTGCTGTGCTTGCAGTCGTGCCCGGGGTTGTTGCTGTGCTTGCAGTCGTTCCCGGGGTTGTTGCGGTGCTTGCAGTCGTGCTCTGGGTTGTTGCGGTGCTTGCAGTCGTGGCCGGGGTTGTTGCGGTGCTTGCAGTCGTGCCCGGGGTTGTTGCTGTGCTTGCAGTCGTGCCCGGGGTTGTTGCGGGGCTTGCAGTTGTGCTCTGGGTTGTAGGAGTGCTAGCAGTTGTGCTCTCTGTTGTAGGAGCGCTTGCAGTCGTGCCCGGGGTTGTTGCGGTGCTTGCACTTGTGGCCGGGGTTGTTGCGGTGCTTGCAGTTGTGGCCGGGGTTGTTGCGGTGCTTGCAGTTGTGCCCGGGGTTGTTGCGGTGCTTGCAGTTGTTCCGGGGGTTGTTGCGATGCTTGCAGTTGTTCTGGGGGTTGTTGCGATGCTTGCAGCTGTGCCCGGGGTTGTTGCTGTGCTTGCAGTTGTGCCCGGGGTTGTTGCGGTGCTTGCAGTTGTGCTCTGGGTTGTAGGAGCGCTAGCAGTTGTGCTTTCTGTTGTAGCGGCACTAGTAGTTGTGCTCTGGGTTGTAGGAGAGCTTGCAGTTGTGCCCGGGGTTGTCGCGGTGCTTGCAGTCGTGCCCGGGGTTGTAGGAGCGCTAGCAGTTGTGCTTTCTGTTGTAGCGGCACTAGTAGTTGTGCTCTGGGTTGTAGGAGCGCTTGCAGTTGTGCCCGGGGTTGTCGCGGTGCTTGCAGTTGTGCTCTGGGTTGTAGGAGCGCTTGCAGTTGTTGCTGTGCTTGCAGTTGTGCCCGGGGTTGTTGCTGTGCTTGCAGTTGTGCTCTGGGTTGTAGGAGCGCTAGCAGTTGTGCTCTCTGTTGTAGCGGCACTAGTAGTTGTGCTCTGGGTTGTAGGAGCGCTTGCAGTTGTTGCTGTGCTTGCAGTTGTGGCCGGGGTTGTTGCGGTGCTTGCAGTCGTCCCCGGGGTTGTTGCTGTGCTTGCAGTCGTGCCCGGGGTTGTTGCGGGGCTTGCAGTTGTGCTCTGAGTTGTAGGAGCGCTAGCAGTTGTGCTCTCTGTTGTAGGAGCACTTGCAGTCATGCCCGGGGTTGTTGCGGTGCTTGCAGTTGTGGCCGGGGTTGTTGCGGTGCTTGCAGTTGTGCCCGGGGTTGTTGCTGTGCTTGCAGTTGTTCCCGGGGTTGTTGCGGTGCTTGCAGCTGTGCTCGGGGTTGTTGCTGTGCTTGCAGTTGTGCCCGGGGTTGTTGCGGTGCTTGCAGTTGTGGCAGGGGTTGTTGCTGTGCTTGCAGTTGTGGCCGGGGTTGTTGCGATGCTTGCAGTTGTGCCCGAAGTTATTGCGGTGCTTGCAGTTATGCTCTGGGTTGTAGGAGCACTAGCAGTTGTGCTCTCTGTTGTAGCAGCAATAGTAGTTGTGCTCTGGGATGTTGCAGTGTTTGTAGTTGTGCTCTGGGTTGTAGGAGCGCTTGTAGTTGTACTCTGGGTTGTAGGAGCGCTTGTAGTTGTGGTCTCGGTTGTAGGAGGGTCTGTTGCCACTGTAAGTTGAGAATTTAAAGTGAAATTAAAATGTGTAAAAGTACAGAATGTTATTAAAAAGCAGTTTATTGTAAGGTGCATACTGACCAGGAACCTGAGTGACACGTATAGAATTTGCAGTAATGTTTAAATCTGTGGTGTTTGCTGCGTTAACAAGGACATCTGTAATTGTGGTGTTAGTTTGATTGTTGGCAGTTTTATTAAAATCAAGAACCGAGTCTGCCACAGTAGAACCTCTCCTACAACACAATCACATTTAAATACAGGTTGAATCTATAAATCATTACAGTAAAGAAAAAAGTATTTAGAGTAGTGTAGTAATATATTATTTCTCACCTAAATTCAAGAATTCTCATTCGGTGGAAGTTTGAAAAGGTTTTTCTGTAAATTGGTTCAAGCTGTAAAATATAATTAGTTGAAAATGAATAGACATTTCATAAAGCCTGATCTCATCTGCATTGGCAGTTTGGTTCTGTCCTTTTAAGACCTTGGTATTATTAAAGCTAACGAGTAAGTCAGATAAAGACACAAATATTCAACTTGTCATATGGCAGTGGAATTTTTCAGGTAGTAGTTTATTTATTTTGTTTAAAAAATGTAAACGTTTTGTAAATTAATCATCATTTCCATCACCAATAAAACATACCGTGTTAATGATTCTTGCAGCTTTGTTTTTAAACTCAGGAGAGTTGTGATTGGATAGGGCTTCATCAAAGGGTTCATTCATTCTAAAGGTCAAGTTAAATGCTGCAGCTAATACTAAAGGTGTTGTGGGATGTCTTGTGGTTGTGCTCTCAGGTGTAGTTGTGCTCTCAGGTGTAGTTGTGCTCTCAGTTGTAGTTGTGCTTGTAGTTGTGCTCTCAGTTGTAGTTGTGCTCTCAGTTGTAGTTGTGCTTTTGGTTGTTTTTTCAGTTGTAGTTGTGCTTGTAGTTGTGTTCTTAGTTTTAGTTGTGCTTGTAGTTGTGCTCTCAGTTGTAGTTGTGCTCTCAGGTGTAGGTGTGTTTGGGGTTGTAGTTGTGCTCTCAGTTGTAGGTGTGTTTGTGGTTGTAGGTGTGTTTGTGGTTGTAGTGATGTCTGATGCTGGACAGGATGCTGCTGTAAGTTGAGAAGTGAAATTGTAATTAGAATTTGTTTACATACAGAAGGTTATTAAATGAAACATATTTGAAAGTGTAAACTGACCAGCCGTCTCAGTGACACTTATAGACTCTGTAATAATGTTCAAGTCTGAGATGTTGGTTGCATTCACAAGGATTTCTCTGATCGTGGAGTTAGTTGGAATGGTGTCATTATTAGTAAATTCAAGAATGGAGTCTGTCACAGTAGAACCGTTCCTAAAACACAAAGTTAAACACAGGTTAAAACTGTAAAGTATGAATTATGATGTTTACACTGTGATGACTTTAAATATGAATTCTCACCTGAAACTACAAATTATCATCTGGATGAAGTTCGCAGTGGCTGCTCTGTAAATTGTTGCAATCTGAAAAATATAATTAGTTGAAAATGAGATGTTTTATGGAAGACTGACTTCATATACATTAGCAGTTTCTTTCTGTCTTTTTTAGATCTAGAGCTCGATAAAGATAATAAGTGAGTCATATACAGACATTTATAAATGTTTAAATGTTTCCCCGTGTTCAATTGTCCTATGGTATTGCAAATGTAATTGATTTTACAGGATTCACAGTAAGACATGAGGGAATCATGCATGACCAGCACATATTTCAGGAATGTCCACTTTAATCCAGAATGTTGCTGGTGTACCTACTGGTTTTCCTACTAAACTGACAGACACCACACCTGCTTCCATCTGTATAATGAAGTAGAATTTGGCTTTCTATAAACTAAGTTGTTGCTTCTAATTGGTTGATCAGAAAAGACCTTTCTTATGTGAACACTTTTTACAGGAAACACCATTTATTCTATGAAATGTTCTTCACATTGTCTTATTTAGCAGTGGAATTATTCAGGCAGTAATTATGATTATTATTATTTTAATGTTTTGTAAATTATTCAGCATTTCGGTCACCAATAAAACATACCGTGTTAATGATATTTGCAGCTTTGTTTTTAAACTCAGTAGAGCTGGGATCGGAGAGAGCTTTAACAAAGGTTTCATTCATGCTGAAGGTCAAGTTAAATGCTGCAGCCACTACTGAAGGTGTTGTGGGAGCACTTGTGGTTGTGCTCTCAGGTGTAGTTGTGCTTGTAGTTGTGCTCTCAGGTGTAGTTGTGCTTTCAGGTGTAGTTGTGCTTGTAGTTGTGCTCTCAGTTGTAGTTGTGCTCTCAGGTGTACTTGTGCTTGTAGTTGTGCTCTCAGGTGTAGTTGTGCTTGTAGTTGTGGTCTCAGTTGTAATTGTGGTCTCAGGTGTAGTTGTGCTTGTAGTTGTGCTCTCAGGTGTAGTTGTGCTTGTAGTTGTGCTCTCAGGTGTAGTTGTGCTTGTGGTTGTGCTCTCAGTTGTAGTTGTGCTCTCAGGTGTACTTGTGCTTGTAGTTGTGGTCTCAGTTGTAGTTGTGCTCTCAGGTGTAGTTGTGCTCTCAGGTGTAGTTGTGCTTGTAGTTGTGCTCTCAGTTGTAGTTGTGCTCTCAGGTGTAGGTGTGTTTGTGGTTGTGCTCTCAGGTGTAGTTGTGCTTGTAGTTGTGCTCTCAGTTGTAGTTGTGCTCTCAGTTGTAGGTGTGTTTGTGGTTGTAGGTGTGTTTGTGGTTGTAGTGATGTCTGATGCTGGACAGGATGCTGCTGTAAGTTGAGAAGTGAAATTGTAATTGTAATTTGTTCACATACAGAAGGTTATTAAATGAAACATATTTGAAAGTATAAACTGACCAGCCGTCTCAGTGACACTTATAGACTCTGTAATAATGTTCAAGTCTGAGATGTTGGTTGCATTCACAAGGATTTCTCTGATCGTGGAGTTAGTTGGAGTGGTGTTATTATCAGTAAATTCAAGAATGGACTCTGTCACAGTAGAACCGTTCCTAAAACACAAAGTTAAACACAGGTTAAAACTGTAAAGTATGAATTATGATGTTTTCACTGTGATGACTTTAAATATGAATTCTCACCTGAAACTACAAATTATCATCTGGATGAAGTTCGCAGTGGCTGCTCTGTAATTTGTTGCAATCTGAAAAATATAATTAGTTGAAAATGAGATGTTTTATGGAAAACTGACTTCATATACATTAGCAGTTTCTTTCTGTCTTTTTTAGATCCAGAGCTCGATAAAGATAATAAGTGAGTCATATACAGACATTTATAAATGTTTAAATGTTTCCCCGTGTTCAATTGTCCTATTGTATTGCAAATGTAATTGATTTTACAGGATTCACAGTAAGACATGAGGGAATCATGCATGACCAGCACATATTTCAGGAATGTCCAGTTTAATCCAGAATGTTGCTGGTGTACCTACTGGTTTTCCTACTAAACTGACAGACACCACACCTGCTTCCATCTGTATAATGAAGTAGAATTTGGCTTTCTATAAACTAAGTTGTTGCTTCTAATTGGTTGATCAGAAAAGACCTTTCTTATGTGAACACTTTTTACAGGAAACACCATTTATTCTATGAAATGTTCTTCACATTGTCTTATTTAGCAGTGGAATTATTCAGGCAGTAATTATGATTATTATTATTTTAATGTTTTGTAAATTATTCAGCATTTCGGTCACCAATAAAACATACCGTGTTAATGATATTTGCAGCTTTGTTTTTAAACTCAGTAGAGCTGGGATCGGAGAGAGCTTTAACAAAGGTTTCATTCATGCTGAAGGTCAAGTTAAATGCTGCAGCCACTACTGAAGGTGTTGTGGGAGCACTTGTGGTTGTGCTCTCAGGTGTAGTTGTGCTTGTAGTTGTGCTCTCAGGTGTAGTTGTGCTTTCAGGTGTAGTTGTGCTTGTAGTTGTGCTCTCAGTTGTAGTTGTGCTCTCAGGTGTACTTGTGCTTGTAGTTGTGCTCTCAGGTGTAGTTGTGCTTGTAGTTGTGGTCTCAGTTGTAATTGTGGTCTCAGGTGTAGTTGTGCTTGTAGTTGTGCTCTCAGGTGTAGTTGTGCTTGTAGTTGTGCTCTCAGGTGTAGTTGTGCTTGTGGTTGTGCTCTCAGTTGTAGTTGTGCTCTCAGGTGTACTTGTGCTTGTAGTTGTGGTCTCAGTTGTAGTTGTGCTCTCAGGTGTAGTTGTGCTCTCAGGTGTAGTTGTGCTTGTAGTTGTGCTCTCAGTTGTAGTTGTGCTCTCAGGTGTAGGTGTGTTTGTGGTTGTGCTCTCAGGTGTAGTTGTGCTTGTAGTTGTGCTCTCAGTTGTAGTTGTGCTCTCAGTTGTAGGTGTGTTTGTGGTTGTAGGTGTGTTTGTGGTTGTAGTGATGTCTGATGCTGGACAGGATGCTGCTGTAAGTTGAGAAGTGAAATTGTAATTAGAATTTGTTTACATACAGAAGGTTATTAAATGAAACATATTTGAAAGTATAAACTGACCAGCCGTCTCAGTGACACTTATAGACTCTGTAATAATGTTCAAGTCTGAGATGTTGGTTGCATTCACAAGGATTTCTCTGATCGTGGAGTTAGTTGGAGTGGTGTTATTATCAGTAAATTCAAGAATGGACTCTGTCACAGTAGAACCGTTCCTAAAACACAAAGTTAAACACAGGTTAAAACTGTAAAGTATGAATTATGATGTTTTCACTGTGATGACTTTAAATATGAATTCTCACCTGAAACTACAAATTATCATCTGGATGAAGTTCGCAGTGGCTGCTCTGTAATTTGTTGCAATCTGAAAAATATAATTAGTTGAAAATGAGATGTTTTATGGAAAACTGACTTCATATACATTAGCAGTTTCTTTCTGTCTTTTTTAGATCCAGAGCTCGATAAAGATAATAAGTGAGTCATATACAGACATTTATAAATGTTTAAATGTTTCCCCGTGTTCAATTGTCCTATTGTATTGCAAATGTAATTGATTTTACAGGATTCACAGTAAGACATGAGGGAATCATGCATGACCAGCACATATTTCAGGAATGTCCACTTTAATCCAGAATGTTGCTGGTGTACCTGCTGGTTTTCCTACTAAACTGACAGACACCACACCTGCTTCCATCTGTATAATGAAGTAGAATTTGGCTTTCTATAAACTAAGTTGTTGCTTCTAATTGGTTGATCAGAAAAGACCTTTCTTATGTGAACACTTTTTACAGGAAACACCATTTATTCTATGAAATGTTCTTCACATTGTCTTATTTAGCAGTGGAATTATTCAGGCAGTAATTATGATTATTATTATTTTAATGTTTTGTAAATTATTCATCATTTCCGTCACCAATAAAACATACCGTGTTAATGATACTTGCAGCTTTGTTTTTAAACTCAGTAGAGCTGGGATCGGAGAGAGCTTTAACAAAGGTTTCATTCATGCTGAAGGTCAAGTTAAATGCTGCAGCCACTACTAAAGGTGTTGTGGGAGCGCTTGTGGTTGTGCTCTCAGGTGTAGTTGTGCTTTCAGGTGTAGTTGTGCTCTCAGGTGTGGTTGTGCTCTCAGTTGTAGTTGTGCTCTCAGGTGTACTTGTGCTTGTAGTTGTGCTCTCAGGTGTAGTTGTGCTTGTAGTTGTGGTCTCAGTTGTAATTGTGGTCTCAGGTGTAGTTGTGCTTGTAGTTGTGCTCTCAGGTGTAGTTGTGCTTGTAGTTGTGCTCTCAGGTGTAGTTGTGCTCTCAGGTGTAGTTGTGCTTGTGGTTGTGCTCTCAGGTGTACTTGTGCTTGTAGTTGTGCTCTCAGGTGTAGTTGTGCTTGTAGTTGTGGTCTCAGTTGTAATTGTGGTCTCAGGTGTAGTTGTGCTTGTAGTTGTGCTCTCAGGTGTAGTTGTGCTCTCAGGTGTAGTTGTGCTTGTGGTTGTGCTCTCAGTTGTAGTTGTGCTCTCAGGTGTACTTGTGCTTGTAGTTGTGCTCTCAGTTGTAGTTGTGCTCTCAGGTGTACTTGTGCTTGTAGTTGTGCTCTCAGGTGTAGTTGTGCTTGTAGTTGTGGTCTCAGTTGTAATTGTGGTCTCAGGTGTAGTTGTGCTTGTAGTTGTGCTCTCAGGTGTAGTTGTGCTTGTAGTTGTGCTCTCAGGTGTAGTTGTGCTCTCAGGTGTAGTTGTGCTTGTGGTTGTGCTCTCAGTTGTAGTTGTGCTCTCAGGTGTACTTGTGCTTGTAGTTGTGGTCTCAGTTGTAGTTGTGCTCTCAGGTGTAGTTGTGCTTGTAGTTGTGCTCTCAGTTGTAGTTGTGCTCTCAGTTGTAGTTGTGCTCTCAGGTGTAGTTGTGCTTGTAGTTGTGCTCTCAGGTGTAGTTGTGCTCTCAGGTGTACTTGTGCTTGTAGTTGTGCTCTCAGTTGTAGTTGTGCTCTCAGGTGTACTTGTGCTTGTGGTTGTGCTCTCAGGTGTAGTTGTGCTTGTAGTTGTTGTCTCAGTTGTAATTGTGGTCTCAGGTGTAGTTGTGCTTGTAGTTGTGCTCTCAGGTGTAGTTGTGCTTGTAGTTGTGCTTTCAGGTGTAGTTGTGCTTGTAGTTGTGCTCTCAGGTGTAGTTGTGCTTGTGGTTGTGCTCTCAGTTGTAGTTGTGCTCTCAGGTGTACTTGTGCTTGTAGTTGTGGTCTCAGTTGTAGTTGTGCTCTCAGGTGTAGTTGTGCTTGTAGTTGTGCTCTCAGGTGTAGTTGTGCTTGTAGTTGTGCTCTCAGTTGTAGTTGTGCTCTCAGGTGTAGGTGTGTTTGTGGTTGTAGGTGTGTTTGTGGTTGTAGTGATGTCTGATGCTGGACAGGATGCTGCTGTAAGTTGAGAAGTGAAATTGTAATTAGAATTTGTTTACATACAGAAGGTTATTAAATGAAACATATTTGAAAGTGTAAACTGACCAGCCGTCTCAGTGACATTTATAGACTCTGTAATAATGTTCAAGTCTGAGATGTTGGTTGCATTCACAAGGATTTCTCTGATCGTGGAGATAGTTGGAATGGTGGCATTATCAGTAAATTCAAGAATGGAGTCTGTCACAGTAGAACCGTTCCTGAAACACAAAGTTAAACACAGGTTAAAACTGTAAAGTATGAATTATGATGTTTACACTGTGATGACTTTAAATATGAATTCTCACCTGAAACTACAAATTATCATCTGGATGAAGTTCGCAGTGGCTGCTCTGTAATTTGTTGCAATCTGAAAAATATAATTAGTTGAAAATGAGATGTTTTATGGAAGACTGACTTCATATACATTAGCAGTTTCTTTCTGTCTTTTTTAGATCCAGAGCTCGATAAAGATAATAAGTGAGTCATATACAGACATTTATAAATGTTTAAATGTTTCCCCGTGTTCAATTGTCCTATTGTATTGCAAATGTAATTGATTTTACAGGATTCACAGTAAGACATGAGGGAATCATGCATGACCAGCACATATTTCAGGAATGTCCACTTTAATCCAGAATGTTGCTGGTGTACCTGCTGGTTTTCCTACTAAACTGACAGACACCACACCTGCTTCCATCTGTATAATGAAGTAGAATTTGGCTTTCTATAAACTAAGTTGTTGCTTCTAATTGGTTGATCAGAAAAGACCTTTCTTATGTGAACACTTTTTACAGGAAACACCATTTATTCTATGAAATGTTCTTCACATTGTCTTATTTAGCAGTGGAATTATTCAGGCAGTAATTATGATTATTATTATTTTAATGTTTTGTAAATTATTCATCATTTCCGTCACCAATAAAACATACCGTGTTAATGATATTTGCAGCTTTGTTTTTAAACTCAGTAGAGCTGGGATCGGAGAGAGCTTTAACAAAGGTTTCATTCATGCTGAAGGTCAAGTTAAATGCTGCAGCCACTACTGAAGGTGTTGTGGGAGCACTTGTGGTTGTGCTCTCAGGTGTAGTTGTGCTTGTAGTTGTGCTCTCAGGTGTAGTTGTGCTTTCAGGTGTAATTGTGCTTGTAGTTGTGCTCTCAGGTGTAGTTGTGCTTGTAGTTGTGGTCTCAGTTGTAGTTGTGGTCTCAGGTGTAATTGTGCTTGTAGTTGTGCTCTCAGGTGTAGTTGTGCTTGTAGTTGTGCTCTCAGGTGTAGTTGTGCTTGTAGTTGTGGTCTCAGTTGTAGTTGTGCTCTCAGGTGTAATTGTGCTTGTAGTTGTGCTCTCAGGTGTAGTTGTGCTTGTAGTTGTGGTCTCAGTTGTAGTTGTGGTCTCAGTTGTAGTTGTGCTCTCAGGTGTAGTTGTGCTTTCAGGTGTAGTTGTGCTCTCAGGTGTAGTTGTGCTCTCAGGTGTGGTTGTGCTCTCAGTTGTAGTTGTGCTCTCAGGTGTACTTGTGCTTGTAGTTGTGCTCTCAGGTGTAGTTGTGCTTGTAGTTGTGGTCTCAGTTGTAATTGTGGTCTCAGGTGTAGTTGTGCTTGTAGTTGTGCTCTCAGGTGTAGTTGTGCTTGTAGTTGTGCTCTCAGGTGTAGTTGTGCTTGTAGTTGTGCTCTCAGGTGTAGTTGTGCTTGTGGTTGTGCTCTCAGTTGTAGTTGTGCTCTCAGGTGTACTTGTGCTTGTAGTTGTGGTCTCAGTTGTAGTTGTGCTCTCAGGTGTAGTTGTGCTTGTAGTTGTGCTCTCAGGTGTAGTTGTGCTTGTAGTTGTGCTCTCAGTTGTAGTTGTGCTCTCAGGTGTAGGTGTGTTTGTGGTTGTAGGTGTGTTTGTGGTTGTAGTGATGTCTGATGCTGGACAGGATGCTGCTGTAAGTTGAGAAGTGAAATTGTAATTAGAATTTGTTTACATACAGAAGGTTATTAAATGAAACATATTTGAAAGTGTAAACTGACCAGCCGTCTCAGTGACACTTATAGACTCTGTAATAATGTTCAAGTCTGAGATGTTGGTTGCATTCACAAGGATTTCTCTGATCGTGGAGATAGTTGGAATGGTGTCATTATTAGTAAATTCAAGAATGGAGTCTGTCACAGTAGAACCGTTCCTAAAACACAAAGTTAAACACAGGTTAAAACTGTAAAGTATGAATTATGATGTTTTCACTGTGATGACTTTAAATATGAATTCTCACCTGAAACTACAAATTATCATCTGGATGAAGTTCGCAGTGGCTGCTCTGTAATTTGTTGCAATCTGAAAAATATAATTAGTTGAAAATGAGATGTTTTATGGAAAACTGACTTCATATACATTAGCAGTTTCTTTCTGTCTCTTTTAGATCTAGAGCTCGATAAAGATAATAAGTGAGTCATATACAGACATTTATAAATGTTTAAATGTTTCCCTGTGTTTAATTGTCCTATTGTATTGCAAATGTAATTGATTTTACAGGATTCACAGTAAGACATGAGGGAATCATGCATGACCAGCACATATTTCAGGAATGTCCACTTTAATCCAGAATGTTGCTGGTGTACCTGCTGGTTTTCCTACTAAACAGACAGACACCACACCTGCTTCCATCTGTATAATGAAGTAGAATTTGGCTTTCGATAAACTGAGTCATGGCTTCCGATTGTTTGATCAGACAAGACCTTTGTGATGTGAACACTTTTTACAGGAAATACCATTAATTCCATTATGCTTTCTTCACATTGTCTTAAATAGCAGTGGAATTATTCAGACAGTAATTATAATTATTATTTTTAGTATGAAAATGTTTGTTAATTATTCATCAGTTTTATAATCAATAAAACATACCTTGTTAATGATAATTGCAGCTTTGTTTTTAAACTCAGTAGAGCTGGGATCGGAGAGTGCTTCAAGAAAGGTTTCATTCATGCTGAAGGTCAAGTTAAATTCTTTTAGACTTTCTGCCGTACCAGTGGCTGTCAGATAAAAAAGATAAACATACAATATACAGACTTTTGTGTAAATATGTAGATAATTAAAAAAGAACAACAGAACTATGTGCTTCCTTGATCTCAAAGGAATCAAAGTTTACAAAAATGATTCGACTTGTTACGAGCGGTTGAGTATAACTTCAATAAATATAAATCTGAAAATGCTAGTTTAGATTGGTGGAAAAGACTTTTTTAAAGTAGCAACAATAGATTTCATATGAACTTGGATGACCTTTATTGTGCACAACTTTAGTTTTATAGTAGAGAACCCTGTAGAAAATATTTTGGAAATAAACAATCAAATAAAAGATTACTATAGGAACCATAATACTCTCTCACAATGTATTGCTTGGGCAGAAACCCAAACCCAAAATAATCAATAGTAATAAATATGATAGTAAATAATAATAATAATATCCTCAACTGGAAAATCAACAGGAAAGCATTTTCATGTATTGATCCACATAGGCCACTATGAGCTAGAATTACTAATATGTTAGACATAGATTTATTAGTATAAAGTCTACAGATCAGATCTGATATCTCTGTAGCACCATAGAGACACTGAACTCTAACACACATCAACCTGCTATGGAATTCAGATGACGGAGAAAAAGAAAGAGCGAGTGAAGAAAGGGCTTTATTTGAGGAGGATTTTGAAAGTAAGAGCAGAAACTGAAAAAAGAGAAAGAGAACACTTACCAATCAGAACTGAAACAGCCAGTATCGCCCTCCAGTCCATTGTGCTGTCAAATATACAAATATATAAAACCAACATTTATTCAACATTTATTAATAGAACAAACTTTTTAGTAAAGTCCAGATGTCTAGTTTAGACATCTTACCAAATAACATTGAAGAACGTAAAGATTATTATAACGTATTAATTATTGATTTTAATCCCATTTGATTTTAATGATATAATTGAAACAATAATATAACCAATTTCTACTACATGTATATATTTAGAAATATATAATATTCACAGCCGGCGTTATAATTCAATGACCATTACCATCTATATATCATCTTTTGGTCTGGTACTTCTACATGATTGAGAAGAGAATAAAGTAATTCCTCACCTGTGTGTGCAGGCAGCAGATGTAGAGTGTTTTCAATCCAGTCACAGTGTGAAATACAGAACCGGTAAAGGAGATATATAACCAATTTTATGCCAACCTTATGATGTCAAAAGTGCCTGAGAACTAATTATTTTCTGGATGTGTGCCCTGGCAGTTTAACACTCACAGCATACCAATAACTAGAATGTACATGGTGGCAATTTCGTGAAATATTCCAACGAAGGAGTGTCTCCCGAGCTATAGATTTCTTTGCGCTAATACATCAACAGATATTTGCACCATAATAGAAGACAACAAACATTATTCTGAAGGTTTGTTTCACTAAATATTGTTGCAAAATTACTTATAAAAGCACCACATTAACTTTTACACCAATCTAAATATAGCAGAGATGATGTCATGAATATGACCATATTTAAAATATTACAGAAAAACCAGACTATTCATTTAAAGTCAGAAGATTTAATTAGAACGATTTAAAAGTGTGCTTTGAGGTGTAGATATGAACAGTGTTGTGCTCGTTACTAAGAAATAGTAACTAGTTACAGTTACTCGTTACTTCGTTCAAAAAGTAACTCAGTTACTTTGTTGATTATTTACACCAAAAAGTAATGCGTTACTGTTAAAAGTAACTTTTTAATTACTTTTTTAAAGAACATTCTTTAATGTTCCTATTAATGCCCTTTTATGCGTTATGGTCTACAAACACAAAACTGACTTAAACACAGAGTAATTTTTAAACACTATTTTATTAAAGTCAGAGCAGCACAAACTGAATATATCACAAGCATTTCTGAAATAAATAACACAACAAGCTGAATTATATATTCACAATCAAAAACTAAAGTGGCTTCTGCATCATAAAAGTTGTTGTGCTGAGCTCTTAAAAATGTTCCTTTCACAGCTTAAGTATGAAAACTATCAACAATGTAGAACAGAACACCGGGTTAGCTTCTAGCTACTAGATCCTCGGGCATGGAGGTCCTGGAGGAGCTTCAACAGATTGGAGTTGCTGTTTATCGCAGTAGATACGAGCTTCGAACCAGAAAGACACAGCTTACATTTGACTAAAAAGTTTTTGTCTTTATACTCAACTAAAGTGAAATAATGAGCATATTTTCCACTTTGAGAAACTCGTCTTGCTCTCGCCTCGACTCGGCATTACTGCCGCACAGACCTGAATAAACAGAGACACACCCACAGTGCGTCTTCTTCGTGTTTACAGTGGTTCATCCACCAATCCTACAATGCGACGCTGCTGTAAGCAGGTTAAACTGTAGTCTACACTTCAGCCCAAATTAATTAATTAAAAACCTACAGCGCACCATACGGTACCGGTAACGGAGTTACTTTATTTAAAAAGTAATGCGTTACAGTATTAGTTACTGTCAAAAGTACTAGTAACGCGTTATTGCCCAACACTGGATATGAAGCAAGTCAGAGAGGTATGAGGGTGCACGATTATGAGGCAAGATTATCAGGGCATGCGTGAACATGATCCAGAAATGTAATCGTCCTCTCTGGACCAAAGCTCATTTAAAATGTACTGAGGCAAAGTGGAAAACTGTATTGTGGTCGGGCAAATGGAAATTTTTATTTCTTTTTGAAAACCAGGGACACAACGTCCTCCAGACTAAAGAGGAGAGGGACTATCTGGTTTGTTATCAGCGCTCAGTTCAAAATCCTGCATCTTTGATGATTTGGGAGAGCATCAGTGCCTGTGGAATAGGCATCTTGCACATTTGGAAAGGATCCATTCATTTTTTTTGCATTGTACACAGTGTTCCAACTTTTTGTCAGCTGTATAACTATAGGCCAATATCAAACCCCCTTTTCCCTTCTAGATACTAGGAAAAATTGTAGCGCAATAGTCATGCTAATCTACAGTTAGGATTGAGGCCTTTAAATGTGTTAAATTTATTTGCAGAAGTTTGTTTTATGATTAGATTATTATTAAAAGTAACTGCAAAACCTAAATACCTAAGGTATATCCTAATATACAGATCTGTATCCATCCAGGAGGACTATCTCAATTTAATCTTATTTCTTTTCACTTAATCTACCATAATCTGCTCTTCTACAATCCTCTCCTTAAAGCTATACCTACCCATCACCTCTGTTTCCGTCAACAACATGCCCATTAAAGTCTGCCCCAATCACCAATTTTCATTCCCAGGTACACCTTCTACCACATCATCTCACTCACTCCAGAATCCCCCTTCTCCTCCATCTCACAACCCACTTGTAGAGTATAGGCACTGATGACTTTTATAATCACTTTTTCAACTCTAGCTTCACCTTCATCACCCTATCAGAAACTCTCCCAGTTACCAAAATTGGTCTGTAGTAATTATGCGTGTTTTAGACATTAAGCAAATTTGATCTTAGCAATTTAGACACAGTAAATAACACAACAGCAGGTGCAAAAGTGTAGTGATATACATTTTATTTGAAATTAAGTATATTGACATCACCATTATTAAACATATTCAATAATCCATGACAAAAAAAAGTGAAACAAAACATAAGTTTTTAAAACACTGACTGGACATGATCTAGAAATGCACAATGTTGTTAATGTTGACCTCCATGATCAAATTCGATTTGGCCATAGATCTGAACAGGATATAAACCCAAGATCAGTGTAAATATAAAACAGAAGTATGGGACCACCAGATTCACCAAACTCTGATTAGGGCTCACTCTCCTTTCCAACTTAGTAACTTGACCACAAGAACATTGGTCCAAAACTCATTGGCCACACTAAGTCAGGTCAGAAGTCCTTAGCAAAGATTTGAGAAATTGCTGGAAAACGGTCATCTCAGAAATATGAATTTAAATAAATCTGTATGGTGGAGCAGCTAGACAGAAGCTTGAATTAAGGCACTTTCAGAAAGGACTCTGATGATTAATATATTATTATAGCATTAATGGTTGTAGAAAAACATTCAAAAGATTTACAAAGAAGGGAGGGAAAATCCTTGTAGGACTGTTAGAATGTGGAGAAATTTTCACTTACAACCCTCATGAAGTCTCCAGTTTCAAAAGTTCATATATTAGTATTTCTAGATTTATTTTCTAGATTGTGTTTATTAAAAAAAATAACATTTTCATTTTATCTTGAGAATGACTGTGAATCGTACATATGGGTGATTGTGTATGTTCTCAGATCAGGTCTAGAGCTCGAAGTGCAATGCCATTGATAGTAGAAGTGTTAGAACAGACATCAATATCATGGAAAATGAGCTTGCAATCACTGGGGGCATGGAATTACCTGCAAAATAATAATGATATAATTAAGAGCACATAAAAATACATTTGTGTAAAGCATTTTGGTGTATTTTTAAATAATAAGTAGCACAGATAGTCACTGTACAGTTATACTGACCAAGAGTGACACTGACGGAGTTCGGATCAACAGTAAAGTTAAAGCTGGAAAGTCCACCGAGGAAGACGGATTTCACCTGGTCCAGAGTAACATTTGGGCCACTAGGATTCATATAAAGGTCGCTCTCTGTAATAGTAGATCCATTCCTGAGGAGACACACATGTAGAGATACAGGTTCAAATTCAACCAGTAATCAACAAATGAACAAACAAAAATATAGGACCATATTTTACTTCATACCTGAATTTGACTATATCCATTTGTTTGAAGTTTGTAAAGGATCTCCTAAACAACGGTTCAACCTGCAGGAAAGTAGAAATAAATTCGATATTACAGCAATGTAAAACATTCTGATACACTGGTCTCTCACATTTAATACTAGACATAGTTAAAGGTAATAAAGTGTGACCTCTGGTATAGCTATTAAATCTGACTTTTAAATATTATTTGACTTTATTTATAGAAATCAAAACATATTCTAAATTAGTTCTTAACAGAAAGCTAATATTAAAACATAAATTCTTCATTGTCAAGAGAATCAGCTGGCAAAATTGTAAACGGATGCATTGTCAATAAAACACACACCTGACCACGGATATTTTTAGATTTTGCAGCAAACTGTGGAGAGTTAATGTTGGCCAGTGCTGCATCAAAAGTTTCTTTGATACTGAAGGTCAAGTAAAAAGTTGGATTCATTGGAGGAATTGTTGTTGAAGGGCTGCTTAAAGCTGGGGTTGTGGTTGTGGATGAGCTAGTTGTTGAGGAGCTGTCAGTTGTAGTTGTGTTCTTAGTTGTAGTTGTGCTCTCGGCTGTAGTTGTGCTCTGGGTTGTAGGAGCACTTGAAGTTGTGCTCTGGGTTGTAGCAGTGCTTGTACTTGTGCTCTTGGTTGTAGGAGGGTCTGTTGCCACTGTAAGTTGAGAATTTGAAGTGAAATTAAAATGTGTAAAAGTACAGAATGTTATTAAAAAGCAATTTATTGTAAGGTGCATACTGACCAGGAACCTGAGTGACACGTATAGAATCTGCAGTAATGTTTAAATCTGTGGTGTTTGCTGCGTTAACAAGGACATCTGTAATTGTGGTGTTAGTTTGGGTGTCGGCAGTGTTATTAAATTCAAGAATGGAGTCTGCCACAGTAGAACCTCTCCTACAACACAATCACAGTTAAATACAGGTTGAATCTATAAATCATTAAAGTAAAGAAAAAAGTGTTCAGAGTAGTGTAGTAATATATTATTTCTCACCTAAATTCAAGAATTCTCATTCGGATGAAGTTTGAATAGGTTTTTCTGTAAATTGGTTCAAGCTGTAAAATATAATAAGTTGAAAATGAATAGACATTTAATAAAGCCTGAGCTCATCTGCATTGGCAGTTTAGTTCTGTCCTTTTTGGACCTTGGTATTATTAAAGCAAACTTGTCATATGGCAGTGGAATTTTTCAGGTAGTAGTTTATTTATTTTGTTTAAAAATTTAAATGTTTTGTAAATTATTCATCATTTCCATCACCAATAAAACATACCGTGGTAATGATACTTGCAGCTTTGTTTTTAAACTGAGGAGAGCTGTGATTGGAGAGAGCTTCAACAAAGGGTTCATTCATGCTGAAGATCAAGTTAAATGTTGCAGCCAATGCTGAAGGTGTTGTAGGAGCGCTTGTAGTTGTAGTTGTGCTCTCAGTTGTAGGAGTGCTTGTAGTTGTGCTCTCAGTTTGAGGAGCGATTGTAGTTGTGTTTGTGTTTTCAGTCATAGGAGCTCTTGTAGTTGTGCTTTCGGTTGTAGGCGTGCTTGTGGTTGTGCTCTCGGTTGTAGGCGCGCTTGTTGTTGTGGTTGTGCTCTCACTTGGAGGAGCACTTGTAGTTGTGGTTGTGCTCTCAGTTGTAGAAGTGCTTGTAGTTGTGGTTGTGCTCTCAGTTGTAGGAGTGCTTGTAGTTGTGGTTGTGCTCTCGGTTGCAGGAGCACTTGTAGTTGTGTTCTCAGTTGTAGTAGCACTTGTGGTTGTGCTTTCAGTTGTAGGAGCGCTTGTGATTGTGGTTGTGCTCTCGGTTGTAGTAGCACTTGTGGTTGTGCTTTCAGTTGTAGGAGCGCTTGTGATTGTGGTTGTTCTCTCAGTTGTTGGAGCGCTTGTGGTTGTGCTCTCGGTTGTAGGAGCGCTTGTGGTTGTGCTCTCGGTTGCAGAAGCGCTTGTAGTTGTGCTCTCAGTTGTAGGAGCACTTGTGGTTGTGCTCTCGGTTGTAGGAGCGCTTGTAGTTGTGGTTGTGCTCTCGGTTGTAGGAGCGCTTGTAGTTGTGCTCTCAGTTTGAGGAGCGATTGTGGTTGTGTTTGTGTTTTCAGTCATTGGAGCTCTTGTAGTTGTGCTTTCGGTTGTAGGCGTGCTTGTGGTTGTGCTCTCAGTTGTAGGCGCGCTTGTTGTCATGCTTTCAGTTGTTGCAGTGCTTGTCGATGTGCTCTCAGTTGTAGGAGCGCTTGTAGTTGTGGTTGTGCTCTCACTTGGAGGAGCGCTTGTAGTTGTGGTTGTGCTCTCGGTTGTAGGAGCGCTTATAGTTGTGGTTGTGCTCTCGGTTGTAGGAGCGCTTATAATTGTGGGAGTGCTTGTAGTTGTGGTTGTGCTCTCAGCTGTAGGAGTGCTTGTAGTTGTGGTTGTGCTTTCGTTTGCAGGAGTATTTGTAGTTGTTTTCTCAGTTGTAGTAGCACTTGTGGTTGTGCTTTCAGTTGTAGGAGCGCTCGTGATTGTGGTTGTGCTCTCGGTTGGAGTAGCACTTGTGGTTGTGCTTTCAGTTGTAGGAGCGCTTATGATTGTGGTTGTGCTCTCAGTTGTTGGAGCGCTTGTGGTTGTGCTCTCGGTTGCAGGAGCGCTTGTAGTTGTGGTTGTGCTCTTGGTTGTAGGAGCGCTTGTAGTTGTGGATGTTCTCTCGGTTGTAGGAGCGCTTGTGGTTGTGCTCTCGGTTGCAGGAGCGCTTGTAGTTGTGCTCTCGGTTGTAGAAGCGCTTGTGGTTGTGCTCTCAGTTGTAGGAGCGCTTGTAGTTGTGGTTGTGCTCTCGGTTGTAGGAGCGCTTGTAGTTGTGGTTGTGCTCTCGGTTGTTGGAGCGCTTGTAGTTGTGGTTGTGCTCTCAGTTGTAGGAGCGCTTGTAGTTGTGGTTGTGCTTTCAGTTGTAGGAGCGCTTGTAGTTGTGGTTGTGCTCTCGGTTGCAGGAGCGCGTGTAGATGTGTTCTCAGTTGTAGTAGCACTTGTGGTTGTGCTTTCAGTTGTAGGAGCGCTTGTAGTTGTTTTTGTGCTCTCGGTTGTTGGAGCACTTATAGTTATGGTTGTGCTCTCGGTTGTAGGAGCGCTTGTAGTTGTAGTTGTGCTCTCGGTTGTTGGAGCGCTTGTAGTTATGGTTGTGCTCTCGGTTGTAGGAGCGCTTGTAGTTATGGTTGTGCTCTCGGTTGTAGGAGCGCTTGTAGTTGTGGTTGTGCTCTCGGTTGCAGCAGCACTTGTGCTTGTGCTCTTGGTTGTTGGAGCGCTTGTAGTTGTGGTTGTGCTCTCAGTTGTAGGAGCGCTTGTAGTTGTGGTTGTGCTCTCGGTTGCAGGAGCGCTTGTAGTTGTGCTCTCGGTTGTAGGAGCGCTTGTAGTTGTGGTTGTGCTCTCGGTTGTAGAAGCACTTGAAGTTGTGGTTGTGCTCTCATTTGCAGGAGTATTTGTAGTTGTTTTCTCAGTTGTAGTAGCACTTGTGGTTGTGCTTTCAGTTGTAGGAGCGCTTGTGATTGTGGTTGTGCTCTCGGTTGGAGTAGCACTTGTGGTTGTGCTTTCAGTTGTAGGAGCGCTTGTGATTGTGGTTGTGCTCTCAGTTGTTGGAGCGCTTGTGGTTGTGCTCTCGGTTGCAGGAGCGCTTGTAGTTGTGGTTGTGCTCTTGGTTGTAGGAGCGCTTGTAGTTGTGGTTGTTCTCTCGGTTGTTGGAGCGCTTGTGGTTGTGCTTTCAGTTGTAGGAGCGCTTGTGGTTGTGCTCTCGGTTGCAGGAGCACTTGTAGTTGTGCTCTTAGTTGTAGGAGCGCTTGTAGTTGTGGTTGTGCTCTCGGTTGTTGGAGCGCTTGTAGTTGTGGTTGTGCTCTCGGTTGTTGGAGCGCTTGTAGTTATGGTTGTGCTCTCGGTTGTAGGAGCGCTTGTAGTTATGGTTGTCCTCTCGGTTGTAGGAGCAATTGTAGTTGTGGTTGTGCTCTCGGTTGTTGGAGCGCTTGTAGTTGTGGTTGTGCTCTCGGTTGTTGGAGCGCTTGTAGTTATGGTGGTGCTCTCGGTTGTAGGAGCGCTTGTAGTTATGGTTGTGCTCTCGGTTGTAGGAGCAATTGTAGTTGTAGTTGTGCTCTCGGTTGCAGCAGCGCTTGTGCTTGTGCTCTTGGTTGTTGGAGCGCTTGTAGTTGTGGTTGTGCTCTCAGTTGTAGGAGCGCTTGTAGTTGTGGTTGTGCTCTCGGTTGTAGGAGCACTTGAAGTTGTGGTTGTGCTCTCGTTTGCAGGAGTATTTGTAGTTGTTTTCTCAGTTGTAGTAGCACTTGTGGTTGTGCTTTTAGTTGTAGGAGCGCTTGTGGTTGTGCTCTCGGTTGCAGGAGCGCTGGTAGTTGTGGTTGTTCTCTCGGTTGTAGGAGCGCTTGTAGTTGTGGTTGTGCTCTCAGTTGTAGGAGCGCTTGTAGTTGTGGTTGTGCTTTCAGTTGTAGAAGCGCTTGTAGTTGTGGTTCTGCTCTCGGTTGCAGGAGCGCTTGTAGTTGTGGTTGTGTTCTCGGTTGTAGGAGCGCTTGTGGTTGTGCTTTCGGTTGTAGGAGCGCTTGTAGTTGTGGTTGTGCTCTCGGTTGCTGGAGCGCGTGTAGTTGTGGTTGTGCTCTCGGTTGTTGGAGCACTTGTAGTTGTGCTCTCAGTTAAAGCAGCGTTTGTAGTTGTGCTCTCCGTTGTAGGAGGGTCTGTTGCCACTGTAAGTTAAGAATTTAAAGTAAAATTAAAATGTGTAAAAGTACAGAATTGTTATTAAAAAGCAGTTTATTGTAAGGTGCATACTGACCAGGAATCTGAGTGACATGTATAGAATCTGCAGTAATGTTTAAATCTGTGGTGTTTGCTGCGTTAACAAGGACATCTGTAATGGTGGTGTTAGTTTGGGTGTCGGCAGTTTTATTAAAATAAAGAATGGAGTCTGCCACAGTAGAACCTCTCCTACAACACAATCACAGTTAAATACAGGTTGAATCTCTAAATCATTACTTTAAAGAAAAAAGTATTCAGAGTAGTGAAGTAATATATTATTTCTCACCTGAATTCAAGAATTCTCATTCGGATGAAGTTTAAAAAGGTTTTTCTGTAAATTGGTTCAAGCTGTAAAATAGAATTAGTTGAAAATGAGTAAACATTTCATAAAGCCTGAGCTCATCTGCATTGGCAGTTTAGTTCTGTCCTTTTTGGACCTTGTTATTATTAAAGCATACGAGTAAGTCAGATACAGACACAAATATTCAACTTGTCATATGGCAGTGGAATTTTTCAGGTACAAGTTTATTTATTTTGTTTAAAAATTAAAATGTTTTGTAAATTATTCATAATTTCCATCACCAATAAAACATACCGTGTTAATGATACTTGCAGATTTGTTTTTAAATTCAGGAGAGCTGTGATTGGATAGAGCTTCAACAAAGGGATCATTAATGCTGAAGGTCAAGTTAAATGCTGCAGCCACTACTGAAGGTGTTGTAGGAGCGCTTGTAGTTGTGCTCTCAGTTGTAGGAGCACTTGTGGTTGTGGTTGTGCTCTCGCTTGTAGGGACGCTTGTAGTTGTGGTTGTGCTCTCGGTTGTATGGACAATTGTAGTTGTGGTTGTGCTCTCGGTGGTAGGAGCGCTTGTAGTTGTGCTCTCGGTTGTAGGAGCGCTTGTTGTTGTGCTCTCGGTTGTAGGAGCGCTTGTGGTTGTGCGCTTGGTTGTTGGTGCGCTTGTGGTTGTGATCGTGCTCTCGGTTGTTGGAGCGCTTGTAGTTATGGTTGTGCTCTCGGTTGCAGGAGCGCTTGTGGTTGTGCTCGGCGTTGTAGGAGCGCTTGTGGTTGTGCTAGCAGTTGTAGTAGCGCTTGTAGTTGTGGTTGTGCTCTCGGTTGTAGGAGCGCTTGTAGTTGTGATTGTGCTCTCGGTTGTTGCAGCGCTTGTAGTTATGGTTGTGCTCTCGGTTATAGGTGCGCTTGTACTTGTGGTTGTGCTCTCGGTGGTAGGAGCGCTTGTAGTTGTGGTTGTGCTCTCAGTTGTTGGAGCACTTGAAGTTATGGTTGTGCTCTCGGTTGTAGGGGTGCTTGTAGTTGTGGTTTTATTCTCGGTTGTAGGAGCGCTTGTAGTTATGGTTGTGCTCTCGGTTGTAGGAGCGCTTGTAGTTGTGCTCTCGGTTGCAGGAGCGCTTGTGGTTGTGCTCTCGTTTGTGGGGACGCTTGTAGTTGTGGTTGTGCTCTCGGTGGTACGAGCGCTTGTAGTTGTGGTTGTGCTCTCAGTTGTTGGAGCACTTGAAGTTATAGTTGTGCTCTTGGTTGTAGGAGTGCTTGTGGTTGTGGTTGTATTCTCGGTTGTAGGAGCGCTTGTAGTTATGGTTGTGCTCTCGGTTGTAGGAGTGATTGAACTTGTGATTGTGCTCTCGGTTGTAGGTGCGCTTGTAGTTGTGGTTGTGCTCTCGGTTGTAGGTGCGCTTGTAGTTGTGGTTGTGCTCTCGGTGGTAGGAGCGCTTGTAGTTGTGGTTGTGCTCTCAGTTGTTGGAGCGCTTTTAGTTATGGTTGTGCTTTCGGTTGTAGGAGTGCTTGAACTTGTGGTTGTGCTTTTGGTTGTAGGAGCGCTTGTAGTTGTGCTCTCGGTTGTGGGGACGCTTGTAGTTGTGTTTGTGCTCTCAGTTGTAGGAGCGGTTATGGTTGTGCTCTCGGGTGTTGGAGCGCTTGTAGTTGTGGTTGTGCTCTCGGTTGTAGGAGCGCTGGTGGTTGTGGTTGTGCTCTCGGTTGTAGTAGCAGTTGTGGTTGTGCTCTCGGTTGTAGGAGCGCTGGTGGTTGTGGTTGTGCTCTCGGTTGTAGTAACAGTTGTGGTTGTGCTCTCAGTTGTAGGAGCGGTTATGGTTGTGCTCTCGGTTGTTGGAGCGCTTGTAGTTATGGTTGTGCTCTCGGTTGTAGGGGTGCTTGTAGTTGTGGTTGTATTCTCGGTTGTAGGAGCGGTTGTAGTTATGGTTGTGCTCTCGGTTGTAGGAGCGCTTGTGGTTGTGGTTGTGCTTTCGGTTGTAGGAGCGCTTGTACTTGTGCTTGTTGTGTTTGTGCTCTTGGTTGTAGGAGCGGTTGTGGTTGTGCTCTTGGTTGTGGTTTTGCTGTCGCTTGTTGGAGCGGTTGTAGTAGTGGTTGTGCTCTCAGTTGTAGGAGCAATTGTAGTTGTGGTTGTGCTCTCGGTTGTAGGAGCGCTTGTGGTTGTGGTTGTGCTCTCGGTTGTAGGAGCGCTTGTGGTTGTGCTCTCGCTTGTAGGTGCGCTTGTAGTTGTGGTTGTGCTCTCGGTGGTAGGAGCGCTTGTAGTTGTGGTTGTGCTCTCGGTTGTAGGAGCGCTTGTAGTTGTGATTGTGCTCTCGGTTGTTGGACCGCTTGTAGTTATGGTTGTGCTCTCGGTTATAGGTGCGCTTGTAGTTGTGATTGTGCTCTCGGTGGTAGGAGCGCTTGTAGTTGTGGTTGTGCTCTCAGTTGTTGAAGCACTTGTAGTTATGGTTGTGCTCTCGGTTGTAGGGGTGCTTGTAGTTGTGGTTGTATTCTCGGTTGTAGGAGCGCTTGTAGTTATGGTTGTGCTCTCGGTTGTAGGAGCGCTTGAACTTGTGGTTGTGCTCTCGGTTGTTGGAGCGCTTGTAGTTGTGCTCTCGGTTGCAGGAGTGCTTGTGGTTGTGCTCTCGTTTGTGGGGACGCTTGTAGTTGTGGTTGTGCTCTCAGTTGTAGGAGCGGATGTGGTTGTGCTCTCGGTTGCAGGAGCGCTGGTGGTTGTGGTTGTGCTCTCGGTTGTAGGAACGCTTGTAGTTGTGGTTGTGCTCTCGGTTGTAGGACTGCTTGTAGTTGTGGTTGTGCTCTCTGTTGTAGGAGCGGTTGTGGTTGTGCTCTCGGTTGTGGTTGTGCTCTCGGTTGTAGGAGCGTTTGTGGTTGTGGTTGTGCTCTCGGTTGTAGGAGCGCTTGTGGTTGTGGTTGTGCTCTCGGTTGTAGGAGCGCTTGTAGTTGTGCTTGTAGTTGTGCTTGTTGTGCTTGTGCTCTTGGTTGTAGGAGCGGTTGTGGTTGTGCTCTTGGTTGTGGTTGTGCTGTCGGTTTTTGGAGCGCTTGTAGTAGTGGTTGTGCTCTCGGTTGTAGGAGCAATTGTAGTTGTGGTTGTGCTCTCGGTTGTAGGAGCGCTTGTGGTTGTGGTTGTGCTCTCGGTTGTAGGAGCGCTTGTGGTTGTGCTCTCGCTTGTAGGTGCGCTTGTAGTTGTGGTTGTGCTCTCGGTGGTAGGAGCGCTTGTAGTTGTGCTCTCGGTTGTAGGGACGTTTGTATTTGTGGTTGTGCTCTCGGTTGCAGGAGCGCTTGTAGTTGTGCTCTTGGGTGCAGGAGCGCTTGTGGTTGTGCTCTCGGATGTAGGAGCGTTTGTGGTTGTGCTCTCGGTGGTAGGAGCGCTTGTAGTTGTGGTTGTGCTCTCAGTTGTTGAAGCACATGTAGTTATGGTTGTGCTCTCGGTTGTAGGGGTGTTTGTAGTTGTGGTTGTATTCTCGGTTGTAGGAGCGCTTGTAGTTATGGTTGTGCTCTTGGTTGTAGGAGTGTTTGAACTTGTGGTTGTGCTCTCGGTTGTAGGAGCGCTTCTAGTTGTGCTCTCAGTTGCAGGAGCGCTTGTGGTTGTGCTCTCGGTTGTGGGGACACTTGTAGTTGTGGTTGTGCTCTCAGTTGTAGGAGCGGTTGTGGTTGTGCTCTCGGTTGTTGGAGCGTTTGTAGTTGTGGTTGTGCTCTCGGTTGTAGGAGCGCTGGTGGTTGTGGTTGTGCTCTCGGTTGTAGGAGCGGTTGTGGTTGTGCTCTCGGTTGTGGTTGTGCTCTTGGTTGTAGGAGCGTTTGTGGTTGTGCTCTTGGTTGTAGGAGCGGTTGTGGTTGTTGTGCTTGTGCTCTCGGTTGTAGGAGCGGTTGTGGTTGTGCTCTCGGTTGTGGTTGTGCTCTCGGTTGTAGGAGCGCTTGTGGTTGTGGTTGTGCTCTCGGTTGTAGGAGCGCTTGTGGTTGTGCTCTTGCTTGTAGGGACATTTGTAGTTGTGGTTGTGCTCTCGATTGTAGGAGCACTTGTAGTTGTTGTTGTGCTCTCGGTGGTAGAAGCGCTTGTAGTTGTGCTCTCGGTTGTAGGAGCGCTTGTGGTTGTGCTCTCGGTTGTAGGACCAGTTGTGGTTGTGCTCTCGGTTGTAGGAGCGTTTGTGGTTGTGGTTGTGCTCTCGGTTGTAGGAGCGCTTGTAGTTGTGGTTGTGCTCTCGGTTGTAGGAGCTCTTGTAGTTGTGCTCTCGGTTGCAGGAGCGCTTGTAGTTGTGGTTGTGCTCTCAGTTGCAGAAGCGCTTGTAGTTGTACTCTCGGTTGCAGGAGTGCTTGTGGTTGTGCTCTCGGTTGTAGGAGCGTTTGTGGTTGTGCTCTCGGTTGTAGGAGCGATTGAAGTTGTGGTTGTGCTCTCGGTTGTAGGAGCGCTTGTAGTTGTGGTTGTGCTTTCGGTTGTAGGAGCAGTTGTGGTTGTGCTCTCGGTTGTGGTTGTGCTCTCGGTTGTAGGAGCTCTTGTAGTTGTGGTTGTGCTCTCGGTTGTTGGAGCGCTTGTAGTTGTGGTTGTGCTCTCGGTTTTAGGAGCGCTTGTAGTTGTGGTTGTGCTCTCTGTTGTAGGAGCAGTTGTGGTTGTGGTTGTGCTCTCAGTTGTAGGAGCAGTTGGGGTTGTGCTCTCGGTTGTGGTTGTGCTCTCGGTTGTAGGACCGTTTGTGGTTGTGCTCTCGGTTGTAGGACCGTTTGTGGTTGTGGTTGGGCTCTCGGTTGTAGGAGCGCTTGTGGTTGTGGTTGTGCTCTTGGTTGTTGGAGCGCTTGTGATTGTGGTTGTGCTCTCGGGTGTAGGAGCGCTTGTGGTTGTGGTTGTGCTCTCGGTTGTTGGAGCAATTGTAGTTGTGGTTGTGCTCTCGGTTGTTGGAGCGATTGTAGTTGTGGGTGTGCTCTCGGTTGTAGGAGCGGTTGTGGTTGTGGTTGTGCTCTCGGTTGTGGTTGTGCTCTCGGTTGTAGGAGCGTTTGTGGTTGTGGTTGTGCTCTCGGTTGTAGGAGCGCTTGTGGTTGTTGTTGTGCTCTCGGTTGTAGGAGCGCTTGTAGTTGTGGTTGTTGTGCTTGTGCTCTCGGTTGTGGTTGTGCTCTCGGTTGTTGGAGCGCTTGTAGTTGTGGTTGTGCTCTCAGTTGTAGGAGCAATTGTAGTTGTGGTTGTGCTCTCGGTTGTAGGAGCGCTTGTGGTTGTGGTTGTGCTCTCGGTTGTAGGAGCGCTTGTGGTTGTGCTCTCGCTTGTAGGTGCGCTTGTAGTTGTGGTTGTGCTCTCGGTGGTAGGAGCGCTTGTAGTTCTGGTTGTTCTCTCGGTTGTAGGAGCGCTTGTAGTTGTGATTGTGCTCTCGGTTGTTGGAGCGCTTGTAGTTATGGTTGTGCTCTCGGTTATAGGTGCGCTTGTAGTTGTGATTGTGCTCTCGGTGGTAGGAGCGCTTGTAGTTGTGGTTGTGCTCTCAGTTGTTGAAGCACTTGTAGTTATGGTTGTGCTCTCGGTTGTAGGGGTGCTTGTAGTTGTGGTTGTATTCTCGGTTGTAAGAGCGCTTGTAGTTATGGTTGTGCTCTCGGTTGTAGGAGCGCTTGTAGTTGTGGTTGTGCTCTCAGTTGTAGGAGCGGTTGTGGTTGTGCTCTCGGTTCTTGGAGCGCTTGTAGTTGTGCTCTCGGTTGCAGGAGCGCTGGTGGTTGTGGTTGTGCTCTCGGTTGTAGGAACGCTTGAAGTTGTGGTTGTGCTCTCGGTTGTAGGACTGCTTGTAGTTGTGGTTGTGCTCTCGGTTGTAGGAGCGGTTGTGGTTGTGCTCTCGGTTGTGGGAGCGCTTGTGGTTGTGGTTGTGTTCTCGGTTGTAGGAGCGTTTGTGGTTGTGGTTGTGCTCTCGGTTGTAGGAGCGCTTGTGGTTGTGGTTGTGCTCTCGGTTGTAGGAGCGCTTGTAGTTGTGCTTGTTGTGCTTGTGCTCTTGGTTGTAGGATCGGTTGTGGTTGTGCTCTCGGTTGTAGGAGCGCTTGTGGTTGTGGTTGTGCTCTCTGTTGTAGGATCGCTTGTGGTTGTGCTCTCGCTTGTAGGTGCGCTTCTACTTGTGGTTGTGCTCTCGGTGGTAGGAGCGCTTGTAGTTGTAGTTGTGCTCTCAGTTGTTGGAGCACTTGAAATTATAGTTGTGCTCTTGGTTGTAGGAGTGCTTGTGGTTGTGGTTGTATACTCGGTTGTAGGAGCGCTTGTAGTTATGGTTGTGCTCTCGGTTGTAGGAGTGATTGAACTTGTGATTGTGCTCTCGGTTGTAGGTGCGCTTGTAGTTGTGGTTGTGCTCTCGGTTGTAGGTGCACTTGTAGTTGTGGTTGTGCTCTCGGTGGTAGGAGCGCTTGTAGTTGTGGTTGTGCTCTCAGTTGTTGGAGCGCTTGTAGTTATGGTTGTGCTCTCGGTTGTAGGAGTGCTTGAACTTGTGGTTGTGCTTTTGGTTGTAGGAGCGCTTGTAGTTGTGCTCTCGGTTGTGGGGACGCTTGTAGTTGTGTTTGTGCTCTCAGTTGTAGGAGCAGTTATGGTTGTGCTCTCGGTTGTTGGAGCGCTTGTAGTTGTGGTTGTGCTCTCGGTTGTAGGAGCGCTGGTGGTTGTGGTTGTGCTCTCGGTTGTAGTAGCAGTTGTGGTTGTGCTCTCGGTTGTAGGAGCGCTGGTGGTTGTGGTTGTGCTCTCGGTTGTAGTAACAGTTGTGGTTGTGCTCTCAGTTGTAGGAGCGGTTATGGTTGTGCTCTCGGTTGTTGGAGCGCTTGTAGTTATGGTTGTGCTCTCGGTTGTAGGGGTGCTTGTAGTTGTGGTTGTAGGAGCGGTTGTAGGAGCGGTTGTAGTTATGGTTGTGCTCTCGGTTGTAGGAGCGCTTGTGGTTGTGGTTGTGCTCTCGGTTGTAGGAGCGCTTGTACTTGTGCTTGTTGTGTTTGTGCTCTTGGTTGTAGGAGCGGTTGTGGTTGTGCTCTTGGTTGTGGTTTTGCTGTCGCTTGTTGGAGCGGTTGTAGTAGTGGTTGTGCTCTCAGTTGTAGGAGCAATTGTAGTTGTGGTTGTGCTCTCGGTTGTAGGAGCGCTTGTGGTTGTGGTTGTGCTCTCGGTTGTAGGAGCGCTTGTGGTTGTGCTCTCGCTTGTAGGTGCGCTTGTAGTTGTGGTTGTGCTCTCGGTGGTAGGAGCGCTTGTAGTTGTGGTTGTGCTCTCGGTTGTAGGAGCGCTTGTAGTTGTGATTGTGCTCTCGGTTGTTGGAGCGCTTGTAGTTATCTTTGTGCTCTCGGTTATAGGTGCGCTTGTAGTTGTGATTGTGCTCTCGGTGGTAGGAGCGCTTGTAGTTCTGGTTGTGCTCTCAGTTGTTGAAGCACTTGTAGTTATGGTTGTGCTCTCGGTTGTAGGGGGGCTTGTAGTTGTGGTTGTATTCTCGGTTGTAGGAGCGCTTGTAGTTATGGTTGTGCTCTCGGTTGTAGGAGCGCTTGAACTTGTGGTTGTGCTCTTGGTTGTTGGAGCGCTTGTAGTTGTGCTCTCGGTTGCAGGAGTGCTTGTGGTTGTGCTCTCGTTTGTGGGGACGCTTGTAGTTGTGGTTGTGCTCTCAGTTGTTGGAGCGGATGTGGTTGTGCTCTCGGTTGCAGGAGCGCTGGTGGTTGTGGTTGTGCTCTCGGTTGTAGGAACACTTGTAGTTGTGGTTGTGCTCTCGGTTGTAGGACTGCTTGTAGTTGTGGTTGTGCTCTCGGTTGTAGGAGCGGTTGTGGTTGTGCTCTCGGTTGTGGTTGTGCTCTCGGTTGTAGGAGCGTTTGTGGTTGTGGTTGTGCTCTCGGTTGTAGGAGCGCTTGTGGTTGTGGTTGTGCTCTCGGTTGTAGGAGCGCTTGTAGTTGTGCTTGTTGTGCTTGTGCTCTTGGTTGTAGGAGCGGTTGTGGTTGTGCTCTTGGTTGTGGTTATGCTGTCGGTTGTTGGAGCGCTTGTAGTAGTGGTTGTGCTCTCGGTTGTAGGAGCAATTGTAGTTGTGGTTGTGCTCTCGGTTGTAGGAGCGCTTGTGGTTGTGGTTGTGCTCTCGGTTGTAGGAGCGCTTGTGGTTGTGCTCTCGCTTGTAGGTGCGCTTGTAGTTGTGGTTGTGCTCTCGGTGGTAGGAGCGCTTGTAGTTGTGCTCTCGGTTGTAGGGACGTTTGTATTTGTGGTTGTGCTCTCGGTTGCAGGAGCGCTTGTAGTTGTGCTCTTGGGTGCAGGAGCGCTTGTGGTTGTGCTCTCGGATGTAGGAGCGTTTGTGGTTGTGCTCTCGGTGGTAGGAGCGCTTGTAGTTGTGGTTGTGCTCTCAGTTGTTGAAGCACTTGTAGTTGTGGTTGTGCTCTCGGTTGTAGGGGTGCTTGTAGTTGTGGTTGTATTCTCGGTTGTAGGAGCGCTTGTAGTTATGGTTGTGCTCTTGGTTGTAGGAGTGTTTGAACTTGTGGTTGTGCTCTCGGTTGTAGGAGCGCTTGTAGTTGTGCTCTCAGTTGCAGGAGCGCTTGTGGTTGTGCTCTCGGTTGTGGGGACGCTTGTAGTTGTGGTTGTGCTCTCAGTTGTAGGAGCGGTTGTGGTTGTGCTCTCGGTTGTTGGAGCGTTTGTAGTTGTGGTTGTGCTCTCGGTTGTAGGAGCGCTGGTGGTTGTGGTTGTGCTCTCGGTTGTAGGAGCGGTTGTGGTTGTGCTCTCGGTTGTTGTTGTGCTCTTGGTTGTAGGAGCGTTTGTGGTTGTGCTCTTGGTTGTAGGAGCGGTTGTGGTTGTTGTGCTTGTGCTCTCGGTTGTAGGAGCGGTTGTGGTTGTGCTCTCGGTTGTGGTTGTGCTCTCGGTTGTAGGAGCGCTTGTGGTTGTGGTTGTGCTCTCGGTTGTAGGAGCGCTTGTGGTTGTGCTCTTGCTTGTAGGGACATTTGTAGTTGTGGTTGTGCTCGCGATTGTAGGAGCACTTGTAGTTGTGGTTGTGCTCTCGGTGGTAGGAGCGCTTGTAGTTGTGCTCTCGGTTGTAGGAGCGCTTGTGGTTGTGCTCTCGGTTGTAGGACCAGTTGTGGTTGTGCTCTCTGTTGTGGTTGTGCTCTCGGTTGTAGGAGCGTTTGTGGTTGTGGTTGTGCTCTCGGTTGTAGGAGCGCTTGTAGTTGTACTCTCGGTTGCAGGAGTGCTTGTGGTTGTGCTCTCGGTTGTAGGAGCGTTTGTGGTTGTGCTCTCGGTTGTAGGAGCGATTGAAGTTGTGGTTGTGCTCCCGGTTGTAGGAGCGCTTGTAGTTGTGGTTGTGCTTTCGGTTGTAGGAGCAGTTGTGGTTGTGCTCTCGGTTGTGGTTGTGCTCTCGGTTGTAGGAGCTCTTGTAGTTGTGGTTGTGCTCTCGGTTGTTGGAGCGCTTGTAGTTGTGGTTGTGCTCTCGGTTTTAGGAGCGCTTGTAGTTGTGGTTGTGCTCTCTGTTGTAGGAGCAGTTGTGGTTGTGGTTGTGCTCTCGGTTGTAGGAGCGCTTGTGGTTGTGCTCTTGCTTGTAGGGACATTTGTAGTTGTGGTTGTGCTCTCGATTGTAGGAGCACTTGTAGTTGTGCTCTCGGTGGTAGGAGCGCTTGTAGTTGTGCTCTCGGTTGTAGGAGCGCTTGTGGTTGTGCTCTCGGTTGTAGGACCAGTTGTGGTTGTGCTCTCTGTTGTGGTTGTGCTCTCGGTTGTAGGAGCGTTTGTGGTTGTGGTTGTGCTCTCGGTTGTAGGAGCGCTTGTAGTTGTGGTTGTGCTCTCGGTTGCAGGAGCTCTTGTAGTTGTGCTCTCGGTTGCAGGAGCGCTTGTAGTTGTGGTTGTGCTCTCAGTTGCAGAAGCGCTTGTAGTTGTACTCTCGGTTGCAGGAGTGCTTGTGGTTGTGCTCTCGGTTGTAGGAGCGTTTGTGGTTGTGCTCTCGGTTGTAGGAGCGATTGAAGTTGTGGTTGTGCTCCCGGTTGTAGGAGCGCTTGTAGTTGTGGTTGTGCTTTCGGTTGTAGGAGCAGTTGTGGTTGTGCTCTCGGTTGTGGTTGTGCTCTCGGTTGTAGGAGCTCTTGTAGTTGTGGTTGTGCTCTCGGTTGTTGGAGCGCTTGTAGTTGTGGTTGTGCTCTCGGTTTTAGGAGCGCTTGTAGTTGTGGTTGTGCTCTCTGTTGTAGGAGCAGTTGTGGTTGTGGTTGTGCTCTCGGTTGTAGGAGCAGTTGTGGTTGTGCTCTCGGTTGTGGTTGTGCTCTCGGTTGTAGGACCGTTTGTGGTTGTGCTCTCGGTTGTAGGACCGTTTGTGGTTGTGGTTGTGCTCTCGGTTGTAGGAGCGCTTGTGGTTGTGGTTGTGCTCTTGGTTGTTGGAGCGCTTGTGATTGTGGTTGTGCTCTCGGTTGTATGAGCGCTTGTAGTTGTGGTTGTGCTCTCGGGTGTAGGAGCGCTTGTGGTTGTGGTTGAGCTCTCGATTGTTGGAGCAATTGTAGTTGTGGTTGTGCTCTCGGTTGTTGGAGCGATTGTAGTTGTGGGTGTGCTCTCGGTTGTAGGAGCGGTTGTGGTTGTGGTTGTGCTCTCGGTTGTAGGAGCGCTTGTGGTTGTGGTTGTGCTCTCGGTTGTAGGAGCGCTTGTGGTTGTTGTTGTGCTCTCGGTTGTAGGAGCGCTTGTAGTTGTGGTTGTTGTGCTTGTGCTCTCGGTTGTAGGAGCGGTTGTGGTTGTGCTCTCGGTTGTGGTTGTGCTCTCGGTTGTTGGAGCGCTTGTAGTTGTGGTTGTGCTCTCAGTTGTAGGAGCAATTGTAGTTGTGGTTGTGCTCTCGGTTGTAGGAGCGCTTGTGGTTGTGGTTGTGCTCTCGGTTGTAGGAGCGCTTGTGGTTGTGCTCTCACTTGTAGGTGCGCTTGTAGTTGTGGTTGTGCTCTTGGTGGTAGGAGCGCTTGTAGTTGTGGTTGTGCTCTCAGTTGTTGGAGCACTTGAAGTTATAGTTGTGCTCTCGGTTGTAGGAGTGCTTGTAGTTGTGGTTGTACTCTCGGTTGTAGGAGTGCTTGTAGTTATGGTTGTGCTCTCGGTTGCAGAAGTGCTTGAACTTGTGGTTGTGCTCTTG
This sequence comes from Silurus lanzhouensis, assembly GCA_039877035.1. NCBI lineage: Eukaryota > Metazoa > Chordata > Actinopteri > Siluriformes > Siluridae > Silurus > Silurus lanzhouensis. The sequence continues at coordinate 1,526,546 of JBCEWE010000437.1, read as the reverse complement.
GTTGTAAGAGCGCTTGTAGTTGTGCTTTCGGTTGCAGGAGTGCTTGTGGTTGTGCTCTCGGTTGTGGGGACGCTTGTAGTTGTGGTTGTGCTCTCTGTTGTAGTAGCGCTTGTAGTTGTGCTCCCGGTTGCAGGAGCGCTTGTAGTTGTACTCTCGGTTGCAGGAGCGCTTGTAGTTGTGGTTGTGCTCTCGGTTGTAGGAGCGCTTGTAGTTGTGCTTTCGGTTGCAGGAGCACTTGTGCTTGTGCTCTCAGTTGTAGGAGCGCTTGTAGTTGTGGTTGTGCTCTCGGTTGTAGGAGCGCTGGTGGTTGTGGTTGTGCTCTCGGTTGTAGGAGCGCTTGTAGTTGTGGTTGTGCTCTCGGTTGTAGGAGTGCTTGTAGTTGTGGTTGTGCTCTCAGTTGCAGGAGCACTTGTAGTTGTGCTCTCGGTTGTAGGAGCACTTGTAGTTGTGCTTTCGGTTGTAGGAGGGTCTGTTGCCACTATAAGTTGAGAAGTTAAAGTAAAATTAAAATGTGTAAAAGTCCAGAATGTTATTAAAAAGCAATTTATTGTAAGGTGCATACTGACCAGGAACCTGAGTGACACGTATAGAATCTGCAGTAATGTTTAAATCTGTGGTGTTTGCTGCGTTAACAAGGACATCTGTAATTGTGGTGTTAGTTGGGATCTCGGCAGTTTTATTAAATTCAAGAGTGAAGTCTGCCACCGTAGAACCTCTCCTACAACACAATCACAGTTAAATACAGGTTGAATCTATAAATCATTAAAGTAAAGAAAAAAGTATTAGGAGTAGTGTAGTAATATATTATTTCTCACCTAAATTCAAGAATTCTCATTCGGATGAAGTTTGAAAAGGCTTTTCTGTAAATTGGTTCAAACTGTAAAATATAATAAGTTGAAAATGAATAGACATTTCATAAATCCTGAGCTCATCTGCATTGGCAGTTTAGTTCTGTCCTTTTTGGACCTTGGTATTTTTAAAGCCAACGAGTAAGTCAGATACAGACACAAATATTCAACTTGTCAGATGGCAGTGGGATTTTTTAAGGGAGTAGTTTATTTATTCAGTTAAAAAATGTAAATGTTTTGTAAATTAATCATCAATTCCATCACCAATAAAACATACCGTGTTAATGATACTTGCAGATTTGTTTTTAAATTCAGAAGAGCTGTGATTGGATAGAGCTTCAACAAAGGGATCATTAATGCTGAAGGTCAAGTTAAATGCTGCAGCCACTACTGAAGGTGTTGTAGGAGCACTTGTAGTTGTGCTCTCAGTTATAGGAGCGCTTGTAGTTGTGGTTGTGCTCTCGGTTGTAGGAGCGCTTGTGGTTGTGGTTGTGTTCTCGGTTGCAAATGTGCTTGTGGTTGTGCTCTCGGTTGTAGGAGCGCTTGTGGTTGTGCTCTCGGTTGTAGGAGCGCTTGTGGTTGTGCTCTCGGTTGTAGGAACGCTTGCGATTGTGCTCTCGGTTGTAGAAGCGGTTGTGGTTGTGCGCTCGGTTGTTGGTGCATTTGTGGTTGTGATTGTGCTCTCGGTTGTTGGAGCGCTTGTAGTTATGGTTGTGCTCTCGGTTGCAAGAGCGCTTGTGGTTGTGCTCGCAGTTGTAGGAGCGCTTGTAGTTGTGGTTGTGCTCTCGGTTGCAGGAGCGCTTGTAGATGTGGTTGTGCTCTCGGTTGCAGGAGCGCTTGTAGTTGTGGGTATGCTCTCGGTTGTAGGAGCGCTTGTAGTTGTGCTGTCGGTTGCAGGAGCGCTTGTAGTTGTGGTTGTGCTCTCAGTTGTAGGAGCAATTGTAGTTGTGGTTGTGCTCTCGGTTGTAGGAGCGCTTGTGGTTGTGGTTGTGCTCTCGCTTGTAGGGACGCTTGTAGTTGTGGTTGTGCTCTCGGTTGTAGGGACAATTGTAGTTGTGGTTGTGCTCTCGGTGGTAGGAGCGCTTGTAGTTGTGCTCTCAGTTGTAGGAGCGCTTGTGGTTGTGCTCTCGGTTGTAGGAGCGCTTGTGGTTGTGTGTTCGGTTGTTGGTGCGCTTGTGGTTGTGATTGTGCTCTCGGTTGTTGGAGCGCTTGTAGTTATGGTTGTGCTCTCGGTTGTAGGAGTGCTTGTAGTTGTGGTTGTGCTCTCGGTTGTTGGAGCACTTGTAGTTATGGTTGTGCTCTCGGTTGTAGGGGTGCTTGTAGTTGTGGTCGCCGTTGTAGGAGCGCTTGTGGTTGTGCTAGCAGTTGTAGTAGCGCTTGTAGTTGTGGTTGTGCTCTCGGTTGTAGGAGCGCTTGTAGTTGTGGTTGTGCTCTCGGTTGTGGGGACGCTTGTAGTTGTGGTTGTGCTCTCAGTTGTAGGAGCGGTTGTGGTTGTGCTCTCGGTTGTTGGAGCGCTTGTAGTTGTGGTTGTGCTCTCGGTTGTAGGAGCGCTGGTGGGTGTGGTTGTGCTCTCGGTTGTAGGAGCGGTTGTGGTTGTGCTCTCGGTTGTGGTTGTGCTCTCGGTTGTAGGAGCATTTGAGGTTGTGCTCTTGGTTGTAGGAGCGCTTGTGGTTGTTGTGCTTGTGCTCTCGGTTGTAGGAGCGGTTGTGGTTGTGCTCTCGGTTGTGGTTGTGCTCTCGGTTGTAGGAGCGCTTGTGGTTGTGGTTGTGTTCTGGGTTGTAGGAGCGCTTGTGGTTGTGTTCTTGCTTGTAGGGACACTTGTAGTTGTGGTTGTGCTCTCGGTGGTAGGAGCGCTTGTGGTTGTGCTCTCAGTTGTAGGAGGGCTTGTGGTTGTGCTCTTGCTTGTAGGGACGCTTGTAGTTTTGGTTGTGCTCTCGGTTGTAGGAGCGCTTGTGGTTGTGCTCTCGGTTGTAGGAGCAGTTGTGGTTGTGCTCTCTGTTGTGGTTGTGCTCTCGGTTGTAGGAGCGTTTGTGGTTGAGCTCTCGGTTGTAGGAGCGCTTGTGGTTGTGGTTGTGCTCTCGGTTGTAGGAGCTCTTGTAGTTGTGCTCACGGTTGCAGGAGCGCTTGTAGTTGTGGTTGTGCTCTCGGTTGCAGGAGCGCTTGTAGTTGTACTCTCGGTTGCAGGAGTGCTTGTGGTTGTGCTCTCGGTTGTAGGAGCGTTTGTGGTTGTGCTCTCGGTTGTAGGAGCGATTGAAGTTGTGGTTGTGCTCTCGGTTGAAGGAGCAGTTGTGGTTGTGCTCTCGGTTGTGGTTGTGCTCTCGGTTGTAGGAGCTCTTGTAGTTGTGGTTGTGCTCTCGGTTGTTGGAGCGCTTGTAGTTGTGGTTGTGCTCTCCGTTGTATGAGCGCTTGTAGTTTTGGTTGTGCTCTCGGTTGTGGTTGTGCTCTCGGTTGTAGGAGCGTTTGTGGTTGTGGTTGTGCTCTCGGTTGTAGGAGCACTTGTGGTTGTGGTTGTGCTCTCAGTTGTAGGAGCACTTGTGGTTGTGCTCTCGGTTGTTTGAGCGCTTGTAGTTGTGGTTGTGCTCTCAGTTGTAGGAGCGTTTGTAGTTGTGGTTGTGCTCTCGGATATAGGTGCGCTTGTAGTTGTGGTTGTGCTCTCGGTGGTAGGAGCGCTTGTAGTTGTGGTTGTGCTCTCAGTTGTAGGAGCTCTTGTAGTTGTGCTCACGGTTGCAGGAGCGCTTGTAGTTGTGGTTGTGCTCTCGGTTGCAGGAGCGCTTGTAGTTGTACTCTCAGTTGCAGGAGTGCTTGTGGTTGTGCTCTCGGTTGTAGGAGCGTTTGTGGTTGTGCTATCGGTTGTAGGAGCGATTGAAGTTGTGGATGTGCTCTCTGTTGTGGTTGTGCTCTCGGTTGTAGGAGCGTTTGTGGTTGAGCTCTCGGTTGTAGGAGCGCATGTGGTTGTGGTTGTGCTCTCGGTTGTAGGAGCTCTTGTAGTTGTGCTCACGGTTGCAGGAGCGCTTGTAGTTGTGGTTGTGCTCTCGGTTGCAGGAGCGCTTGTAGTTGTACTCTCGGTTGCAGGAGTGCTTGTGGTTGTGCTCTCGGTTGTAGGAGCGTTTGTGGTTGTGCTCTCGGTTGTAGGAGCGATTGAAGTTGTGGTTGTGCTCTCGGTTGAAGGAGCAGTTGTGGTTGTGCTCTCGGTTGTGGTTGTGCTCTCGGTTGTAGGAGCTCTTGTAGTTGTACTCTCAGTTGCAGGAGTGCTTGTGGTTGTGCTCTCGGTTGTAGGAGCACTTGTGGTTGTGCTCTCGGTTGTAAGAGCGATTGAAGTTGTGGTTGTGCTTTCGGTTGTAGGAGCAGTTGTGGTTGTGCTCTCGGTTGTGGTTGTGCTCTCGGTTGCAGGAGCGCTTGTAGTTGTACTCTCAGTTGCAGGAGTGCTTGTGGTTGTGCTCTCGGTTGTAGGAGCACTTGTGGTTGTGCTCTCGGTTGTAAGAGCGATTGAAGTTGTGGTTGTGCTTTCGGTTGTAGGAGCAGTTGTGGTTGTGCTCTCGGTTGTGGTTGTGCTCTCGGTTGCAGGAGCGCTTGTAGTTGTACTCTCAGTTGCAGGAGTGCTTGTGGTTGTGCTCTCGGTTGTAGGAGCACTTGTGGTTGTGCTCTCGGTTGTAAGAGCGATTGAAGTTGTGGTTGTGCTTTCGGTTGTAGGAGCAGTTGTGGTTGTGCTCTCGGTTGTGGTTGTGCTCTCGGTTGCAGGAGCGCTTGTAGTTGTACTCTCAGTTGCAGGAGTGCTTGTGGTTGTGCTCTCGGTTGTAGGAGCACTTGTGGTTGTGCTCTCGGTTGTAAGAGCGATTGAAGTTGTGGTTGTGCTTTCGGTTGTAGGAGCAGTTGTGGTTGTGCTCTCGGTTGTGGTTGTGCTCTCGGTTGCAGGAGCGCTTGTAGTTGTACTCTCAGTTGCAGGAGTGCTTGTGGTTGTGCTCTCGGTTGTAGGAGCACTTGTGGTTGTGCTCTCGGTTGTGGTTGTGGTGTTGCTCTCGGTTTTTGGTGCGCTTGTAGTTGTGGTTGTGCTCTCGGTGGTAGGAGCGCTTGTAGTTGTGGTTGTGCTCTTAGTTGTTGGAGCACTTGAAGTTATGGTTATGCTCTCGGTTGTAGGAGTGCTTGTAGTTGTTGTTGTGCTCTCGGTTGCAGGAGCGCTTGTGGTTGTGCTCTCGGTTGTGGGGACGCTTGTAGTTGTGGTTGTGCTCTCAGTTGTAGGAGCGCTTGTGGTTGTGCTCTCGGTTGTTGGAGCGCTTGTAGTTGTGGTTGTGCTCTCGGTTGTAGGAGCGCTGGTGGTTGTGGTTGTTCTCTCGGTTGTAGGAGCGGTTGTGGTTGTGCTCTTGGTTGTGGTTGTGTTCTCGGTTGTAGGAGCGTTTGTGGTTGTGATTGTGCTCTCGGTTGCAGGAGCGCTTGGGGTTGTGGTTGTGCTCTCGGTTGTAGGAGCGCTTGTAGTTGTGCTTGTTGTGCTTGTGCTCTTGGTTGTAGGAGCGGTTGTGGTTGTGCTCTCGCTCTCGGTTGTTGGAGCGCTTGTAGTAGTGGTTTTGCTCTCAGTTGTAGGAGCAATTGTAGTTGTGGTTGTTCTCTCGGTTGTAGGAGCGCCTGTGGTTGTGGTTGTGCTCTCGGTTGTAGGAGCGGTTGTGGTTGTGCTCTTGGTTGTAGGTGCGCTTGTAGTTGTGGTTGTGCTCTCGGTGGTAGGGGCGCTTGTAGTTGTGGTTGTGCTCTCAGTTGTTGGAGCACTTGAAGTTATGGTTGTGCTTTTGCTTGTAGGGACGCTTGTAGTTGTGGTTGTGCTCTCGGTTGTTGGTGCGCTTGTAGTTGTGGGTGTGCTCTCGGTTGTAGGAGCGCTGGTGGTTCTGGTTGTGCTTTCGGTTGTAGGAGCGCTTGTGGTTGTGGTTGTGCTCTCGGTTGTAGGAGCGCTTGTAGTTGTGCTTGTTGTGCTTGTGCTCTCGGTTGTAGGAGCGGTTGTGGTTGTGCTCTCGGTTGTTGGAGCGCTTGTAGTTGTGGTTGTGCTCTCGGTTGTAGGAGCGCTTGTGGTTGTGCTCTCGGTTGTAGGTGCGCTTGTAGTTGTGGTTGTGCTCTCGCTTGTAGGTGCGCTTGTAGTTGTGGTTGTGCTCTCGGTGGTAGGAGCGCTTGTAGTTGTGGTTGTGCTCTCAGTTGTTGGAGCACTTGAAGTTATGTTTGTGCTCTCGGTTGTAGGAGTGCTTGTAGTTGTGGTTGTGCTCTCGGTTGTAGGAGCGCTGGTGGTTGTGGTTGTGCTCTCGGTTGTAGGAGCGCTTGTGGTTGTGCTCTCGGTTGCAGAAGCGCTTGTGGTTGTGCTCTGGGTTGTAGGAGAGCTTAAACTTGTGCTCTCAAGTGTAGTTGTGTTCTCAGTTGTAGTTGTGCTCTCAGTTATAGTTATGTTCTTAGGTGTAGTTGTGCTCTCAGGTGTAGTTGTGCTCGCAGTTGTAGGTGTGTTTGGGGTTGTAGTGATGTCTGATGCTGGACATGATGCTGCTGTAAGTTGAGAAGTGAAATTGTAATTAGAATTTGTTCACATACAGAAGGTTGTTAAATGAAATATATTTGAAACTGTAAACTGACCAGCCATCTTAGTGACATTTATAGACTCTGTAATAATGTTCAAGTCTGAGATGTTGCTTGCATTCACAAGGATTTCTCTGATCGTGGAGTTAGTTGGAGTGGTGTTATTATCAGTAAATTCAAGAATGGACTCTGTCACAGTAGAACCGTTCCTAAAACACAAAGTTAAAACACAGGTTAAAACTGTAAAGTATGAATTATGATGTTTTCACTGTGATGACTTTAAATATGAATTCTCACCTGAAACTACAAATTATCATCTGGATGAAGTTCGCAGTGGCTGCTCTGTAAATTGTTGCAATCTGAAAAATATAATTAGTTGAAAATGAGATGTTTTATGAAGGACTGGCTTTATATACATTAGCAGTTTCTTTCTGTCTCTTTTAGATCTAGAGCTTGATAAAGCTAATAAGTGAATCATATACAGACATTTATGAATGTTTAAATGTTTCCCCGTGTTTAATTGTCCTATTGTATTGCAAATGTAATTGATTTTACAGGATTCACAGTAAGACATGAGGGAATCATGCATGACCAGCACATATTTCAGGAATGTCCAGTTTAATCCAGAATGTTGCTGGTGTACCTACTGGTTTTCCTACTAAACTGACAGACACCGCACCTGCTTCCATCTGTATAATGAAGTAGACTTTGGCTATCTGTAAACTGAGTCATGTCTTCTGATTGGCTATTATTGAACACACCCACACAGACTTTTTCTTTATAAGACTAGACATTCCTGATTTATATACTTTTCACAGAAAGCCACTTTTTATACCACTATGTGTTTTTCACTTTAATACATTAGGGTTGCACAAACCAGTGCACTCTTAGTGGCGGTCCCAAGCCCGGAAAAATGGGGAGGTTTGTGTTAGGAAGGAAAACCACCGCAAAACGTGACATTAATTATGCGGATCACGAATCAGAAACTCATACCGGATCGGTCGAGGCCCGGGTTACCAACAAACACAAAATGTATTGTTAACCAACAGGTTATTATTTGCTTTGAGGATGTTGATGGAGAAGTATAGACAAGGTTAGAAGGAGTTGCACTGTGTTTAGAAGTCAGGTGTGGCAGAGAAGTATGTGAGCATGGAAAGCCAACATTTATACCATTGTGTTCTTCACATTGTTTTATTTGGCAGTGGAATTATTCAGGCAGCAAGTTACTTATTTTGTTTGAAAAACAAAATTACAAAGTAAAATATTAATATCCATCAGCAAAAAAAAAATACCTTTTCATGGATACTTGTATTTTTTCCTACAAACTCAGAAGAGCTTGTGTTGGTTAGCGCTTCAACAAAGGTTTCATTCATGCTGAAGGTCAAGTTAAATGCTTTCAGATTGTGTGCCGCACCAGTGGCTGTCAGATAAAAGAGATAAACATCAAATAAACAAAATGATGCGTAAATATGCAAATTATTAAAAAAGAAAAAAAGAACAATGTGCTTTACTGATCTCAGAGGAATCGAAGTTTACAAACATGTTTCGCACAGACGTGTTAAGAGCGGCCGAGTATAACTGCAATTCATATAAATCTAAAAATTGTAGTATAGTTTAGTGGAAATATGATTTTTAAAGTAGCAACAATAGATTTCATACGAGATGGGAAAACATGAACTTGGATTATCTTTATTGTGTACAACTTTAGTTTTATAGTAGAGAACTCTGTATGAAGTTTTTTAGTAAAATTTTGTAAAAGATTACTATAGGAACCATAATACTCTTTCAAAATTTATTGCTCGGGCAGATGTTAAGCACACCATACCCCAAACTCAAAAAGCCATGATCATATTCGGTTATCAGTATGTTAAAGTATATTTTGCAATTGCATAGTAATGGAAAATAAAAGTATGTTTAATATATAAATAATAATAATAATAATAATAATAATAATAATAGTAATAAAAATAGCCTCAATTGGAAACTCAACAGGAAAGCATTTTCATGTATTTATCCAGCTAGGCCACTATGAGCTACTATTACTAATATGTTAGATACTATTATTATTATTATTATTATTATTATTATTATTATTATTATTATTATTATTTTTATTAGAATGAAGTCTACAAATCAAATAACAGTCTGATATCTCTGTAGCACTGTAGAGACACTGTACTGTAACACACATCAACCTGCTATGGAATTCAGATGAAGGAAAAAAGAAAGAGTGAGTAAGAAAACAGTTTTATTTAAGGAGGATATTGAAAGTAAGAGCTGAAACTGAAAAAAGTAAGTAATAAGGAAGTTATAGGAGAAAGAGAACACTTACCAATCAGAACCGAAACAGCCAGTATCGCCCTCCAGTTCATTGTGCTGTCAACTATATAAAATCAACATTTATTCAACATTTATTAATAGAACAAACTTTTTAGTAAAGTCCAGATTTTTAGTTTAGACATCTTACCAAATAACATTAAAGAAAGTAAAGATCATTATTACATGTATTACAATTATTGATAATAATCCCATTTGAATTTAATGATATAATTGAAACAATAATATAACCAATAAATATATAATATTCACAGAATGTAATCTATATATCACCTTTCGGTCTGGTACTTCTACATGATTGAGAAGAGAAAAAAGTAATTCCTCACCTGTGTGTGCAGGCAGCAGATGTAGAGTGTTTTCAGTCCAGTAACAGAGTCACAGTGTAAAATACAGAACCGGTAAAGAAGATTTATAACCAATTCATTGCCAAACCGATGATGTCAATACTGTCCGAGAGCTATTTCCTGGATGAGTGTCCTATCAGTTTACCACGTACAGCATAACAATAACTAGAATGTACATGGTGGGAATATTATGAAATATTTCAAAGAAGGAGTGTCTTCTTAACTATACATTTTTGAGCACTGACACATCAACAGATATTTGCACCATAATAGAAAACAAAAAAACGTTATTCTAAAGGTTTTGGTTCACTAAATATTGTTGCGAAATTACCTTATAAAAGCACCACATTACCTTTCACACCAATCTAAATATAGCAGCGATTCTGTCATGGATATGAATAAATTCCTAAAGCAATCAAAAGCTTTCAAAAAAAGAAATAAATAGTAAGTTTTTTCTTGTGTACAATCCCAGTTCCAAAAGAGTTGGGGTGCTGCGTAAAAACTACATAACAGCAGAATACAATGATATTGCAAATCTTAAAAAAACCCATATTTTATTCACAAAAGAACACAGAAAACATCACATGTTTAAACACGTCTTAAAAAAAAGTTGTATAATAATAATAATAATACAATTCATTAAAAGACGCCTTTTAAAACACTCAAAGACCCCGTACAGTAGGGTGAAATCATAAAATCAAACAAACAACAGCTATTTAACTGTTAAAATTAGACAGAAAAGATTAGTTTTGAGGCACGATTTAAAAGTGGTCAGTCAGTCACTTTCTCATATTGATTGTGGAAAAGAATTTCAGAGATGAGGAGAAGCCCAGCTAAATGCTCTAAACCCCATAGTGACTAAAACAGACAGAAGGAACAGTGAGAGGAACATGTGAGGAAGATCCGAGGTGTAGATATGAAGCAAGTCAGAGAGGTATGAGGGTGCAGGATTATCAGGGCATGCGTGAACATGATCCATAAATGTCGTCGTCCTCTCTGGACTAAAGCTCATTTAAAATGTACTGAGGCAAAGTGGAAAACTGTATTGTGGTCAGACAAATGGAAATTTTAATTTCTTTTTGGAAACCAGGGACACCACATCCTCCAGACTAAAGAGGAGAGGGACTATCTGGTTTGTTATCAGCGCTCAGTTCAAAATCCTGCATGTCAGATGATTTGGGAGAGCATCAGTGCCTGTGGAATAGGCATCTTGCACATTTGGAAAGGATCCATCATTTTTTTTTTTACATTGTACACAGTGTTCCAACTTTTTGTAATTGGGGTTGTAACTAAACCATTCAAGCTAGCAGTTATCGACCCCATAATCAAAAACGCTAAACGTGACCCCCTGTGAGCTGTCCAACTATAGGCCAATATCAAACCCCCTTTCCCCTCCTAGATACTAGGAAAGATTGTAGCGCAATAGTCATGCTAATCTACAATCAGAATTCAGGCCTTCAAATGTGTTGCATTTATTTGCAGAAGTTTGTTTTATGATTAGATTATTATTAAAAGTAACTCCAAAACCCCCTGTTTTATATCAGTATCCTATATACCTAAGGTATATCCTAATATACAGATCTGTATCCAGGAGGACTATCTCAATTTAATCTTTTTTCTTTTCACTAAATCTACTATCACAGTAAATAACACAAAAAGCAGGTGCAAAAGTGTAGTGATATCAATTTTATTTGGAATAAGGTATATTTACATCGCCATTAATAAATATAATCTATAATCCATGACAAAAAAAGTAAAACAAAAGATATGTTTTTAAACCCTTGGCCAAATTCACTACAGTGAGTTGTTGCATTATGTTTTCTTTAAATACATTGAGATGCCTGTAGATCTTGACTGCAGTCTATTAGTAGCAAATTCCGCTGACTGGACATGATCTAGAAATGCACGATGTTGGTAATGTTGACCTCCATGATCAGTTCTGAGAAATCGCTGGAAAACGGTCATCTCAGAAATATGAATTTAAAAAATCTGTATATTAGAGCAGCGAGACATAAGCTTGAATAAGGGCATATGGTAGGCACTTTTGAAAATTATTAATATATTATTATGGAATGTTTGGACAAAAGCATTCAAAAGATTTACATAGAAGTGAAAAAAATCCCTGTAGGACTGTTAGAATGTGGAGAAATTTTCACTTGCAACCCTCATTAACTCTGCAGTTTGAAAAGTTCATATATTAGTATTTCTAGATTTATGATTTTGTTTATAAAAAAATAACATTTTAATTTTATCTTGAGAATGACTGTGAATCGTACATATGGGTGATTGTGTATGTTCTCAGATCAGGTCTAGAGCTCGAAGTGCAATGATATTGATAGTAGAAGTGTTAGAACAGACATCAATATCATGGAAAATGAGCTTGCAATCGCTGGGGGCATAGAATTACCTGCAAAATAATAATGATATAATTAAGAGCACATAAAAATACATTTGTGTAAAGCATTTTGGTGTATTTTTAAATAATAAGTAGCACAGATAGTCACTGTACAGTTATACTGACCAAGAGTGACACTGACGGAGTTCGGATCAACAGTAAAGTTAAAGCCGGAAAGTCCATCGAGGAAGACGGATTTCACCAGGTCCAGAGTAACATTTGCGTCAATAGGAGTCATATAAAGGTTGCTCTCTGTAATAGTAGATCCATTCCTGAGGAGACACACATGTAGAGATACAGGTTCAAATTCAACCAGGAATCAACAAATAAACAAACAAAAAAAATATAGGACCATATTTTACTTCATACCTGAATTTGACTATATCCATTTGTTTGAAGTTTGTAAAGGATCTCCTAAACAACGGTTCAACCTGCAGGAAAGTAGAAATAAATCCGATATTACAGCAATGTAAAACATTCTGATACACTGGTCTCTCACATTTAATACTAGACATAGTTAAAGGTAATAAAGTGTGACCTCTGGTATAGCTATTAAATCTGACTTTTAAATATTATCTGACTTTATTTATAGAAATCAAAACATGTTCTAAATTAGTTCTTCACAGAAAGCTAATATTAAAACATAAATTCTTCTTTGGCAAGAGAATCAGCTGGCAAAATTGTAAACGGATGCATTGTCAATAAAACACACACCTGACTACGGATATTTTTAGATTTTGCAGCAAACTGTGGAGAGTTAATGTTGGCCAGTGCTGCATCAAAAGTTTCTTTGATACTGAAGGTCAAGTAAAAAGTTGGATTCATTGGAGGAATTGTTGTTGAAGGGCTGCTTAAAGCTGGGGTTGTGGTTGTGGATGAGCTAGTTGTTGAGGAGCTGTCAGTTGTAGTTGTGTTCTTAGTTGTAGTTGTGCTCTCGGTTGTAGGAGTGCTTGTAGTTGTGGTTGTGCTCTCGGTTGTAGGATCGCTTGTAGTTGTGGTTGTGCTCTCGGTTGTAGGAGCGCTTGTAGTTGTGGTTGTGCTCTCGGTTGTAGGAGCGCTTGTAGTTGTGCTCTCGGTTGTAGGAGCGCTTGTAGTTGTGCTCTCAGTTGCAGGAGCGCTTGTAGTTGTGCTCTCAGTTGTAAAAGCGCTTGTGGTTGTGCTCTCGGTTGTAGGAGCGCTTGTGGTTGTGCTTTCAGTTGTAGGAGCGCTTGTGGTTATGCTCTCGGTTGCTGGAGCGCTTGTAGTTGTGGTTGTGCTCTCGGTTGCAGCAGCGCTTGTGGTTGTGGTTGTGCTCTCGGTTGTAGGAGTGCTTGTAGTTATGGTTGTGCTCTCGGTTGTAGGAGCGCTTGTAGTTGTGGTTGTGCTCTCGGTTGCAGTAGGGCTTGTAGTTGTGCTTTCGGTTGCAGGAGCGCTTGTGGTTGTGCTCTCGGTTGTAGGGACGCTTGTAGTTGTGGTTGTGCTCTCGGTTGTAGGAGCGGTTCTGGTTGTGCTCTCGGTTGTGGTTGTGCTCTCAGTTGCAGGAGCGCTTGTAGTTGTGCTCTCAGTTGTAGGAGCGCTTGTGGTTGTGCTCTCGGTTGTAGGAGCGCTTCTGGTTGTGCTCTCAGTTGTAGGAGCGCTTGTGGTTGTGCTTTCAGTTGTAGGAGCGCTTGTGGTTGTGCTCTCGGTTGCTGGAGCGCTTGTAGTTGTGGTTGTGCTCTCGGTTGCAGCAGCGCTTGTGGTTGTGGTTGTGCTCTCGGTTGTAGGAGTGCTTGTAGTTATGGTTGTGCTCTCGGTTGTAGAAGCGCTTGTAGTTGTGGTTGTGCTCTCGGTTGCAGTAGGGCTTGTAGTTGTGCTTTCGGTTGCAGGAGCGCTTGTGGTTGTGCTCTCGGTTGTAGGGACGCTTGTAGTTGTGGTTGTGCTCTCGGTTGTAGGAGCGGTTGTGGTTGTGCTTTCGGTTGTGGTTGTGCTCTCGGTTGTAGGAGCACTTGTAGTTGTGGTTGTGCTCTCGGTTGTAGGAGCGCTTGTAGTTGTGGTTGTGCTCTCAGTTGTTGGAGTGCTTGTAGTTGTGGTTGTGCTCTCGGTTGTAGGAGTGGTTGTGGTTGTGCGCTCGGTTGTTGGAGCGCTTGTGGTTGTGATTGTGCTCTCAGTTGTTGGAGCGCTTGTAGTTATGGTTGTGCTCTCGGTTGCAGGAGCGCTTGTGATTGTGCTCTCAGTTGCAGGAGCGCTTGTAGTTGTGCTCTCGGTTGTAGGAGCGCTTGTACTTGTGGTTGTGCTTTCGGTTGCAGAAGCGCTTGTAGTTGTGGTTGTGCTCTCGGTCGAACGAGTGCTTGTAGTTGTGCTCTCAGTTGTAGGAGCGCTTGTAGTTGTGCTCTCGGGTGTAGGAGCGCTTGAAGTTGTGGTTGTGCTCTCGGTTGTAGGAGCGGTTGTGGTTGTGCTCTCGGTTGTGGTTGTGCTCTCGGTTGTAGGAGCGCTTGTAGTTGTGCTCTCGGTTGCAGTAGGGCTTGTACTTATGCTTTCGGTTGCAAGAGCGCTAGTGGTTGTGCTCTCGGTTGTAGGGACGCTTGTAGTTGTGGTTGTGCTCTCGGTTGTAGGAGCAGTTGTGGTTGTGCTCTCGGTTGTGGTTGTGCTCTCGGTTGTTGGAGCGCTTGTAGTTGTGGTTGTGCTCTCGGTTGTAGGCGCTCTTGTAGTTGTGGTTGTGCTCTCAGTTGTAGGAGCGCTTGTAGTTATGGTTGTGCTTTCGGTTGTAGGAGCGCTTGTAGTTGTGGTTGTGCTCTCGATTGTAGGAGCGCTTGTCGTTGTGCTCTCAGTTGCGAGAGTGCTTGTGGTTGTGCTCTCAGTTGTGAGAGCGCTTGTGGTTGTGCTCTCCCTTGTAGGAGCGCTTGTGGTTGTGCTCTCGGTTGTAGGAGCGCTTGTAGTTATGGTTGTGCTTTCGGTTGTAGGAGCGATTATAGTTGTGCTCTCGGTAGCAGGAGCGCTTGTGGTAGTGTTCTCGGTTGTAGAGATGCTTGTAGTTGTACTCTCAGTTGTAGGAGCGGTTGTGGTTGTGCTCTCAGTTGTGGTTGTGCTCTCAGTTGTAGGAGCGCTTGTGGTTGTGCTCTCGGTTGTTGGAGCGCTTGTAGTTGTGGTTGTGCTCTCAGTTGTTGGAGCGCTTGTAGTTATGGTTGTGCTCTCGGTTGTAGGAGCGGTTGTGGTTGTACTTATGCTTTCGGTTGCAAGAGCGCTAGTGGTTGTGCTCTCGGTTGTAGGGACGCTTGTAGTTGTGGTTGTGCTCTCGGTTGTAGGAGCGGTTGTGGTTGTGCTCTCGGTTGTGGTTGTGCTCTCGGTTGTAGGAGCGCTTGTAGTTGTGCTCTCGGTTGCAGTAGGGCTTGTACTTATGCTTTCGGTTGCAAGAGCGCTAGTGGTTGTGCTCTCGGTTGTAGGGACGCTTGTAGTTGTGGTTGTGCTCTCGGTTGTAGGAGCAGTTGTGGTTGTGCTCTCGGTTGTGGTTGTGCTCTCGGTTGTTGGAGCGCTTGTAGTTGTGGTTGTGCTCTCGGTTGTAGGCGCTCTTGTAGTTGTGGTTGTGCTCTCGGTTGTAGGAGCGCTTGTAGTTATGGTTGTGCTTTCGGTTGTAGGAGCGCTTGTAGTTGTGGTTGTGCTCTCGATTGTAGGAGCGCTTGTCGTTGTGCTCTCAGTTGCGAGAGTGCTTGTGGTTGTGCTCTCAGTTGTGAGAGCGCTTGTGGTTGTGCTCTCCCTTGTAGGAGCGCTTGTGGTTGTGCTCTCGGTTGTAGGAGCGCTTGTAGTTATGGTTGTGCTTTCGGTTGTAGGAGCAATTATAGTTGTGCTCTCGGTAGCAGGAGCGCTTGTGGTAGTGTTCTCGGTTGTAGAGATGCTTGTAGTTGTACTCTCAGTTGTAGGAGCGGTTGTGGATGTGCTCTCAGTTGTGGTTGTGCTCTCGGTTGTAGGAGCGCTTGTGGTTGTGCTCTCGGTTGTTGGAGCGCTTGTAGTTGTGGTTGTGCTCTCAGTTGTTGGAGCGCTTGTAGTTATGGTTGTGCTCTCGGTTGTAGGAGCGGTTGTGGTTGTACTTATGCTTTCGGTTGCAAGAGCGCTAGTGGTTGTGCTCTCGGTTGTAGGGACGCTTGTAGTTGTGGTTGTGCTCTCGGTTGTAGGAGCGGTTGTGGTTGTGCTCTCGGTTGTGGTTGTGCTCTCGGTTGTAGGAGCGCTTGTAGTTGTGCTCTCGGTTGCAGTAGGGCTTGTACTTATGCTTTCGGTTGCAAGAGCGCTAGTGGTTGTGCTCTCGGTTGTAGGGACGCTTGTAGTTGTGGTTGTGCTCTCGGTTGTAGGAGCAGTTGTGGTTGTGCTCTCGGTTGTGGTTGTGCTCTCGGTTGTTGGAGCGCTTGTAGTTGTGGTTGTGCGCTCGGTTGTAGGCGCTCTTGTAGTTGTGGTTGTGCTCTCGGTTGTAGGAGCGCTTGTAGTTATGGTTGTGCTTTCGGTTGTAGGAGCACTTGTAGTTGTGGTTGTGCTCTCGATTGTAGGAGCGCTTGTCGTTGTGCTCTCAGTTGCGAGAGTGCTTGTGGTTGTGCTCTCAGTTGTGAGAGCGCTTGTGGTTGTGCTCTCCCTTGTAGGAGCGCTTGTGGTTGTGCTCTCGGTTGTAGGAGCGCTTGTAGTTATGGTTGTGCTTTCGGTTGTAGGAGCGATTATAGTTGTGCTCTCGGTAGCAGGAGCGCTTGTGGTAGTGTTCTCGGTTGTAGAGATGCTTGTAGTTGTACTCTCAGTTGTAGGAGCGGTTGTGGTTGTGCTCTCGGTAGCAGGAGCGCTTGTGGTAGTGTTCTCGGTTGTAGAGATGCTTGTAGTTGTACTCTCAGTTGTAGGAGCGGTTGTGGTTGTGCTCTCGGTTGTAGAAGCGCTTGTGGTTGTGCTCTCGGTTGTTGGAGCGCTTGTAGTTGTGGTTGTGCTCTCAGTTGTTGGAGCGCTTGTAGTTATGGTTGTGCTCTCGGTTGTAGGAGCGCTTGTAATGGTGCTCTCGGTTGCAGGAGCACTTGTAGTTGTGCTTTCGGTTGCAAGAGCGCTTGTGGTTGTGCTCTCGGTTGTAGGGACGCTTGTAGTTGTGGTTGTGCTCTCAGTTGTGGTTGTGCTCTTGGTTGTTGGAGCGCGTGTAGTTGTGGTTGTGCTCTCGGTTGTAGGCGCTCTTGAAGTTGTGGTTGTGCTCTCGGTTGTAGGAGCGCTTGTAGTTATGGTTGTGCTCTCGGTTGTAGGAGCCCTTGTAGTTGTGGTTGTGCTCTCGGTTGTTGGAGCACTTGTAGTTATGGTTGTGCTCTCGGTTGTAGAAGCGCTTGTAATGGTGCTCTCGGTTGCAGAAGCACTTGTAGTTGTGCTTTCGGTTGCAAGAGCGCTTGTGGTTGTGAACTCGGGTGTAGGGACGCTTGTAGTTGTGGTTGTGCTCTCGGTTGTGGTTGTGCTCTCGGTTGTTGGAGCGCGTGTAGTTGTGGTTGTGCTCTCGGTTGTAGGCGCTCTTGTAGTTGTGGTTGTGCTCTCGGTTGTAGGAGCGCTTGTAGTTGTGGTTGTGCTCTCGGTTGTAGGAGCGCTTGTAGTTGTGGTTGTGCTCTCGGTTGTAGGAGTGCTTGTAGTTGTGGTTGTGCTCTCGGTTGTTGGAGCGCTTGTAGTTGTGGTTGTGCTCTCGGTTGTAGGAGTGTTTGTAGTTATGGTTGTGCTCTCGGTTGTAGGAGCGCTTGTAGTTGTGGTTGTGCTCTCAGTTGTTGGAGTGCTTGTAGTTGTGGTTGTGCTCTCAAGTGTAGGAGTGCTTGTAGTTATGGTTGTGCTCTCGGTTGTAGGAGCGCTTGTAGTTGTGCTCTCGGTTGCAGTAGGGCTTGTACTTATGTTTTCGGTTGCAAGAGCGCTAATGGTTGTGCTCTCGGTTGTAGGGACGCTTGTAGTTGTGGTTGTGCTCTCGGTTGTAGGAGCGGTTGTGGTTGTGCTCTCAGTTGTGGTTGTGCTCTCGGTTGTAGGAGCGCTTGTAGTTGTGCTCTCGGTTGCAGTAGGGCTTGTACTTATGCTTTCGGTTGCAAGAGCGCTAGTGGTTGTGCTCTCGGTTGTAGGGACGCTTGTAGTTGTGGTTGTGCTCTCGGTTGTAGGAGCAGTTGTGGTTGTGCTCTCGGTTGTGGTTGTGCTCTCAGTTGTTGGAGCGCTTGTAGTTGTGGTTGTGCTCTCGGTTGTAGGCGCTCTTGTAGTTGTGGTTGTGCTCTCGGTTGTAGGAGCGCTTGTAGTTATGGTTGTGCTTTCGGTTGTAGGAGCGCTTGTAGTTGTGGTTGTGCTCTCGATTGTAGGAGCGCTTGTCGTTGTGCTCTCAGTTGCGAGAGTGCTTGTGGTTGTGCTCTCAGTTGTGAGAGCGCTTGTGGTTGTGCTCTCCCTTGTAGTAGCGCTTGTGGTTGTGCTCTCGGTTGTAGGAGCGCTTGTAGTTATGGTTGTGCTTTCGGTTGTAGGAGCGATTATAGTTGTGCTCTCGGTAGCAGGAGCGCTTGTGGTAGTGTTCTCGGTTGTAGAGATGCTTGTAGTTGTACTCTCAGTTGTAGGAGCGGTTGTGGTTGTGCTCTCAGTTTTGGTTGTGCTCTCGGTTGTAGGAGCGCTTGTGGTTGTGCTCTCGGTTGTTGGAGCGCTTGTAGTTGTGGTTGTGCTCTCAGTTGTTGGAGCGCTTGTAGTTATGGTTGTGCTCTCGGTTGTAGGAGCGCTTGTAATGGTGCTCTCGGTTGCAGGAGCACTTGTAGTTGTGCTTTTGGTTGCAAGAGCGCTTGTGGTTGTGCTCTCGGTTGTAGGGACGCTTGTAGTTGTGGTTGTGCTCTCAGTTGTGGTTGTGCTCTTGGTTGTTGGAGCGCGTGTAGTTGTGGTTGTGCTCTCGGTTGTAGGCGCTCTTGAAGTTGTGGTTGTGCTCTCGGTTGTAGGAGCGCTTGTAGTTATGGTTGTGCTCTCGGTTGTAGGAGCCCTTGTAGTTGTGGTTGTGCTCTCGGTTGTTGGAGCACTTGTAGTTATGGTTGTGCTCTCGGTTGTAGGAGCGCTTGTAATGGTGCTCTCGGTTGCAGGAGCACTTGTAGTTGTGCTTTCGGTTGCAAGAGCGCTTGTGGTTGTGCTTTCGGTTGTAGGGACGCTTGTAGTTGTGGTTGTGCTCTCGGTTGTGGTTGTGCTCTCGGTTGTTGGAGCACGTGTAGTTGTGGTTGTGCTCTCGGTTGTAGGCGCTCTTGTAGTTGTGGTTGTGCTCTCGGTTGTAGGAGCGCTTGTAGTTGTGGTTGTGCTCTCGGTTGTAGGAGCGCTTGTAGTTGTGGTTGTGCGCTTGGTTGTTGGAGCGCTTGTGGTTGTGATTGTGCTCTCAGTTGTTGGAGCGCTTGTAGTTATGATTGTGCTCTCGGTTGCAGGAGCGCTTGTGGTTGTGCTTTCAGTTGCAGGAGCGCTTGTAGTTGTGCTCTCGGTTGTAGGAGCACTTGTAGTTGTGGTTGTGCTTTCGGTTGCAGAAGCGCTTGTAGTTGTGGTTGTGCTCTCAGTTGTAGGAGCGCTTATATTTGTGCTCTCGGGTGTAGAAGCACTTGAAGTTGTGGTTGTGCTCTCGGTTGTAGGAGCGCTTGTAGTTGTGGTTGTGCTCTCGGTTGTAGGAGCGCTTGTAGTTGTGGTTGTGCTCTCGGTTGTAGGAGCGCTTGTAGTTGTGGTTGTGCTCTCAGTTGTAGGAGTGCTTGTAGTTGTGCTCTCAGTTGCAGGAGCGCTTGTAGTTGTGCTCTCGGTTGTAGGAGCGCTTGTGGTTGTGCTCTCGGTTGTAGGAGCGCTTCTGGTTGTGCTCTCGGTTGTAGGAGCGCTAGTGGTTGTGCTCTCGGTTGCTGGAGCGCTTGTAGTTGTGGTTGTGCTCTCGGTTGCAGCAGCGCTTGTGGTTGTGGTTGTGCTCTCGGTTGTAGGAGTGCTTGTAGTTATGGTTGTGCTCTCGGTTGTAGGAGCGCTTGTAGTTGTGCTCTCGGTTGCAGTAGGGCTTGTACTTGTGCTTTCGGTTGCAAGAGCACTAGTGGTTGTGCTCTCGGTTGTAGGGACTCTTGTAGTTGTGGTTGTGCTCTCGGTTGTAGGAGCGGTTGTGGTTGTGCTCTCGGTTGTGGTTGTGCTCTCGGTTGTAGGAGCGCTTGTAGTTGTGCTCCCGGTTGCAGTAGGGCTTGTACTTATGCTTTCGGTTGCAAGAGCGCTAGTGGTTGTGCTCTCGGTTGTAGGGACGCGTGTAGTTGTGGTTGTGCTCTCGGTTGTAGGAGCGGTTGTGGTTGTGCTCTTGGTTGTGGTTGTGCTCTCGGTTGTTGGAGCGCTTGTAGTTGTGGTTGTGCTCTTGGTTGTAGGCGATCTTGTAGTTGTGGTTGTGCTCTCGGTTGTAGGAGCGCTTGTAGTTATGGTTGTGCTTTCGGTTGTAGGAGCGCTTGTAGTTGTGGTTGTGCTCTCGATTGTAGGAGCGCTTGTAGTTGTGCTCTTAGTTGCGAGCGTGCTTGTGGTTGTGCTCTCAGTTGTGAGAGCGCTTGTGGTTGTGCTCTCCCTTGTAGGAGCGCTTGTGGTTGTGCTCTCGGTTGTAGGAGCGCTTGTAGTTATGGTTGTGCTTTCGGTTGTAGGAGCGATTATAGTTGTGCTCTCGGTAGCAGGAGCGCTTGTGGTAGTGTTCTCGGTTGTAGAGATGCTTGTAGTTGTACTCTCAGTTGTAGGAGCGGTTGTGGTTGTGCTCTCAGTTGTGGTTGTGCTCTCGTTTGTAGGAGCGCTTGTGGTTGTGCTCTCGGTTGTTGGAGCGCGTGTAGTTGTGGTTGTGCTCTCAGTTGTTGGAGCGCTTGTAGTTATGGTTGTGCTCTCGGTTGTAGGAGCGCTTGTAATGGTGCTCTCGGTTGCAGGAGCACTTGTAGTTGTGCTTTCGGTTGCAAGAGCGCTTGTGGTTGTGCTCTCGGTTGTAGGGACGCTTGTAGTTGTGGTTGTGCTCTCAGTTGTGGTTGTGCTCTTGGTTGTTGGAGCGCGTGTAGTTGTGGTTGTGCTCTCGGTTGTAGGCGCTCTTGAAGTTGTGGTTGTGCTCTCGGTTGTAGGAGCGCTTGTAGTTATGGTTGTGCTCTCGGTTGTAGGAGCCCTTGTAGTTGTGGTTGTGCTCTCGGTTGTTGGAGCACTTGTAGTTATGGTTGTGCTCTCGGTTGTAGGAGCGCTTGTAATGGTGCTCTCGGTTGCAGGAGCACTTGTAGTTGTGCTTTCGGTTGCAAGAGTGCTTGTGGTTGTGCTCTCGGTTGTAGGGACGCTTGTAGTTGTGGTTGTGCTCTCGGTTGTGGTTGTGCTCTCGGTTGTTGGAGCGCGTGTAGTTGTGGTTGTGCTCTCGGTTGTAGGCGCTCTTGTAGTTGTGGTTGTGCTCTCGGTTGTAGGAGCGCTTGTAGTTGTGGTTGTGCTCTCGGTTGTAGGAGTGGTTGTGGTTGTGCGCTTGGTTGTTGGAGCGCTTGTGGTTGTGATTGTGCTCTCAGTTGTTGGAGCGCTTGTAGTTATGATTGTGCTCTCGGTTGCAGGAGCGCTTGTGGTTGTGCTTTCAGTTGCAGGAGCGCTTGTAGTTGTGCTCTCGGTTGTAGGAGCGCTTGTAGTTGTGGTTGTGCTTTCGGTTGCAGAAGCGCTTGTAGTTGTGGTTGTGCTCTCAGTTGTAGGAGCGCCTGTAGTTGTGCTCTCGGGTGTAGAAGCACTTGAAGTTGTGGTTGTGCTCTCGGTTGTAGAAGTGCTTGTAGTTGTGGTTGTGCTCTCGGTTGTAGGAGTGCTTGTAGTTGTGCTCTCAGTTGCAGGAGCGCTTGTAGTTGTGCTCTCGGTTGTAGGAGCGCTTGTGGTTGTGCTCTCGGTTGTAGGAGCGCTTCTGGTTGTGCTCTCGGTTGTAGGAGCGCTTGTGGTTGTGCTCTCGGTTGCTGGAGCGCTTGTAGTTGTGGTTGTGCTCTCGGTTGCAGCAGCGCTTGTGGTTGTGGTTGTGCTCTCGGTTGTAGGAGTGCTTGTAGTTATGGTTGTGCTCTCGGTTGTAGGAGCGCTTGTAGTTGTGATCTCGGTTGCAGTAGGGCTTGTACTTATGCTTTCGGTTGCAAGAGCGCTAGTGGTTGTGCTCTTGGTTGTAGGGACGCTTGTAGTTGTGGTTGTGCTCTCGGTTGTAGGAGCGGTTGTGGTTGTGCTCTCGGTTGTAGGAGCGCTTGTAGTTGTGCTCTCGGTTGCAGTAGGGCTTGTACTTATGCTTTCGGTTGCAAGAGCGCTAGTGGTTGTGCTCTCGGTTGTAGGGACGCTTGTAGTTGTGGTTGTGCTCTCGGTTGTAGGAGCGGTTGTGGTTGTGCTCTTGGTTGTGGTTGTGCTCTTGGTTGTAGGCGATCTTGTAGTTGTGGTTGTGCTCTCGGTTGTAGGAGCGCTTGTAGTTATGGTTGTGCTTTCGGTTGTAGGAGCGCTTGTAGTTGTGGTTGTGCTCTCGATTGTAGGAGCGCTTGTCGTTGTGCTCTCAGTTGCGAGCGTGCTTGTGGTTGTGCTCTCAGTTGTGAGAGCGCTTGTGGTTGTGCTCTCCCTTGTAGGAGCGCTTGTGGTTGTGCTCTCGGTTGTAGGAGCGCTTGTAGTTATGGTTGTGCTTTCGGTTGTAGGAGCGATTATAGTTGTGCTCTCGGTAGCAGGAGCGCTTGTGGTAGTGTTCTCGGTTGTAGAGATGCTTGTAGTTGTACTCTCAGTTGTAGGAGCGGTTGTGGTTGTGCTCTCAGTTGTGGTTGTGCTCTCGTTTGTAGGAGCGCTTGTGGTTGTGCTCTCGGTTGTTGGAGCGCGTGTAGTTGTGGTTGTGCTCTCAGTTGTTGGAGCGCTTGTAGTTATGGTTGTGCTCTCGGTTGTAGGAGCGCTTGTAATGGTGCTCTCAGTTGCAGGAGCACTTGTAGTTGTGCTTTCGGTTGCAAGAGCGCTTGTGGTTGTGCTCTCGGTTGTAGGGACGCTTGTAGTTGTGGTTGTGCTCTCAGTTGTGGTTGTGCTCTTGGTTGTTGGAGCGCGTGTAGTTGTGGTTGTGCTCTCGGTTGTAGGCGCTCTTGAAGTTGTCGTTGTGCTCTCGGTTGTAGGAGCGCTTGTAGTTATGGTTGTGCTCTCGGTTGTTGGAGCACTTGTAGTTATGGTTGTGCTCTCGGTTGTAGGAGCACTTGTGGTTGTGCTCTCGGTTGCAGGAGCACTTGTAGTTGTGCTCTCAGTTGTAGGAGGGTC
This sequence comes from Silurus lanzhouensis, assembly GCA_039877035.1. Taxonomy (NCBI): domain Eukaryota; kingdom Metazoa; phylum Chordata; class Actinopteri; order Siluriformes; family Siluridae; genus Silurus; species Silurus lanzhouensis. Next base: position 1,503,912 of record JBCEWE010000437.1, on the reverse strand, counting down.
TGTTTCCACTGTAAGTTGAGAAGTTAAAGTAAAATTAAAATTTGTAAAAGTACAGAATGTTACTAAAAAGCAATTTATTGTAAGGTGCATACTGACCAGGAACCTGAGTGACACGTATAGAATCTGCTGTAATGTTTAAATCTCTGGTGTTTGCTGCGTTAACAAGGACATCTGTAATTGTGGTGTTAGTTTGGGTGTCCGCAGTGTTATTAAAATAAAGCATGGACGCTGCCACAGTAGAACCTCTCCTACAACACAATCACAGTTAAATACAGGTTGAATCTATGAATCATCAAAGTAAAGAAAAAAGTATTTGGAGTAGTGTAGTAATCTATTATTTCTCACCTAAATTCAAGAATTCTCATTCGGATGAAGTTTGAAAAGTTTTTACTGTAAATTGGTTCAAGCTGTAAAATATAATAAGTTGAAAATGAATAGACATTTCATTAAACCTGAGCTCATCTGCATTGGCAGTTTTGTTCTGTCCTTTTTGGACCTTGGTATTTTTAAAGCAAATGAGTAAGTCAGATACAGACACAAATATTCAACTTGTCATATGGCAGTGGAATTTTTCAGGTAGTAGTTTACATATTTTGTTTAAAAATTAAAATGTTTTGTAAAAATTAATCATCATTTCGATCACCGATAAAACATACCTTGTTAATGATACTTGCAGCTTTGTTTTTAAACTCAGGAGAGTTGGGATCGGAGAGAGCTTCAACAAAGGGATCATTAATGCTGAAGGTCAAGTTAAATGCTGCAGCCACTACTGAAGGTGTTGTAGGAGCGCTTGTAGTTGTGCGCTCAGTTGTAGGAACGCTTGTAGTTGTGGTTGTGCTCTCGGTTGTAGGAGCGGCTGTAGTTGTGGTTGTGCTCTCGGTTGCAGGAGCGCTTGTGGTTGTGCTCTCGGTTGTAGGAGCGCTTGTGGTTGTGCTCTCGGTTGTAGGAGTGGTTGTGCTCTCGGTTGTAGGAGCGCTTGTGGTTGTGCTCGCGGTTGTAGGAGCGCTTGTGCTTGTGCTCTCGCTTGTAGGAGCGCTTGTGGTTGTGCTCTTGGTTGTAGGAGCGCTTGTGGTTGTAATTGTGCTCTCGGTTGTTGGAGCGCTTGTAGTTGTGGTCTCGGTTGCAGGAGCGCTTGTGGTTGTGCTCTCGGTTGTAGGAGCGCTTGTGGTTGTGTTTGTGCTCTCGGTTGTAGGAGCGGTTGTGGTTGTGCTCTCGGTTGCAGGAGCGCTTGTGGTTGTGCTCTCGGTTGCAGGAGCGCTTGTGGTTGTGCTCGCGGTTGTAGGAGCGCTTGTGCTTGTGCTCTCGCTTGTAGGAGCGCTTGTGGTTGTGCTCTCGGTTGTAGGAGCGCTTGTGGTTGTAATTGTGCTCTCGGTTGTTGGAGCGCTTGTAGTTGTGGTCTCGGTTGCAGGAGCGCTTGTGGTTGTGCTCTCGGTTGTAGGAGCGCTTGTGGTTGTGCTCTCGGTTGTAGGAGTGGTTGTGCTCTCGGTTGTAGGATTGGTTGTGGTTGTGTGCTCGGTTGTTGGAGCGCTTGTGGTTGTGATTGTGCTCTTGGTTGTTGGAGCTCTTGTAGTTATGGTTGTGCTTTCGGTTGCAGGAGCATTTGTGGTTGTGCTCGCGGTTGTAGGAGCGCTTGTGGTTGTGCTCTCGGTTGTAGGAGCGCTTGTGGTTGTAATTGTGCTCTCGGTTGTTGGAGCGCTTGTAATGGTGCTCTCGGTTGCAGGAGCACTTGAGGTTGTGCTTTCGGTTGCAGGAGCGCTTGTGGTTGTGCTCTCGGTTGTAGGAGCGGTTGTGGTTGTGCTCTCGGTTGTAGTTGTGGTTGTGCTCTCGGTTGCAGGAGCGCTTGTAGTTGTGTTCTCGGGTTCAGGAGCGCTTGAGGATGTGCTTTCGGTTGTAGGAGCGCTTCTGGTTGTGCTCTCGGTTGTAGGAGCGCTTGTGGTTGTGCTCTCGGTTGCTGGAGCGCTTGTAGTTGTGGTTGTGCTCTCGGTTGCAGCAGCGCTTGTGGTTGTGGTTGTGCTCTCGGTTGTAGGAGTGCTTGTAGTTATGGTTGTGCTCTCGGTTGTAGGAGCGCTTGTAGTTGTGATCTCGGTTGCAGTAGGGCTTGTACTTATGCTTTCGGTTGCAAGAGCGCTAGTGGTTGTGCTCTTGGTTGTAGGGACGCTTGTAGTTGTGGTTGTGCTCTCGGTTGTAGGAGCGGTTGTGGTTGTGCTCTCGGTTGTAGGAGCGCTTGTAGTTGTGCTCTCGGTTGCAGTAGGGCTTGTACTTATGCTTTCGGTTGCAAGAGCGCTAGTGGTTGTGCTCTCGGTTGTAGGGACGCTTGTAGTTGTGGTTGTGCTCTCGGTTGTAGGAGCGGTTGTGGTTGTGCTCTTGGTTGTGGTTGTGCTCTCGGTTGTTGGAGCGCTTGTAGTTGTGGTTGTGCTCTTGGTTGTAGGCGATCTTGTAGTTGTGGTTGTGCTCTCGGTTGTAGGAGCGCTTGTAGTTATGGTTGTGCTTTCGGTTGTAGGAGCGCTTGTAGTTGTGGTTGTGCTCTCGATTGTAGGAGCGCTTGTCGTTGTGCTCTCAGTTGCGAGCGTGCTTGTGGTTGTGCTCTCAGTTGTGAGAGCGCTTGTTGTTGTGCTCTCCCTTGTAGGAGCGCTTGTGGTTGTGCTCTCGGTTGTAGGAGCGCTTGTAGTTATGGTTGTGCTTTCGGTTGTAGGAGCGATTATAGTTGTGCTCTCGGTAGCAGGAGCGCTTGTGGTAGTGTTCTCGGTTGTAGAGATGCTTGTAGTTGTACTCTCAGTTGTAGGAGCGGTTGTGGTTGTGCTCTCAGTTGTGGTTGTGCTCTCGGTTGTAGGAGCGCTTGTGGTTGTGCTTTCGGTTGTTGGAGCGCTTGTAGTTGTGGTTGTGCTCTCGGTTGTAGGCGCGCTTGTAGTTGTGGTTGTGCTCTCGGTTGTTGAAGCGCTTGTAGTTATGGTTGTGCTCTCGGTTGTAGGCGCGCTTGTAGTTATGGTTGTGCTCTCGGTTGTAGGTGCGTTTGTGGTTGTGCTCTCGGTTGTTGAAACGCTTGTAGTTGTGATTGTGCTCTCGGTTGGTGGAGCACTTGTAGTTGTGGTTGTGCTCTCGGTTGCAGGAGCGCTTGTGGTTGTGCTCAAAGTTGCAGGAGTGCTTGTGGATGTGCTCGCAGTTGTACGAGCGCTTGTAGTTGTGGTTGGGCTTTCGGTTGTAGGAGCGCTTGTAGTTGTGGTTGTGCTCTCGGTTGTTGGAGCGCTTGTAGTTGTGGTTGTGCTCTCCGTTGCAGGAGCGGTTGTGGTTGTGCTCTCGGTTGCAGGAGCACTTGTAGTTGTGCTCTCGGTTGCAAGAGCGCTTGTGGTTGTGCTCTCGGTTGTAGAGACGCTTGTAGTTGTGGTTGTGCTCTCGGTTGTAAGAGCGCTTGTGGTTGTGATTGTGCTCTCGGTTGCTGGAGCACTTGTAGTTGTGCTTGTGCTCTCGGCTACAGGAGCGCTTGTGGTTGTGGTTGTGCTCTCGGTTGTAGGAGCGCTTGTGCTTGTGGTTGTGCTCTCGGTTGTTGGAGCGCTTGTAGTTGTGATTGTGCTCTCGGTTGTTGGAGCACTTGTAGTTGTGGTTGTGCTCTCGGTTGCAGGAGCGCTTGTGGTTGTGCTCAAAGTTGCAGGAGTGCTTGTGGTTGTGCTCGCAGTTGTTGGAGCGCTTGTAGTTGTGGTTGTGCTCTCGGTTGCAGGAGCGGTTGTTGTTGTGCTGTCGGTTGCAGGAGCACTTGTAGTTGTGCTCTCGGTTGCAGGAGCGCTTGTGGTTGTGCTCTCGGTTGTAGAGACGCTTGTAGTTGTGGTTGTGCTCTCGGTTGTAGGAGCGCTTGTGGTTGTGGTTGTGCTCTCGGTTGTAGAGACGCTTGTGGTTGTGGTTGTGCTCTCGGTTGTTGGAGCGCTAGTGGTTGTGGTTGTGCTCTCGGTTGTTGGAGCGCTTGTAGTTATGGTTGTGCTCTCGGTTGTAGGAGCGGTTGTGGTTGTGCTCTCGGTTGTAGTTGTGGTTGTGCTCTCGGTTGCAGGAGCGCTTGTAGTTGTGCTCTCGGGTTCAGGAGCGCTTGAGGATGTGCTCTCGGTTGTTGGAGCGTTTGTAGTTATGGTTGTGCTCTCGGTTGCAGGAGCGTTTGTGGTTGTGCTCGCCATTGTAAGAGCGCTTGTGGTTGTGGTTTTGCTCTCGGTTGCAGGAGCGCTTGTGGTTGTGCTCTCGGTTGCAGGAGCGCTTGTAGTTGTGCTCTTGGTTGCAGGAGTGCTTGTAGTTGTGGTTGTGCTCTCGGTTGCAGGAGCGCTTGTAGTTGTGGTTGTGCTCTCGGTTGTTGGACCGCTTGTAGTTATGGTTGTGCTTTCGGTTGTTGGAGCACTTGTAGTTGTGGTTGTGCTCTCGGTTATAGGAGCGCTTGTGGTTGTGGTTGTGCTCTCGGTTGTTGGAGCGCTTGTAGTTGTGATTGTGCTCTCGGTTGTTGGAGCACTTGTAGTTGTGGTTGTGCTCTCGGTTGCAGGAGCGCTTGTGGTTGTGCTCAAAGTTGCAGGAGTGCTTGTGGTTGTGCTCGCAGTTGTTGGAGCGCTTGTAGTTGTGGTTGTGCTCTCGGTTGCAGGAGCGGTTGTTGTTGTGCTGTCGGTTGCAGGAGCACTTGTAGTTGTGCTCTCGGTTGCAGGAGCGCTTGTGGTTGTGCTCTCGGTTGTAGAGACGCTTGTAGTTGTGGTTGTGCTTTCGGTTGTAGGAGCGCTTGTGGTTGTGGTTGTGCTCTCGTTTGTAGAGACGCTTGTGTTTGTGGTTGTGCTCTCGGTTGTAGGAGCGCTTGTGGTTGTGGTTGTGCTCTCGGTTGTTGGAGCGCTAGTGGTTGTGGTTGTGCTCTCGGTTGTTGGAGCGCTTGTAGTTATGGTTGTGCTCTCGGTTGTAGGAGCGGTTGTGGTTGTGCTCTCGGTTGTAGTTGTGGTTGTGCTCTCGGTTGCAGGAGCGCTTGTAGTTGTGCTCTCGGGTTCAGGAGCGCTTGAGGATGTGCTCTCGGTTGTTGGAGCGTTTGTAGTTATGGTTGTGCTCTCGGTTGCAGGAGCTTTTGTGGTTGTGCTCGCTATTGTAAGAGCGCTTGTGGTTGTGGTTTTGCTCTCGGTTGCAGGAGCGCTTGTGGTTGTGCTCTCGGTTGCAGGAGCGCTTGTAGTTGTGCTCTTGGTTGCAGGAGTGCTTGTAGTTGTGGTTGTGCTCTCGGTTGCAGGAGCGCTTGTAGTTGTGGTTGTGCTCTCGGTTGTTGGACCGCTTGTAGTTATGGTTGTGCTTTCGGTTGTTGGAGCACTTGTAGTTGTGGTTGTGCTCTCGGTTATAGGAGCGCTTGTGGTTGTGCTCTCGTTTGTTGCAGCACTTGTAGTTGTTGTTGTGCTCTCCGTTATAGGAGCGCTTGTGGTTGTGGTTGTGCTCTCGGTTGTAGGAGCGCTTGTAGTTGTGGTTGTGCTCTCGGTTGTAGGAGCGCTTGTAGTTGTGGTTGTGCTCTCGGTTGTAGGAGCGCTTGTAGTTGTGGTTGTGCTCTCAGTTGTAGGAGCGCTTGTAGTTGTGGTTGTGCTCTCGGTTGCAGGAGCGTTTGTGGTTGTGCTCTCAGTTGTAGGTGCGCTTGTAGTTGTGGTTGTGCTTTCGGTTGTAGTAGTGCTTGTAGTTGTGGTTGTGCTCTCGGTTGCAAGAGCGCTTGTAGTTGTGGTTGTGCTCTCGGTTGTAGGAGCGCTTGTGGTTGTGCTCTCGGTTGTAGGAGAGCTTAAACTTGTGCTCTCAGGTGTAGTTGTGTTCTCAGGTGTAGTTGTGCTCTCAGGTGTAGTTGTGCTTGTAGTTGTGCTCTCAGTTGTAGTTGTGCTCTCAGGTGTAGGTGTGTTTGTGGTTGTAGGTATGTTTGGGGTTGTAGTGATGTCTGATGCTGGACAGGATGCTGCTGTAAGTTGAGAATTGAAATTGTAATTAGAATTTGTTCACATACAGAAGGTTATTAAATGAAATAGATTTAAAAGTGTAAACTGACCAGCCGTCTCAGTGACACTTATAGACTCTGTAATAATGTTCAAGTCTGAGATGTTGGTTGCATTCACAAGCATTTCTCTGATAGTGGAGTTAGTTGGAATGGTGTCATTATTAGTAAATTTAAGAATGGAGTCTGTCACAGTAGAACCGTTCCTAAAACACAAAGTTAAACCAGGTTAAAACTGTAATGTATGAATTATGATGTTTTCATTGTGATGACTTTAAATATGAATTTTCACCTGAAACTACAAATTATCATCTGGATGAAGTTCGCAGTGGCTGCTCTGTAAATTGGTTCAATCTGAAAAATATAATTAGTTGAAAATGAGATGTTTTATGAAGGACTGACTTCATATACATTAGCAGTTTCTTTCGGTCTCTTTTAGATCTAGAGCTTGATAAAGCTAATAATTGAGTCATATACAGACATTTATGAATGTTTAAATGTTTCGCCGTGTTCAATTGTCCTATTGTTTTGCAAATGTAATTGATTTTACAGGATTCACAGTAAGACATGAGGGAATCATGCATGACCAGCACATATTTCAGGAATGTCCAGTTTAATCCAGAATGTTGCTGGTGTACCTACTGGTTTTCCTACTAAACTGACAGACACCACACCTGCTTCCATCTGTATAATGAAGTAGAATTTGGCTATCTGTAAACTGAGTCATGGCTTCTGATTGGCTATAATGAACACACCCACACAGACTTTTTCTTTATAAGACTAGACATTCCTGATTTATATACTTTTCACAGAAAGCCACCTTTTATACCACTATGTGTTTTTCACTTTAATACATTAGGGTTGCACAAACCAGTGCACTCTTAGTGGCGGTCCCAAGCCCGGAAAAATGGGGAGGTTTGTGTTAGGAAGGAAATCCAGCATCAAATGTGACATTAATTATGCAGATCACGAATCAGAAACTCATACTGGATCGGTCGAGGCCCGGGTTACCAACGAACACCAAATGTATTGTTAACCAACAGGTTATTATTTGCTTTGAGGATGTTGATGGAGAAGTATAGACAAGGTTAGAAGGAGTTGCACTGTGTTCAGAACTCAGGTGTGGCAGAGAAGTATGTGAGCATGGAAAGCCAACATTTATATACCATAGTGTTCTTCACGTTGTTTTATATAGCAGTTGAATTATTCAGGCAGCAAGTTACTTATTTTGTTTTAAAAATAAAATTACGTTGTAAAATATTAATATCCATCAGCAAAAAAAACATACCTTGTCACGGATAATTGTATATTTTTCTACAAATTTAGAAGAGCTTGTGTTGGTTAGCGCTTCAACAAAGTTTTCGTTCATGCTGAAGGTCAAGTTAAATGCTTTCAGATTTTGTGCCGCACCAGTGGCTGTCAGATAAAAGAGATAAACATCAAATAAACAGAATGATGTGTAAATATGCAAATTATTAACAAAGAAAAAAAGAACAATGTGCTTTACTGATCTCAGAGGAATCGAAGTTTACAAACATGTTTCGCACAGACGTGTTAAGAGCGGCCGAGTATAACTGCAATTCAAATAAATCTAAAAAGTTTAGTATAGTTTAGTGGAAATATGATTTTTAAAGTAGCAACAATAGACAATAGATTTCATATGATATGGGAAAACATGAACTTGGATTATTTTCATTGTGTACAAGTTTAGTTTTGTAGTAGAGAACTCTGTATGTAAGTTTTTTTTTTGAGAATTAAACAATCCTATAGTCAAAGGTTACTATAGGAACCATAATACTCTTTCACAATTTATTGCTTGGGCAGATGTTAAGCACACCATACCCCTATTTCGGTTATCAGTATGTTAAAGCATATTTAGCAACTGCATAGTAATGGCAAATAAAATTATGTTCAATATATTGATAATAATAATAATAATAGTAATAAAAATAGCCTCAATTGGAAACTCAACAGGAAAGCATTTTCATGTATTTATCCAGGTAGGCCACTATGAGCTAGAATTACTTATGTTAGATATTATTATTATTATTATTATTATTATTATTATTATTATTATAAATCAGCTATCTGTCCGATATCTCTGTAGCACTGTAGAGACACTGTACTGTAACACACATCAACCTGCTATGGAATTCAGATAAAGGAGAAAAAGAAAGAGTGAGTGATTTATTTAAGGAGGATATTGAAAGTAAGAGCTGAAACTGAAAAAAGTAAGTAATAAGGAAGTTATAGGAGAAAGAGAACACTTACCAATCAGAACCGAAACAGCCAGTATCGCCCTCCAGTCCATTGTGCTGTATAAATATATATAATATATTTATACAGCATATATAAAATCAATATATATATATTTATACAGCATATATAAAATCAACATTTATTCAACATTTATTAATCAAACAAACTTTTTAGTAAAGTCCAGATGTTTAGTTTAGACATCTTACCAAATAACATTAAAGAAAGTAAAGATCATTATTACATGTATTACAATTATTGATAATAATCCCATTTGAATGATATAATTGAAACAATAATATAACCAATAAATATATAATATTCACAGCGTGTGAATAGAATGTAATCTATATATCACCTTTCAGTCTGGTACTTCTAGACGATTGAGAAGAGAAAAAAGTAATTCCTCACCTGTGTGTGCAGGCAGCAGATGTAAAGTGTTTTCAGTCCAGTAACAGAGTCACAGTGTAAAATACAGAACCGGTAAAGAAGATTTATAACCAATTAATTGCCAAACCGATGATGTCAATACTGTCCGAGAGCTAATTATTTCCTGGATGCGTGTCCTGTCAGTTTAACAATTAAAGCATAACAATAACTAGAATGTACATGGTGGAAATTTTATGAAATATTTAATTGAAGGAGTGTCTCCTTAACTATACATTTTTCAGAGCTGACACATCAACAGATATTTGCACCATAATAGAAAACAACAAACGTTATTCTTAAAGGTTTTGGTTCACTAAATATTGTTGTGAAATTAACTTATAAAAGCACCACATTACCTTTCACGCCAATCTAAATATAGCAACGATGATGTCATGAATTTGAATAAATTCCCAAAGCAATCAAAAGCTTTCAAAAGAAAAAAATTACTTCATTCCTTCTTGTGTACAATCCCAGTTCCAAAACAGTTGGGGCGCTCCATTCTCAGCATTCTTTTACCAATATAATTCATGTCCCTCCTTTGCACCTGTCCAAACCATCTCAATCTCGCCTCCCTCACCTTGTCACCAAAACATCCTACATGCGCTGTCCCTCTAATAAACTCATTTCTAATCCTGTCCATCCTCATCACTCCCAACGAAAAGCTTAACATCTTCAGCTCTGCTACCTTCAGCTCCACCTCGTGTCTTTTACTCAATGCCACTGTCTCTAATCCATACAACATCTCAGGTCTCACCACAGTCCTATAAACTTTCCCTTTCACTCTCACAGATACTCTTCTATCACAAATCACTCCTGCTATCACTCTTCTCCACCCACTCCACCCTGCCTGCACTCTTTTCTTCACTTATCTAACACACTCTCCATTACTTTGCACTGTTGACCCCAGGTACCTGAACTCCTCCACCTTCTCCACCTCTTCTCCCTGCAATCACACCCCTCCACTGCCCTCTCTCTCATTCACACACATGTACTCTGTCTTACTCCTACTGACTTTCATTCTCCTTCTCTCCAGCGTGTACCTCCACCTCTCCAGGCTCTTCTTCACCTGCTCCCTACTCTCACCACAAATCACAATATCATCCACAAACATCATAGTCCAGGAAGACTCCTGTCTGACCTCGTCCTTCAACCTGTCCATCACCACTGCAAACAGCAAAGGGCTCAGAGCCGATCCTTGATGCAGTCCAACCTCCACCTTGAACCAGTCTTTCGTTCCTAATGCACACTTCATTGCTGTCACACTGTCCTCATACATGTCCTGCACCACCCTCACATACTTCTCTGACACACAATACCACAATCCTCTCTCCACCCTGTAGTACGCTTTCTCTAAATCCACAAACACACAATGCAACTCCTTCTGTCCTTCTCTATACTTCTCCATCAACATTCTCAAAGCAATACTGCATCTGTGGTGTTTTTCTTCGGCATGAAACCATACTGTTGCTCACAGATGGTCACCTCTTCTCTCAGCCTGGCTTCCACTACTCTTTCCCATAACTTCATGGTGTGACTGATCAACTTAATTCCACTGTAGTTACTGCAAGACTGCACATCTCCTTTATGCTTAAAGATCAGTACCAGCACACTTCTTCTCCATTCCTCAGGCATCTTCTCACCTTCCAAAATCCTGTTAAACAACCTGGTCAAAAACTCCACTGCCATCTCTCCTAAACATCTCCACGCTTCTACCGGTATGTCATCTGGTCCAACCGACTTTCTGCCGCATCTCCTTGTACTCCTCCTACTTTTCTCATCACTCTGTCTATCCCACTTCTGTTTTGCCAACCTCTTTCTCCTTATGCTCTCCTGCACTTCCTCATTCCACCACCACGTCTCCTTGTCTTGCTTTCTATTTCCAGATGTCACACCAAGTACTTTTCTAGCTGCCTCCCTCATCACTCCTGCAGTAGTTGCCCAATCATCCAACACCTCTTCAACACCACCGAGCCTCTGTCTGACCTCTTCCCTGAACCTCACACTACACTCTTCCTCCTTAAGTTTCCACCATCTTATTCTTCTCTCAGTCCTCACTCTCCTCCTCTTCTTCTTCGCCTCGAAAACCATCCTACAGACCACCATCCGATGCTGTCTAGCTACACTGTCCCCTGCCAACACCTTACAGTCTCCAATCTCCTTCAGGTTGCATCTCCTACATAGAACATAGTCCACCTGTGTGCACCTTCCTCCACTCTTATACGTCACCCTATGATCCTCCTTCTTCTTAAAATAAGTGTTCACCACTGCCATTTCCATCCTTTTAGCAAAATCTACCACCATTTGCCCTTCCACATTCCTCTCCTTAAAACCATACCTACCCATCACCTCCTCATCACCTCTGTTCCCTTCACCTACATGCCCATTAAAGTCTGCCCCAATCACCAATCGTCTTTCCTAGGTACACCATCTACCACTTCATCTAACTCACTCCAGAATTTTTCCTTCTCCTCCATCTCACAGCCAACTTGTGGAGCATAGGCACTGATGACATTTATCATCATCTCTTCAACTTCCACCTTCACGATCATCACCCTATCAGAAACTCTCTTCACCTCCACTACACTCTTACTGTACTCTTCCTTCAGAATCACCCCTACACCATTTCTCTTTCCATTCACATCATAATAAAACAGTTTAAATCCACCTCCAATGTTCCTGGCCTTACTCCCTTTCCACTTGGTCTCCTGAACACACAGCATATCTACCTTTCTCCTCTCCATCATATCAGCTCCCTCTCTCCCTTTACCCGTCATAGTACCGACATTTAAAGTACCAACCCTAACCTCCACTCTCCTCCACTGCTCCTTTCCCTGCCGTCTCTGTAGACGTCTTCCTCCTCTCCTTCTCCTCCTTCGGCCAACAGTAGCCCAATTTCCACCGGTACCCTGTCGGCTAACGATACCTGTGGCGGTCGTTGTTAACCGTTGATCCAGTATGAAATTCTCATTTGTGATCCGCATATTTGATTTGGCACATGTTTTACGCTGGATGCCCTTCCTAACGCAACCCTCCCCATTTACCCGGGCTTGGGACCGGCACTAAGAGTGCACTGGCTTGTGCATCCATAATGGCTGGGTTCATGTCTTCAACAAATGCTGGTTAATAATAATAATAAAAATAATAATACATTTTATCAAAAGACACCTTTCAAAGCACTCAAAGACCCCGTACAGTAGGGTGAAATCATAAAATCAAACAAACAACAGCTATTTAACTGTTAAAATTAGACAGAAAAGATGAGTTTTGAGGCACGATTTAAAAGTGGTCAGTCAGTCACTTTCTCATATTGATTGTGGAAGAGAATTTCAGAGATGAGGAGAAGCCCAGCTAAAAGCTCTAAACCCCATAGTGACTAAAACAGACAGAAGGTACAGTGAGAGAAACAGATGAGGAAGATCTGAGGTGTAGATATGAAGCAAGTCAGAGAGGTATGAGGGTGCAGGATTATGAGGCAAGATTATTAGGGCATGCGTGAATATGATCCAGAAATGTCGTCGTCCTCTCTGGACCAAAGCTCATTTAAAATGTACTGAGGCAAAGTGGAAAACTGTATTGTGGTCAGACAAATGGAAATTTGTATTTCTTTTTGGAAAACAAGGAACCCCCCTTTCTCCAGACTAAAGAGAAGAGGGACTATCTGGTTTGTTATCAGCGCTCAGTTCAAAATCCTGCATGTCGGATGATTTGGGAGAGCATCAGTGCCTGTGGAATAGGCATCTTGCACATTTGGAAAGGATCCATCATTTTTTTTTTCATTGTACACAGTGTTCCAACTTTTTGTAATTGGGGTTGTAACTAAACCATTCAAGCTAGCAGTTATCGACCCCATTATCAAAAACGCTAAACGTAACCCCTGTCAGCTGTCTAACTATAGGCCAATATCAAACCCCTCTTTCCCCTCCTAGATACTAGGAAAGATTGTAGCACAATAGTAATGCTAATCTACAGTCAGAATTCAGGCCTTCAAATGTGTTGCATTTATTAGCAGAAGTTTTTTCATGATTAGATTATTATTAAAAGTAACTGCAAAACCTCCAGTTTTATATCAGTATCTTATATACAGATCTGTATCCAGGAGGACTACCTTAATTTAATCTTCTTTCTTTTCGCTAAATCTACCATCACAGTAAATAACACAACAGCAGGTGCAAAAGTGTAGTGATATCAATTTTATTTGGAATTAAGTATATTTACATCGCCATTAATAAATATAATCTATAATCCATGACAGAAAAAAGTGAAACAAAACAAGTTTTTAAACCCTTGGCCAAAGTTGTGGCACTGAGTTGTTGCATTATGTTTTCTTTGATTACATTGAGATGCCTGTAGATCTTGACTGTAGTCTATTAGAAGCAAATTCCACTGACTGGTCATGATCTAGAAATGCACGATGGTGTTAATGTTGACCTCCATGATCAAATTATATTTGGCCATAGATCTGGACAGGATATAAACCCAAGAACAGTGTAAATATCTAAAAATAAAAAGATGGGACCACCAGAACTCTGATTAGAGCTAACTCTCCTTTTCAACTTAGTAACTTAGCCACAAGAACATTGGTCTATAACTTTCTGAAATGAATTTTTCCAGCGATTTCTCAGATCTTTGCTAAGTTCTGAGAAATTGCTGGAAAACAGTAATCTCAGAAATATGTATTCAAATAAATCTGTATATTAAAGCAGCGAGACATAAGCTTGAATAAGGGCATATGGTAGGCACTTTTAAAAATTATTAATATATTATTATGGAATGTTTGGACAAAAACATTCAAAAGATTTACATAGAAGTGAAAAAATCCCTGTAGGACTGTTAGAATGTGGAAAAATTTTCACTTACAACCCTCATTAACTCTGCAGTTTCAAAAGTTCATATATTAGTATTTCTTGATTTATGATTTTGTTTATAAAAAAAATAACTTTTTCATTTTATCTTAAGAATGACTGTGAATCGTACATATGGGTGATTGTGTATGTTCTCAGATCAGGTCTAGAGCTCGAAGTGCAATGATATTGATAGTAGAAGTGTTAGAACAGACATCAATATCATGGAAAGTGAACTTGCAATTGCTGGGGGCATAGAATTACCTGCAAAATAATAATTATATAATTAAGAGCACATAAAAATATATTTGTGTAAAGCATTTTGGTGTATTTTTAAATAATAAGTAGCACAGATAGTCACTGTACAGTTATACTGACCAAGAGTGACACTGACGGAGTTCGGATCAACGGTAAAGTTAAAGCCGGAAAGTCCACCGAGGAAGACGGATTTCACCTGGTCCAGAGTAACATTTGCGTCACTGGGATTCATATAAATGTTGCTCTCTGTAATAGTAGATCCATTTCTGAGGAGACACACATGTAGAGATACAGGTTCAAATTCAACCAGTAATCAACAAATGAACAAACAAAAATATTGTGGACCATATTTTACTTCATACCTGAATTTGACTATATCCATTTGTTTGAAGTTTGTAAAGGATCTCCTAAACAACGGTTCAACCTGCAGGAAAGTAGACATAAATCCGATATTACAGCAATGTAAAACATTCTGATACACTGGTCTCTCACATTTAATACTAGACATAGTTAAAGATAATAAAGTGTGACCTCTGGTATAGCTATTAAATCTGACTTTTAAATATTATCTGACTTTATTTATAGAAATCAAAACATTTCATCTTAGCATAAAAAATGTTGTTTAGAAAATATTAATGAAGTATCCAAAATTGTAAATGGATGCGTTGGAAATAAAAAACACACCTGACCACGGATATTTGTAGATTTTGCAGCAAACTGTGGAGAGCTGTTGTTGGCCAGTGCTGCATCAAAAGTTTCTTTGATACTAAAGGTTAAGTTAAAAGTTGGATTTGTTTGAGGTAATGTTGTTAAAGGGCTGCTTAAAGCTGGGGTTGTGGTTGTGGACGAGCTTGTTGTTGTGCTCTGGGTTGTAGGAGCATTTGTGGTTGTGCTCTCGGTTGTAGGAGCGTTTGCGGTTGTGCTCTGGGTTGTAGGAGTTCTTGTAGTTGTGCTCTGGTTTGTCGGAGTGTTTGCAGTTGTGCTCTCGGTTGTCACAGTGTTTGAAGTTGTGCTCTGGGTTGTGGCAGTGCTGAAAGTTGTGCTCTGGGTTGTAGGAGCGCTTGTAATTGTGCTCTGGTTAGTAGGAGTGTTTGTGGTTGTGCTCTGGTTAGTGGAAGCATTTGCAGTTTTGCTCTGGGTTGTCACTGTGCTTGCAGTTGTGCTCTGGGATGTAGAAGCGCTTGTAATTGTAATCTGGGTTGTAGGAGGACTTGCAGTTGTGTTTAGGGTTATAGGAGCACTTGCAGTTGTTCTTTGGGTTGCCGCAGTGCTGGAAGCACTTGTAGTTGTGCTCTGGGTTGTAGGAGTGCTTGTAGTTGTGGTCTCAGTTGTAGCAGCACTTGTGCTCTGGGTTGTTGCAGTGCTTGCAGTTGTGCTTAGGGTTGTAGGAGTGCTTGTAGTTGTGCTCTCAGTTGTAGCAGCGATTGTGCTTTGGGTTGTAGAAGCGCTTGAAATTGTGCTCTCGGTTGTAGGAGCGCTTGTAGTTGTGCTCTCGGTTGTAGGAGGGTCTGGTGCCACTGTAAGTTGAGTTTTTAAAGTGAAATTAAAATGTGTAAAAGTACAGAATGTTATTAAAAAGCCATTTATTGTAAGGTGCATACTGACCAGGAACCTGATTGACACGTATAGAATCTGCAGTAATGTTTAAATCTGTGGTGTTTGCTGCGTTAACAAGGACATCTGTAATATTATTGTTAGTTGGGATGCCGGCAGTGTTATTAAATTCAAGAATGGAGTCTGCCACAGTAGAACCTCTCCTACAACACAATCACAGTTAAATACAGGTTGAATCTATAAATCATTACATTAAAGAAAAAAGTATTTAGAGTAGTGTAGTAATATTATTTCTCACCTAAATTCAAGAATTCTTATTCGGATGAAGTTGAAAAAGATTTCTTTTAAAAATGGTTCAAGCTGTAAAATATAATAAGTTGAAAATGAATAGACATTTAATAAAGCCTGAGCTCATCTGCATTGGCAGTTTAGTTCTGTCCTTTTTGGACCTTGGTATTTTTAAAGCAAATGAGTAAGTCAGATACAGACACAAATATTCAACTTGTCATATGCCAGTGGAATTTTTCAGGTAGTAGTTTAAGTATTTTGTTTAAAAATTTAAATGTTTTGTAAAAGATTCATAATTTCCATCACCAATAAAACATACCGTCTTAATGATACTTGCAGCTTTGTTTTTAAACTCAGGAGAGTTGGGATCGGAGAGAGCTTCAACAAAGGGTTCATTCATGCTGAAGGTCAAGTTAAATGCTGCAGCCACTGCTGAAGGTGTTGTAGGAGCGCTTGTAGTTGTGCTCTGGGATGTAGGAGCGGTTGTAGTTGTGGTTGTGCTCTCGGTTGTAGCAGCGCTTGTGGTTGTGCTCTCAGTTGCAGAACTGCTTGTAGTTGTGCTCTCGGTTGTAAGAGAGGTTGTGGTTGTGCTCTGGGTTGTAGGAGCGTTTGTAGTTGTGGTTGTGCTCTCGGTTGTAGCAGCGCTTGTGGTTGTGCTCTCGGTTGCAGGACTGCTTGTAGTTGTGCTCTTGGTTGTAGGAGCGCTTGTGGTTGTGCTCTCATTTGTAGAACCGCTTGTAGTTGTGGTTATGTACTCGGTTGAAGGAGCGCTTGTAGTTGTGGTTGTGCTCTCAGTTGTAGAAGCGCTTGTGGTTGTGGTTGTAGGAGTGCTTGTAGTTGTAGTTGTGCTCTCCCTTGTTGGAGCGCTTGTAGTTGTGGTTGTGATCTCGGTTGTAGGAGCGATTGTGGCTGTGCTCTCATTTGTAGGAGCGCTTGTGGTTGTGCTCTCGGTTGTAGGAACGCTTGTTTTTGTGCTCTCCGTTGTAGAAGCGCTTGTAGTTTTGGTTGTGCTCTGGGTTGCAGGACTGCTTGTAGTTGTGCCCGCATTTGTAGGAGCGTTTGTAGTTGTGGTTGTGCTCTCGGTTGAAGGAGCGCTCGTAGTTGTGGTTGTGCTCTCGGTTGTAGGAGCGCTCGTAGTTGTGGTTATGCTCTCGGTTGTAGGAGCGCTCGTAGTTGTGGTTGTGCTCTCGGTTGTAGGAGCGCTCGTAGTTGTGGTTGTGCTCTCGGTTGTAGGAGCGCTTGTTGTGTTTGTGCTCTCGGTTGTAAAAGTGCTTGTAATTGTGGTTGTGCTCTCGGTTGTTGGAGCGCTTATAATTGTGGTTGTGCTCTCGGTTGTAGAAGCGCTTGTAGTTGTGGTTGTGCTCTCAGTTGTAGGAGCGCTTGTTGTTGTGGTTGTGCTCTCGGTTGTAGGAGCATTTGTGGTTGTGCTCTCGGTTGTAAAAGCACTTGTAGTTGTGGTTGTGCTCTCGGTTATAGGAGCGCTTGTAGTTGTGGTTGTCCTCTCGGTTGTAGGAGCGTTTGTAGTGGTTGTGCTCTCGGTTGTAGGAGCGCTTGTGGTTGTGCTCTCCGTTGTAGAAGCGCTTGTAGTTGTGGTTGTGCTCTCGGTTGTAGGAGCGCTTGTAGTTGTGGTTGTGCTCTCGGTTGAAGAAGCGCTCGTAGTTGTGGTCGTGCTCTCGGTTGTAGGAGCACCGGTAGTTGTGGTTGTGCTCTCGGTTGTAGGAGCGCTTGTAGTTGTGGTTGTGCTCTCGGTTGTAGGAGCGCTTGTTGTGTTTGTGCTCTCGGTTGTAGAAGTGCTTGTAATTGTGGTTGTGTTCTCGGTTGTTGAAGCACTAGTAGTTGTGGTTGTGCTCTCGGTTGTAAGAGCGCTTGGAGTGGTTGTGCTATCGGTTGTAGGAGCCTTTGTAGTTGTGCTCTCGATTGTAGAAGCGCTTGTAGTTGTGGTTGTGCTCTCAGTTGTAGGAGCGCTTGTAGTTGTTGTTGTGCTCTCGTTTGTAGGAGTGATTGTAGTTGTGCTCTCGGTTGTAGGAGAGCTTGTTATTGTGGTTGTGCTCTCGGTTGTAGAAGTGCTTGTAGTTGTGGTTGTGCTCTCGGTTGTCGGAGCGCTTGTA
Organism: Silurus lanzhouensis; assembly: GCA_039877035.1. Lineage (NCBI taxonomy): Eukaryota > Metazoa > Chordata > Actinopteri > Siluriformes > Siluridae > Silurus > Silurus lanzhouensis. The sequence continues at coordinate 1,486,222 of JBCEWE010000437.1, read as the reverse complement.
GTTGTGGTTGTGCTCTCGGTTGTAGGAGCATTTGTGGTTGTGCTCTCGGTTGTAGAAGCATTTGTAGTTGTGGTTGTGCTCTCGGTTATAGGAGCGCTTGTAGTTGTGGTTGTGCTCTCGGTTGTAGGAGCGCTTGTAGTGGTTGTGCTCTCGGTTGTAGGAGTGCTTGTCGTTGTGCTCTCCGTTGTAGAAGCGCTTGTAGTTGTGGTTGTGCTTTCGGTTGCAGGACTGCTTGTAGTTGTGTCCGCATTTGTAGAAGCGCTTGTAGTTGTGGTTATGCTCTCGGTTGTAGGAGCGCTTGTAGTTGTGGTTGTGCTCTTGGTTGAAAAAGCGCTCGTAGTTGTGGTTGTGCTCTCGGTTGTAGGAGCGCTTGTTGTGGTTGTGCTCTCGGTTGTAGAAGTGCTTGTAATTGTGGTTGTGTTCTCGGTTGTTAAAGCACTTGTAGTTGTGGTTATGCTCTCGGTTGTAGGAGCGCTTGTAGTGGTTGTGCTCTCGGTTGTAGGAGCCCTTGTGGTTGTGCTCTCGGTTTTAGAAGCGCTTGTAGTTGTTGTTGTGCTCTCGGTTGTAGAAGCGATTGCAGTTGTGCTCTCGGTTGTAGGAGCGCTTGTAGTTGTGGTTGTGCTCTCGGTTGTTGGAGCGCTTGTAGTTGTGGTTGTGCTCTCGGTTGTAGGAGCACTCGTTGTTGTGGTTATGCTCTCGGTTGTAGGAGCACTCATAGTTGTGGTTGTGCTCTCGGTTGTAGGAGCGCTTGTAGTTGTGGTTGTGCTCTCGGTTGTAGGAGCGCTTGTAATTGTGGTTGTGTTCTCGGTTGTTAAAGCACTTGTAGTTGTGGTTATGCTCTCAGTTGTAGGAGCGCTTGTAGTGGTTGTGCTCTCGGTTGTAGGAGCCCTTGTGGTTGTGCTCTCGGTTGCAGAAGCGCTTGTAGTTGTTGTTGTGCTCTCGGTTGTAGGAGCGATTGTAGTTGTGCTCTGGGTTGTAGGAGCGCTTGTAGTTGTGGTTATGCTCTGGGTTGTAGGAGCGCTTGTAGTTGTTGATGTGCTCTCGATTGTAGGAGCGATTGTAGTTGTGCTCTCGGTTGTAGGAGTGCTTGTGCTTGTGCTCTCAGTTGTAGAAGCGCTTGTGCTTGTGCTCTCAGTGGTAGGAGTGCTTGTAGTTGTGGTTGTGCTCTCTGTTGTAAGAGCACTTGTAGTTGTGGTTGTGCTCTCTGTTGCAGAAGCGATTGTGGTTGTGCTCTGAGTTGTAGGAGCGCTCGTAGTTGTGGTTGTGCTCTCGGTTGTAGGAGCGCTCGTAGTTGTGGTTATGCTCTCGGTTGTAGGAGCGCTCGTAGTTGTGGTTGTGCTCTCGGTTGTAGGAGCGCTTGTAGTTGTGCTTTCGGTTGTAGGAGCGCTTGTTGTGGTTGTGCTCTCGGTTGTAGGAGCCCTTGTGGTTGTGCTCTCGGTTGTAGAAGCGCTTGTAGTTGTTGTTGTGCTCTCTGTTGTAGGAGCGATTGTAGTTGTGCTCTCGGTTGTAGGAGCGCTTGAAGTTGTGGTTGTGCTCTTGGTTGTAGGAGCGATTGTAGTTGTGCTCTCGGTTGTAGGAGTGCTTGTGGTTGTGCTCTCAGTTGTAAAAGCGCTTGTGCTTGTGCTCTCAGTGGTAGGAGTGCTTGTAGTTGTGGTTGTGCTCTCTGTTGTAAGAGCACTTGTAGTTGTGGTTGTGCTCTCTGTTGCAGAAGCGATTGTGGTTGTGCTCTGAGTTGTAGGAGGGTCTGGTGCTATTGTAACTAGAGAATTTGAAGTGAAATTAAAATGTGCAAAAGTACAGAATGTTATTAAAAAGCCATTTATTGTAAGGTGCATACTGACCAGGAACCTGAGTGACACTTATAGAATCTGCAGTAATGTTTAAATCTGTGGTGTTTGCTGCTTCAACAAGGGCATCTGTAATATTATTGTTAGTTGGGATGCCGGCAGTGTTATTAAATTCAAGAATGGAGTCTGCCACAGTGGAACCTCTCCTACAACACAATCACAGTTAAATACAGGTTGAATCTATAAATCATTACATTAAAGAAAAAGGTATTCAGAGTAGTGTAGTAATATATTATTTCTTACCTAAATTCAAGAATTCTCATTCGGATAAGGTTGAAAAAGATTTCTCTTAAAAATGGTTCAAGCTGTAAAATATAATAAGTTGAAAATAAATAGACTTCTTATAAAGCCTGAGCTCATCTGCATTGGCAGTTTAGTTCTGTCCTTTTTGGACCTTGGTATTATTAAAGCTAACGAGTAAGTCAGATACAGACACAAATATTCAACTTGTCATATGGCAGTGGAATTTTTACAGGTAGTAGTTTATTTATTTTGTTTAAAAAATTAAAATGTTTTATAAAAGATTCAAAATTTCCATCACCAATAAAACATACCGTGTTAATGATACTTGCAGCTTTGTTTTTAAACTCAGGAGAGTTGGGATCGGACAGAGCTTCAACAAAGGGTTCATTCATGCTGAAGCTCATGTTAAATGCTGCAGCCACTGCTGAAGGTGTTGTAGGAGCGCTTGTAGTTGTAGTTGTGCTCTCCGTTGTTGGAGCGCTTGTAATTGTGGTTGTGCTCTCAGTTGTAGGAGCGATTGTGGCTGTGCTCTCAGTGGTAGGAGCAATTGTGGTTGTGCTCTCGGTTGTAGGAGCGCTTGTGGTTGTGCTCTTCGTTGTATAAGCGCTTGTAGTTGTGGTTGTGCTCTCGGTTGCAGGACTGCTTGTAGTTGTGCCCGCATTTGAAGTAGCACTTGTAGTTGTGGTTGTGCTCTCGGTTAAAGAAGCGCTCGTAGTTGTGCTCTCCGTTATGTGAGCGCTCGTAGTTGTGCTTATGCTCTCGGTTGTAGGAGCGCTCATAGTTGTGGTTGTGCTCTCGGGTGTAGGAGTGCTTGTAGTTGTGGTTGTGCTCTCGGTTGTAGGAGCGCTTGTTGTGTTTGTGCTCTCGGTTGTTGGAGCGCTTGTAGTTGTGGTTGTGCTATCGGTTGCAGGACTGCTTGTAGTTGTGCCCGCATTTGAAGTAGGACTTGTAGTTGTGGTTGTGCTCTCGGTTGAAGAAGCGCTCGTAGTTGTGGTTGTGCTCTCCGTTATATGAGCGCTCGTAGTTGTGGTTATGCTCTCGGTTGTAGGAGCGCTCATAGTTGTGGTTGTGCTCTCGGTTGTATGAGCGCTTGTTGTGTTTGTGCTCTCGGTTGTTGGAGCGCTTGTAATTGTGGTTGTGCTCTCGGTTATTGGAGCGCTTGTAGTTGTGGTTGTGCTCTCGGTTGTAGGAGCGCTTGTAGTGGTTGTGCTCTCGGTTGTAGGAGCCCTTGTGGTTGTGCTCTCGGTTGTAGAAGCGCTTGTAGTTGTGGTTGTGCTCTCAGGTGTAGGAGCGCTTGTAGTGGTTGTGCTCTCGGTTGTAGGAGCGCTTGTAGTTGTTGTTGTGCTCTCGGTTGTAGAAGCGCTTGTAGTTGTGGTTGTGCTCTCGGTTGTTGGAGCGCTTGTAATTGTGGTTGTGCTCTCGGTTGTAGAAGCGCTTGTAGTTGTGGTTGTGCTCTCGGTTATAGGAGCGCTTGTAGTTGTGGTTGTGCTCTCGGGTGTAGGAGCGCTTGTAGTGGTTGTGCTCTCGGTTGTAGAAGTGCTTGTAGTTGTGCTCTCGGTTGTAGGAGTGCTTGTGGTTGTGCTCTCAGTTGTAAAAGCGCTTGTGCTTGTGCTCTCAGTGGTAGGAGCGATTGTAGTTGTGGTTGTAGTAGTGCTCTCAGTTGTAGGAGCATTTGTAGTTGTGGTCGTGCTCTCGGTTGTAGGAGCGCTTGTAGTGGTTGTGCTCTCGGTTGTAGGAGCGCTTGTGGTCGTGCTCTCGGTTGTAGGAGCGATTGTAGTTGTTGTGCTCTCAGTTGTAGGAGCGCTTTTAGTTGTGCTCTCGGTTGTAGGAGTGCTTGTGGTTGTGCTCTCAGTTGTAGAAGCGCTTGTGCTCTCAGTGGTAGGAGCGCTTGTAGTTGTGGTTGTGCTCTCGGTTGTAGGAGCGCTTGTAGTGGTTGTGCTCTCGGTTGTAGGAGCGCTTGTAGTTGTGCTCTCGGTTGTAGAAGCGCTTGTAGTTGTGCTCTCGGTTGTAGGAGTGCTTGTGGTTGTGCTCTCAGTTGTAAAAGTGCTTGTGCTTGTGCTCTCAGTGGTAGGAGCGCTTGTAGTTGTGGTTGTGGTTGTGCTCTCGTTTGAAAAAGCGCTCGTAGTTGTGGTTGTGCTCTCGGTTGTAGGAGCGCTCGTAGTTGTGGTTATGCTCTCGGTTGTAGGAGCGCTCGTAGTTGTGGTTGTGCTCTCGGTTGTAGGAGCGCTTGTAGTTGTGCTGTCGGTTGTAGGAGCGCTTGTTGTGGTTGTGCTCTCGGTTGTAGAAGTGCTTGTAATTGTGGTTGTGTTCTCGGTTGTTAAAGCACTTGTAGTTGTGGCTATGCTCTTGGTTGTAGGAGCGCTTGTTGTGGTTGTGCTCTCGGTTGTAGGAGCCCTTGTGGTTGTGCTCTCGGTTGTAGAAGCGCTTGTAGTTGTTGTTGTGCTCTCGGTTGTAGGAGCGATTGTAGTTGTGGTTGTGCTCTCGGTTGTAGGAGCACTTGTAGTTGCTGTTGTGCTCACGGTTGTAGGAGCGATTGTAGTTGTGTTCTCGGTTGTAGGAGTGCTTGTGGTTGTGATCTCAATTGTAGAAGCGCTTGTGCTTGTTTTCTCAGTTGTAGAAGCGCTTGTGCTCTCAGTGGTAGGAGCGCTTGTAGTTGTGGTTGTGCTCTCGGTTGTAGGAGCGCTTGTAGTGGTTGTGCTCTCGGTTGTAGGAGCGCGTGTAGTTGTTGTGCTCTCGGTTGTAGAAGCACTTGTAGTTGTGCTCTCGGTTGTAGGAGTGCTTGTGGTTGTGCTCTCAGTTGTAAAAGTGCTTGTGCTTGTGCTCTCAGTGGTAGGAGCGCTTGTGGTTGTGGTTGTGCTCTCGGTTGAAAAAGCGCTCGTAGTTGTGGTTGTGCTCTCGGTTGTAGGAGCGCTCGTAGTTGTGGTTATGCTCTCGGTTGTAGGAGCGCTCGTAGTTGTGGTTGTGCTCTCGGTTGTAGGAGCGCTTGTAGTTGTGCTTTCGGTTGTAGGAGCGCTTGTTGTGGTTGTGCTCTCGGTTGTAGAAGTGCTTGTAATTGTGGTTGTGTTCTCGGTTGTTAAAGCACTTGTAGTTGTGGTTATGATCTCGGTTGTAGGAGCGCTTGTAGTGGTTGCGCTCTCGGTTGTAGGAGCCCTTGTCGTTGTGCTCTCGGTTGTAGAAGCGCTTGTAGTTGTTGTTGTGCTCTCGGTTGTAGGAGCGATTGTAGTTGTGCTCTCGGTTGTAGGAGCGCTTGTAGTTGTGGTTGTGCTCTCGGTTGTAGGAGCGCTTGTAGTTGTTGTTGTGCTCTCGGTTGTAGGAGCGATTGTAGTTGTGCTCTCGGTTGTAGGAGTGCTTGTGGTTGTGCTCTCAGTTGTAGAAGCGCTTGTGCTTGTGCTCTCAGTGGTAGGAGTGCTTGTAGTTGTGGTTGTGCTCTCTGTTGTAAGAGCACTTGTAGTTGTGGTTGTGCTCTCTGTTGCAGAAGCGATTGTGGTTGTGCTCTGAGTTGTAGGAGGGTCTGGTGCTATTGTAACTAGAGAATTTGAAGTGAAATTAAAATGTGCAAAAGTACAGAATGTTATTAAAAAGCCATTTATTGTAAGGTGCATACTGACCAGGAACCTGAGTGACACTTATAGAATCTGCAGTAATGTTTAAATCTGTGGTGTTTGCTGCTTCAACAAGGGCATCTGTAATATTATTGTTAGTTGGGATGCCGGCAGTGTTATTAAATTCAAGAATGGAGTCTGCCACAGTAGAACCTCTCCTACAACACAATCACAGTTAAATACAGGTTGAATCTATAAATCATTACATTAAAGAAAAAAGTATTCAGAGTAGTGTAGTAATATATTATTTCTCACCTAAATTCAAGAATTCTCATTCGGATAAGGTTGAAAAAGATTTCTCTTAAAAATGGTTCAAGCTGTAAAATATAATAAGTTGAAAATAAATAGACTTCTTATAAAGCCTGAGCTCATCTGCATTGGCAGTTTAGTTCTGTCCTTTTTGGACCTTGGTATTATTAAAGCTAACGAGTAAGTCAGATACAGACACAAATATTCAACTTGTCATATGGCAGTGGAATTTTTACAGGTAGTAGTTCATTTATTTTGTTTAAAAAATTAAAATGTTTTATAAAAGATTCAAAATTTCCATCACCAATAAAACATACCGTGTTAATGATACTTGCAGCTTTGTTTTTAAACTCAGGAGAGTTGGGATCGGACAGAGCTTCAACAAAGGGTTCATTCATGCTGAAGCTCATGTTAAATGCTGCAGCCACTGCTGAAGGTGTTGTAGGAGCGCTTGTAGTTGTAGTTGTGCTCTCCGTTGTTGGAGCGCTTGTAATTGTGGTTGTGCTCTCAGTTGTAGGAGCGATTGTGGCTGTGCTCTCAGTGGTAGGAGCGATTGTGGTTGTGCTCTCGGTTGTAGGAGCGCTTGTGGTTGTGCTCTTCGTTGTATAAGCGCTTGTAGTTGTGGTTGTGCTCTCGGTTGCAGGACTGCTTGTAGTTGTGCCCGCATTTGAAGTAGCACTTGTAGTTGTGGTTGTGCTCTCGGTTAAAGAAGCGCTCGTAGTTGTGCTCTCCGTTATGTGAGCGCTCGTAGTTGTGCTTATGCTCTCGGTTGTAGGAGCGCTCATAGTTGTGGTTGTGCTCTCGGGTGTAGGAGTGCTTGTAGTTGTGGTTGTGCTCTCGGTTGTAGGAGCGCTTGTTGTGTTTGTGCTCTCGGTTGTTGGAGCGCTTGTAGTTGTGGTTGTGCTATCGGTTGCAGGACTGCTTGTAGTTGTGCCCGCATTTGAAGTAGGACTTGTAGTTGTGGTTGTGCTCTCGGTTGAAGAAGCGCTCGTAGTTGTGGTTGTGCTCTCCGTTATATGAGCGCTCGTAGTTGTGGTTATGCTGTCGGTTGTAGGAGCGCTCATAGTTGTGGTTGTGCTCTCGGTTGTATGAGCGCTTGTTGTGTTTGTGCTCTCGGTTGTTGGAGCGCTTGTAATTGTGGTTGTGCTCTCGGTTGTTGGAGCGCTTGTAGTTGTGGTTGTGCTCTCGGTTGTAGGAGCCCTTGTGGTTGTGCTCTCGGTTATAGAAGCGCTTGTAGTTGTGGTTGTGCTCTCGGGTGTAGGAGCGCTTGTAGTGGTTGTGCTCTCGGTTGTAGGAGCGCTTGTAGTTGTTGTTGTGCTCTCGGTTGTAGAAGCGCTTGTAGTTGTGGTTGTGCTCTCGGTTGTAGGAGCGCTTGTAATTGTGGTTGTGCTCTCGGTTGTAGAAGCGCTTGTAGTTGTGGTTGTGCTCTCGGTTATAGGAGCGCTTGTAGTTGTGGTTGTGCTCTCGGGTGTAGGAGCGCTTGTAGTGGTTGTGCTCTCGGTTGTAGAAGTGCTTGTAGTTGTGCTCTCGGTTGTAGGAGTGCTTGTGGTTGTGCTCTCAGTTGTAAAAGCGCTTGTGCTTGTGCTCTCAGTGGTAGGAGCGCTTGTAGTTGTGGTTGTAGTTGTGCTCTCAGTTGTAGGAGCATTTGTAGTTGTGGTCGTGCTCTCGGTTGTAGGAGCGCTTGTAGTGGTTGTGCTCTCGGTTGTAGGAGCGCTTGTGGTCGTGCTCTCGGTTGTAGGAGCGATTGTAGTTGTTGTGCTCTCGGTTGTAGGAGTGCTTGTGGTTGTGCTCTCAGTTGTAGAAGCGCTTGTGCTCTCAGTGGTAGGAGCGCTTGTAGTTGTGCTTGTGCTCTCGGTTGTAGGAGCGCTTGTAGTGGTTGTGCTCTCGGTTGTAGGAGCGCTTGTAGTTGTGCTCTCGGTTGTAGAAGCGCTTGTAGTTGTGCTCTCGGTTGTAGGAGTGCTTGTGGTTGTGCTCTCAGTTGTAAAAGTGCTTGTGCTTGTGCTCTCAGTGGTAGGAGCGCTTGTAGTTGTGGTTGTGGTTGTGCTCTCGTTTGAAAAAGCGCTCGTAGTTGTGGTTGTGCTCTCGGTTGTAGGAGCGCTCGTAGTTGTGGTTATGCTCTCGGTTGTAGGAGCGCTCGAAGTTGCGGTTGTGCTCTCGGTTGTAGGAGCGCTTGTAGTTGTGCTTTCGGTTGTAGGAGCGCTTGTTGTGGTTGTGCTCTCGGTTGTAGAAGTGCTTGTAATTGTGGTTGTGTTCTCGGTTGTTAAAGCACTTGTAGTTGTGGTTATGATCTCGGTTGTAGGAGCGCTTGTAGTGGTTGCGCTCTCGGTTGTAGGAGCCCTTGTCGTTGTGCTCTCGGTTGTAGAAGCGCTTGTAGTTGTTGTTGTGCTCTCGGTTGTAGGAGCGATTGTAGTTGTGCTCTCGGTTGTAGGAGCGCTTGTAGTTGTGGTTGTGCTCTCGGTTGTAGGAGCGCTTGTAGTTGTTGTGCTCTCGGTTGTAGGAGCGATTGTAGTTGTGCTCTCGGTTGTAGGAGTGCTTGTGGTTGTGCTCTCAGTTGTAGAAGCGCTTGTGCTTGTGCTCTCAGTGGTAGGAGTGCTTGTAGTTGTGGTTGTGCTCTCTGTTGTAAGAGCACTTGTAGTTGTGGTTGTGCTCTCTGTTGCAGAAGCGATTGTGGTTGTGCTCTGAGTTGTAGGAGGGTCTGGTGCTATTGTAACTAGAGAATTTGAAGTGAAATTAAAATGTGCAAAAGTACAGAATGTTATTAAAAAGCCATTTATTGTAAGGTGCATACTGACCAGGAACCTGAGTGACACTTATAGAATCTGCAGTAATGTTTAAATCTGTGGTGTTTGCTGCTTCAACAAGGGCATCTGTAATATTATTGTTAGTTGGGATGCCGGCAGTGTTATTAAATTCAAGAATGGAGTCTGCCACAGTAGAACCTCTCCTACAACACAATCACAGTTAAATACAGGTTGAATCTATAAATCATTACATTAAAGAAAAAGGTATTCAGAGTAGTGTAGTAATATATTATTTCTCACCTAAATTCAAGAATTCTCATTCGGATAAGGTTGAAAAAGATTTCTCTTAAAAATGGTTCAAGCTGTAAAATATAATAAGTTGAAAATAAATAGACTTCTTATAAAGCCTGAGCTCATCTGCATTGGCAGTTTAGTTCTGTCCTTTTTGGACCTTGGTATTATTAAAGCTAACGAGTAAGTCAGATACAGACACAAATATTCAACTTGTCATATGGCAGTGGAATTTTTACAAGTAGTAGTTTATTTATTTTGTTTAAAAATTAAAATGTTTTATAAAAGATTCAAAATTTCCATCACCAATAAAACATACCGTGTTAATGATACTTGCAGCTTTGTTTTTAAACTCAGGAGAGTTGGGATCGGACAGAGCTTCAACAAAGCGTTCATTCATGCTGAAGCTCATGTTAAATGCTGCAGCCACTGCTGAAGGTGTTGTAGGAGCGCTTGTAGTTGTAGTTGTGCTCTCCGTTGTTGGAGCGCTTGTAATTGTGGTTGTGCTCTCAGTTGTAGGAGCGATTGTGGCTGTGCTCTCAGTGGTAGGAGCGATTGTGGTTGTGCTCTCGGTTGTAGGAGCACTTGTGGTTGTGCTCTTCATTGTATAAGCGCTTGTAGTTGTGGTTGTGCTCTCGGTTGCAGGACTGCTTGTAGTTGTGCCCGCATTTGAAGTAGCACTTGTAGTTGTGGTTGTGCTCTCGGTTAAAGAAGCGCTCGTAGTTGTGGTTGTGCTCTCCGTTATGTGAGCGCTCGTAGTTGTGGTTATGCTCTCGGTTGTAGGAGCGCTCATAGTTGTGGTTGTGCTCTCGGTTGTAGGAGTGCTTGTAGTTGTGGTTGTGCTCTCGGTTGTAGGAGCGCTTGTTGTGTTTGTGCTCTCGGTTGTTGGAGCGCTTGTAATTGTGGTTGTGCTCTCGGTTGTTGGAGCGCTTGTAGTTGTGGTTGTGCTCTCGGTTGTAGGAGCGCTTGTAGTGGTTGTGCTCTCGGTTGTAGGAGCCCTTGTGGTTGTGCTCTCGGTTGTAGAAGCGCTTGTAGTTGTGGTTGTGCTCTCGGGTGTAGGAGCGCTTGTAGTTGTTGTTGTGCTCTCGGTTGTAGAAGCGCTTGTAGTTGTGGTTGTGCTCTCGGTTGTTGGAGCGCTTGTAATTGTGGTTGTGCTCTCGGTTGTTGGAGCGCTTGTAATTGTGGTTGTGCTCTCGGTTGTTGGAGCGCTTGTAGTTGTGGTTGTGCTCTCGGTTGTAGGAGCGCTTGTAGTTGTGGTTGTGCTCTCGGTTATAGGAGCGCTCGTAGTTGTGATTGTGCTCTCGGGTGTAGGAGCGCTTGTAGTGGTTGTGCTCTCGGTTGTAGGAGCGATTGTAGTTGTTGTTGTGCTCTCGGTTGTAGAAGCGCTTGTAGTTGTGCTCTCGGTTGTAGGAGTGCTTGTGGTTGTGGTTGTGGTTGTGCTCTCAGTTGTAGAAGCATTTGTAGTTGTGGTCGTGCTCTCGGTTGTAGGAGCGCTTGTAGTGGTTGTGCTCTCGGTTGTAGGAGCGCTTGTGGTCATGCTCTCGGTTGTAGGAGCGATTGTAGTTGTTGTGCTCTCGGTTGTAGGAGCGCTTTTAGTTGTGCTCTCGGTTGTAGGAGTGCTTGTGGTTGTGCTCTCAGTTGTAGAAGCGCTTGTGCTCTCAGTGGTAGGAGCGCTTGTAGTTGTGGTTGTGCTCTCGGTTGTAGGAGCGCTTGTAGTGGTTGTGCTCTCGTTTGTAGGAGCGCTTGTAGTTGTTGTGCTCTCGGTTGTAGAAGCGCTTGTAGTTGTGCTCTCGGTTGTAGGAGTGCTTTTGGTTGTGCTATCAGTTGTAAAAGCGCTTGTGCTTGTGCTCTCAGTGGTAGGAGCGCTTGTAGTTGTGGTTGTGTTTGTGCTCTCGGTTGAAAAAGCGCTCGTAGTTGTGGTTGTGCTCTCGGTTGTAGGAGCGCTCGTAGTTGTGGTTGTGCTCTCGGTTGTAGGAGCGCTCGTAGTTGTGGTTGTGCTCTCGGTTGTAGGAGCGCTTGTAGTTGTGCTTTCGGTTGTAGGAGCGCTTGTTGTGGTTGTGCTCTCGGTTGTAGAAGTGCTTGTAATTGTGGTTGTGTTCTCGGTTGTTAAAGCACTTGTAGTTGTGGTTATGCTCTCGGTTGTAGGAGCGCTTGTTGTGGTTGTGCTCTCGGTTGTAGGAGCCCTTGTGGTTGTGCTCTCGGTTGTAGAAGCGCTTGTAGTTGTTGTTGTGGTCTCGGTTGTAGGAGCGATTGTAGTTGTGGTTGTGCTCTCGGTTGTAGGAGCGCTTGTAGTTGCTGTTGTGCTCTCGGTTGTAGGAGCGATTGTAGTTGTGCTCTCGGTCGTAGGAGTGCTTGTGGTTGTGCTCTCAGTTCTAGAAGCGCTTGTGCTTGTGCTCTCAGTTGTAGAAGCGCTTGTGCTCTCAGTGGTAGGAGCGCTTGTAGTTGTGGTTGTGCTCTCGGTTGTAGGAGCGCTTGTAGTGGTTGTGCTCTCGGTTGTAGGAGCGCTTGTAGTTGTTGTGCTCTCGGTTGTAGAAGCGCTTGTAGTTGTGCTCTCGGTTGTAGGAGTGCTTGGGGTTGTGCTTTCAGTTGTAAAAGCGCTTGTACTTGTGCTCTCAGTGGTAGGAGCGCTTGTAGTTGTGGTTGTGGTTGTGCTCTCGGTTGAAAAAGCGCTCGTAGTTGTGGTTGTGCTCTCGGTTGTAGGAGCGCTCGTAGTTGTGGTTATGCTCTCGGTTGTAGGAGCGCTCGTAGTTGTGGTTGTGCTCTCGGTTGTAGGAGCGCTTGTAGTTGTGCTTTCGGTTGTAGGAGCGCTTGTTGTGGTTGTGCTCTCGGTTGTAGGAGCCCTTGTGGTTGTGCTCTCGGTTGTAGAAGCGCTTGTAGTTGTTGTTGTGCTCTCTGTTGTAGGAGCGATTGTAGTTGTGCTCTCGGTTGTAGGAGCGCTTGTAGTTGTGGTTGTGCTCTCGGTTGTAGGAGCCCTTGTAGTTGTTGTGCTCTCGGTTGTAGGAGCGATTGTAGTTGTGCTCTCGGTTGTAGGAGTGCTTGTGGTTGTGCTCTCGGTTGTAGGAGTGCTTGTGGTTGTGCTCTCAGTTGTAAAAGCGCTTGTGCTTGTGCTCTCAGTGGTAGGAGTGCTTGTAGTTGTGGTTGTGCTCTCTGTTGTAAGAGCACTTGTAGTTGTGGTTGTGCTCTCTGTTGCAGAAGCGATTGCGGTTGTGCTCTGAGTTGTAGGAGGGTCTGGTGCTATTGTAACTAGAGAATTTGAAGTGAAATTAAAATGTGCAAAAGTACAGAATGTTATTAAAAAGCCATTTATTGTAAGGTGCATACTGACCAGGAACCTGACTGACACTTATAGAATCTGCAGTAATGTTTAAATCTGTGGTGTTTGCTGCTTCAACAAGGGCATCTGTAATATTATTGTTAGTTGGGATGCCGGCAGTGTTATTAAATTCAAGAATGGAGTCTGCCACAGTAGAACCTCTCCTACAACACAATCACAGTTAAATACAGGTTGAATCTATAAATCATTACATTAAAGAAAAAAGTATTCAGAGTAGTGTAGTAATATATTATTTCTTACCTAAATTCAAGAATTCTCATTCGGATAAGGTTGAAAAAGATTTCTCTTAAAAATGGTTCAAGCTGTAAAATATAATAAGTTGAAAATAAATAGACTTTTCATAAAGCCTGAGCTCATCTGCATTGGCAGTTTAGTTCAGTCCTTTTTGGACCTTGGTATTATTAAAGCTAACGAGTAAGTCAGATACAGACACAAATATTCAACTTGTCATATGGCAGTGGAATTTTTACAGGTAGTAGTTTAATTATTTTGTTTAAAAATTAAAATGTTTTGTAAAAGATTCAACATTTCCATCACCAATAAAACATACCGTGTTAATGATACTTGCAGCTTTGTTTTTAAACTCAGGAGAGTTGGGATCGGAGAGAGCTTCAACAAAGGGTTCATTCATGCTGAAGCTCATGTTAAATGCTGCAGCCACTGCTGAAGGTGTTGTAGGAGCGCTTGTAGTTGTAGTTGTGCTCTCCGTTGTAGGAGCGATTGTGGCTGTGCTCTCAGTGGTAGAAGCAATTGTGCTTGTGCTCTTTGTTGTATAAAAACTTGTAGTTGTGCTCTCTGTTGCAGGACTGCTTGTAGTTGTGCCCGCATTTGAAGTAGCACTTGTAGTTGTGGTTGTGCTTTCGGTTGAAGAAGCGCTCGTAGTTGTGGTTGTGCTCTCCGTTATATGAGCGCTCGTAGTTGTGGTTATGCTCTCGGTTGTAGGAGCGCTCATAGTTGTGGTTGTGCTCTCGGTTGTAGGAGTGCTTGTAGTTGTGGTTGTGCTCTTGGTTGTAGGAGCGCTTGTAGTGGTTGTGCTCTCGGTTGTAGGAGCCCTTGTGGTTGTGCTCTCGGTTGTAGAAGCGCTTGTAGTTGTGGTTGTGCTCTCGGTTGTAGGAGCCCTTGTGGTTGTGCTCTCGGTTATAGGAGCGCTTGTAGTTGTGGTTGTGCTCTCGGTTGTTGGATCGCTTGTAATTGTGGTTGTGCTCTCGGTTGTGGGAGCGCTTGTAGTGGTTGTGCTCTCGGTTGTTGGATCGCTTGTAATTGTTGTTGTGCTCTCGGTTGTTGGAGCGCTTGTAGTTGTGGTTGTGCTCTCGGTTGTAGGAGCATTTGTAGTTGTGGTTGTGCTCTCAGTTGTAGGAGCGCTTGTAGTGGTTGTGCTCTCGGTTGTAGGAGCGATTGTAGTTGTTGTGCTCTCGGTTGTAGGAGCGCTTTTAGTTGTGCTCTTGGTTGTAGGAGTGCTTGTGGTTGTGCTCTCAGTTGTAGAAGCGCTTGTGCTCTCAGTGGTAGGAGCGCTTGTAGTTGTGGTTGTGCTCTCGGTTGTAGGAGCGCTTGTAGTGGTTGTGCTCTCGGTTGTAGGAGCGCTTGTAGTTGTTGTGCTCTCGGTTGTAGAAGCGCTTGTAGTTGTGCTCTCGGTTGTAGGAGTGCTTGTGGTTGTGCTCTCAGTTGTAAAAGTGCTTGTGCTTGTGCTTGTGCTCTCAGTGGTAGGAGCGCTTGTAGTTGTGGTAGTGGTTGCGCTCTCGGTTGAAAAAGCGCTCGTAGTTGTGGTTGTGCTCTCGGTTGTAGGAGCGCTCGTAGTTGTGGTTATGCTCTCGGTTGTAGGGGCGCTCGTAGTTGTGGTTGTGCTCTCGGTTGTAGGAACGCTTGTAGTTGTGCTTTCGGTTGTAGGAGCGCTTGTTGTGGTTGTGCTCTCGGTTGTTGGAGCGCTTGTGATTGTGGTTGTGCTCTCGGTTCTTGGAGCGCTTGTAGCTGTGGTTGTGCTATCGGTTGTAGGAGTGCTTGTAGTGGTTGTGCTCTCGGTTGTAGGAGCCCTTGTGGTTGTGCTCTCGGTTGTAGAAGCGCTTGTAGTTGTGGTTGTGCTCTCGGTTATAGGAGCGCTTGTAGTTGTGGTTGTGCTCTCAGTTGTAGGAGCATTTGTAGTTGAGGTTGTGCTCTCCGTTGTAGGAGTGCTTGTAGTGGTTGTGCTCTCGGTTGTAGGAGCGCTTGTGGTCGTGCTCTCGGTTGTAGGAGCGATTGTAGTTGTTGTTGTGCTCTCGGTTGTAGGAGCGCTTTTAGTTGTGCTCTCGGTTGTAGGAGTGCTTGTGGTTGTGCTCTCAGTTGTAGAAGCGCTTGTGCTCTCAGTGGTAGGAGCGCTTGTAGTTGTGGTTGTGCTCTCTGTTGCAGAAGCGCTTGTGGTTGTGCTCTGAGTTGTAGGAGGGTCTGGTGCTATTGTAACTAGAGAATTTGAAGTGAAATTAAAATGTGTAAAAGTACAGAATGTTATTAAAAAGCCATTTATTGTAAGGTGCATACTGACCAGGAACCTGAGTGACACGTATAGAATCTGCAGTAATGTTTAAAACTGTGGTGTTTGCTGCGTTAACAAGGACATCTGTAATCGTGGTGGTAGTCGGGATGCCGGCAGTGTTATTAAAATAAAGAGTGAAGTCTGCCACAGTAAAACCTATAACCCTAATCCTATAACACAATGATAGTTAATTACAGGTTGAATCTATAAATCATTAAAGTAAAGAAAAAAGTTTTTAGAGTAGTGTAGTAATATATTATTTCTCACCTGAATTGAAGAATTATTATTCGGTTGAAGTTTGAAAAGAGTGCTCCAAAAATTTCTTCAAGCTGTAAAATATAATTAGTTGAAAATGAATAGACATTTCATAAAGCCTGAGCTCATCTGCATTGGCAGTTTAGTTCTGTCCTTTTTGGACGAGTAAGTCAGATACAGACACAAATATTCAACTTGTCATATGGCAGTGGAATTTTTCAGGTAATAGTTTAATTATTTTGTTTAAAAATTAAAATGTTTTGTAATTTATTCATCATTTCCATCACCAATAAAACATACCGTCTTAATGATACTTGCAGCTTTGTTTTTAAACTCAAGAGAGCTGGGATCGGAGAGAGCTTCAACAAAGGGTTCATTCATGCTGAAGGTCAAGTTAAATGCTGCAGCTACTACTGAAGGTGTTGTAGGAGCGATTGTAGTTGTGCTCTCAGTTGTAGTAGCACTTGTAGTTGTGGTTGTGCTCTCGGTTGTAGGAGCGCTTGTAGTTGTGGTTGTGCTCTCGGTTGTAGGAGCGCTTGTAGTTGTGGTTGTGCGCTCGGTCGTTGGAGCGCTTGTACTTGTGGTTGTGCTCTCGGTTGTAGGAGTGCTTGTAGTTGTGGTTGTGCTCTCAGTTGTAGGAGCGCTTGTAGTTGTGGTTGTGCGCTGGGTCGTTGGAGCGCTTGTACTTGTGGTTGTGCTCTCGGTTGTAGGAGCGCTTGTAGTTGTGGTTGTGCGCTCGGTCGTTGGAACGCTTGTACTTGTGGTTGTGCTCTCGGTTGTAGGAGCGCTTGTGGTTGTGGTTGTGCTCTCGGTTGTAGGAACGCTTGTAGTTGTGGTTGTGATTTCGGTTGTAGGAGCGCTTGTAGTTGTAAGAGGGTCTGTTGCCACTGTAAGTTGAGAATTTAAAGTGAAATTAAAATGTGTAAAAGTACAGAATGTTATTAAAAAGCAGTTTATTGTAAGGTGCATACTGACCAGGAAACTGAGTGACTCTTATAGAATCTGCAGTAATGTTTAAATCTGTGGTGTTTGCTGCGTTAACAAGGACATCTGTAATCGTGGTGGTAGTCGGGATGCCGGCAGTGTTATTAAAATAAAGAGTGAAGTCTGCCACAGTAAAACCTATAACCCTAATCCTATAACACAATGATAGTTAATTACAGGTTGAATCTATAAATCATTAAAGTAAAGAAAAAAGTTTTTAGAGTAGTGTAGTAATATATTATTTCTCACCTGAATTGAAGAATTATTATTCGGTTGAAGTTTGAAAAGAGTGCTCCAAAAATTTCTTCAAGCTGTAAAATATAATTAGTTGAAAATGAATAGACATTTCATAAAGCCTGAGCTCATCTGCATTGGCAGTTTAGTTCTGTCCTTTTTGGACGAGTAAGTCAGATACAGACACAAATATTCAACTTGTCATATGGCAGTGGAATTTCTCAGGTAGTAGTTCATTTATGTTTAAAATTAAAATGTTTTGTAAATTATTCATCATTTCCATCACCAATAAAACATACCGTCTTAATGATACTTGTAGCTTTGATTTTAAACTCAAGAGAGCTGGGATCGGAGAGAGCTTCATCAAAGGGTTCATTCATGCTGAAGGTCAAGTTAAATGCTGCAGCTACTACTGAAGGTGTTGTAGGAGCGATTGTAGTTGTGCTCTCAGTTGTAGTAGCGCTTGTGCTCTGGGTTGTTGAAGCGATTGTAGTTGTGCTCTCAGTTTCAGGAGCGATTGTAGTTGTGGTTGTGTTCTCAATCGTAGGAGCTCTTGCAGTTGTGCTCTCGGTTGTAGGAGCGCTTGTGTTTATGCTCTCGGTTGTAGGAGGGTCTGTTGCTATTGTAAGTTGAGAGGTTTAAGAGAAATTAGAATTTCTAAATGTACAGAATGTAATTAAAATGCAATATATATTAGAGTTTGTAGGTGTGCTTTCAGTTTAAGTGTTTGTGGATATGCCCTCAGTTGGAGTGTGTGTAGATGTAGAAGTATTTGTAGATAAAATGTGTGTAGAAGTGCTCTCAGTTTAACCGTTTGTTGGTGTGCTCTCAGGCGAAAATGCGGTCGATGCCGGACAGGTTCCCGCTGTACGTTGAGAGCTTCAATTAATATGAGAATTTGTTCACATGTAGAAGGTTGTTGAATAAAATATATTTTAAGGTTTATACTGACCAGCAATCTCGGTGACACTTATAGACTCTGTAATAATGTTCAGTTTTATGATGTTGGTTGCATTCACAAGGATTTCTTTTATTGTGGTGTTAGTTGGGATGCTGGCATTATTAATAAATGTAAGTATGGAGTCTGTCACAGTAGAACCGTTCCTAAAACACAAACAGAGTTAAATACAGGTTGAAAATGTGACTGATCAAAAGTAAATAAATGAATCAAATAAGAATTTAATTTAATGTCTATATATTATCTCTTACCTAAATCCACAAATAATCATTTGGATGAAGTTTGCAGAGGCTTCTTTATAAATTGGTTGAGTCTGGAAAATATAATTAGGTTGAAATGAATTAAGTTTATATAAAGCCTAGTTTTGTTCTGTCCATTTTGGAGCTAAAGATCATTAAAGCTAGTGAGTACGTTATAGACAAACAATGATAAATGTTCAAATGCAAACAAATCCCCCATTTTCATTGTAAATGTAATTAGTTTCACAATATTTATAGGAAGACAAGCGGGAAGAATCATTTCATCCGTATAATGAAATTGACTTTGTTTTCAGTAGAATTAGGTTGTTTCTGCTTGATTGAAAATGAAATCCTATACCCACCCTTAACTTTTTGGATGAGAATTGACATTCGAAATCTAAAGCCTTTTCACAGAAAGCCACCTTTTATACTACAGTCGTTTACCGGGGTAGTAACGTGCCAAAACCGACCGCGAAAAACGCCAAAATTGCCGCGTTAATATTGGACGCATCCAAAAAAAGATTTAGTTTTTATTGTTTAAGCAATAAATTATCCTCCTGCACTCTTTAAACACACACAGAAAACATTTGCAAGAATATAGCGAGATGAATTTTGTGTCAATTCCTAGAAATATCACATTCATAGTGAGTACTGTCGTACATTACAGTACTATAGCGGAGCTTATGCATAGTTTCTCTGCTTGTTTATTGGTTGAAGTGTCCTATGATGTCAAAAAAGGGGTTGAGTTAAAGATACACTGCATTCTTTACTTTCATTGGCTAACTCTGGTGACGTATGTCTTCAGCTCCGGCCTTTTTTTTTACGTTAGAGGATACTAAAACCAATAACTAAGCGGAAACCTACAGTTTTTTGTAACGCTTTTCCGTTACAAAAAACCGTTTCGCAAAACAAAATAGTTACGTGCCAAATTGAAAATCGCGAAAAAAAAAGTGAGGGACGACTGTATTATGTCTTCTCCATATTGTCTTATAAGCAGTGGTGGATGATGTGAACTGATCTAGTGCTGTACGTCAATGATAAGTAGATACCACCAATCGGTAATCAAGTTTAAAACAAAGTGCGCTTGACATTGAATGGTCGTTAGCTGCGTGTTTGACCAGTTAAGTTTTTTTATCTGCTCATAAATAAAAAGCAACGACTGATTGCGGAAAATATAGTTTACTTTTGTACAGTAACGAATTACATTCACTTCATTACTGTCCACCACTGCTAATATTACAGTGAAAATTATTCAGGCTGCAAAATCTTCATTTTTGTTTTGATGATTTTAATAGTATACATAAACTATACATCATCACCAATTAAACAGACCTTGTTGTAGATGATTGTAGCTTTTGTTGCAAACTCAGGAGAGCTGGTATCGGATAGAGCGCCATCAAATGTTTCATTGATGCTGAAGACAAGGTTAAATGCCGTCTGAATTTGTGTGGCACTGGTACCTGAAAGAAAAAAAAAAGAAAAGAAGATAAAATTTGATTACCAGCATGCAGCAATTCAAACATTCAACATTCAAAATAGCAACTATTTAGTGCTGTTGAGTGTCAAAGTCAGCTTCAGTATGGGAGCTCTGTCGGATTTATTTTCTCTGAAACTAACTAACTTTTTCTATCAAACAAATTGGTTAAAAATACTGCTTTTGCAATAAGAAACTCTAACATTTTATGGTCGATTATGAGGCTGAATGAGAATACTATTGCTGCAAGTCATTCTTTGTCCATGTTTTGTCCATTTAATCTGAAGTTTGTATAAATGCCAGGACCCGCTGTCTGAAATCAGGTGATTGGTACTTGCTCGATATATTTAGATATTGTAGAACGTATTAGTTGTATCGGGGCTATGCTATGTGTCATCTGCAACCGAAGATTCCTTTGTCCACCACAAAGCTGTTAGACAGGATCATCGACGCAAACTATTTAATATCTATAGAAATAAATACGGATCGTTAATAAGCTATCTAGCAGTGTAGTGGATTTCTGAACGAATAATCTTTAATGTCATTATGGTCACTGAATATGTCAAAGTACATGGAAAGTTTCTTCCTGTACAAATGGTGAAAGGCTTCAGACTGTCTGCTTAATTATATGCAGTAAACACAGTAAAAATCTATAAATAAAGCTAATGTTAGCTCACCCAAATAACTGCTGTTGCTAGCATGGTGTCTCCGTTTGAAAAAATTCCCGCTAATTATATTAGTTTCTCGACATGAACATGAAATTCTTACACCAGTTTTTACCATCAGTCGGTCTTTATTAATCTAAAACCATATTCCGTAAAGATTCTAACATGGCTAACACAGGTTAACACAGGTTAGCCATGTTCTCAACACACAATTTAGTATTTGTAATGGTAATGGAAAGTAAAATTATGTTCAGTGATATCATTATAATATTTATATATAGTGCTGCTCCTGTACCCAAAGCATGTTCCATGAAGAAATGATTGTTAGTGTGAAGGTTGGAATGGAGATCTTTAGTGTCCTGCAAAGAGCTCTGACCTGAACCCCAGATCTCCTCACCATCATCAACATCTGATCTCACTAATGTTCTTGTAGGTTAATGATCACAGTCATGCCCCAAACAAATATGATTTATCCAGTTAAGCCACTATGAGTTACCACTACCATGTTGTGTGAACATGAATCCAAGTTCTCTCTCTTACTAACATTACTAACTTTGACATTAACTGTCAAACCCGCATTCTTAGCCTGGCTACATACCCAAGCAGATATGTGTGTGAGGTGAAATGAGAAATTAATAACTACTTTCTGACAAAAGAATTTCAAGTTGTTGAAATGTTTCTCTCAACGTCAAGTTCCAGAATAAATTACTTATAATGGTGCTCTATAACACACATAGTTTTGCTACACAATACAGCTGAAAGAGAGCCTGAGAAAGTTCTATATGAGGAGGATAACAGCAGAAATTTATTCGGAATAAAAAAAAAAAAAGAGTAAATAAAGGAAAAAGAGAACACGTACCAATCAGAGACAAAACGGTCAGAACAACCCTCCAGTCCATTGTGCTGGTTAGAACCTGAAATCAATAGATTTTTATTCAATTTGAATTTAAAAGTAGATAAAATCATCATTTCAGTAAGAAAATTGAAAAACATTCAGTAAAGGCCACATAAAATAAAGAAAAATAAATAAAGATTTCTTTTCAAAATATAAACTCTATTATTATATATTTTTCCACATAATTAATTATTCAGTCCTCTTTAATTTATAATGATATAATTTAAACATTTATATGTTTATAATTAATGTAAAATGTATATATTAAAAAAATATATATTGTATAACTTGTACGTGGCACATGAATAGAATAGAAATCTTTACGTTTCACACTTGCATCTATATATCATTATTGAGTCAGTTGATTCTACATGATTGAGGAGAAAATGAAGTAATTCCTCACCTGTGTGTGCAGGTAGCAGATGTGGCGTGTTCTCAATCCAGCGAAAGAATCACAGTGTTAAATACAGAGGAGGTTACTTGCAATTTAACTACAGAATGCATCAATTTATCCATATTGTGTAAAACCCATAATGACAAAAGTGACTGAGAGCCAATCACAGACTAGATGCTTGTTATTTCCCTTGACAGCTTGCCACTCAAAATTTACTATTCAAATGGTGTCAAAATAATTATGTTGTATTTCAAAGAGCATTAAAGGAGTGTCTTCTGAGCTGTAAAAAAGCTCTTTGTGCTGCTACAGCAACATACACTATATTGCCAAAAAAAAAAAACACTGGGTCACCTGACCTTTCCTTT
This sequence comes from Silurus lanzhouensis, assembly GCA_039877035.1. NCBI lineage: Eukaryota > Metazoa > Chordata > Actinopteri > Siluriformes > Siluridae > Silurus > Silurus lanzhouensis. Next base: position 1,464,949 of record JBCEWE010000437.1, on the reverse strand, counting down.
TATACGTGCTTCTTTTCCAAACTGTTGCCACAATGCAGGAGGCGCTCAATTGTACAGAACGTCTTTAGATGCGCTATAATACAATTTTGCATTCACTTGAACCTGAATACCCAAACCTATTCCAGCACAGCATTGACCCTTTGCACAAAGTGAGCTGGTTGAAGATCTGATTTACAGAGAAAGAGCTTGGTCTGCTGTAGAGCTCTGATCTCATTCCTACTGAGCACCTTTGGGATGAATGTGAACGCTGATGGCACCCCAGGTCTCCTCACCTACATCAGTACCTGCTTTTTGTAAGACCCTTGTGGCTGAACACAAATATTAATAAGCACACTCCAAAATCTAGTGGAACATCTTCACAGAAGAGTGGAGGGAATTATAAGAGCAAATTGGGACTAAATGTGAAATGCAATGCTCAAAAATCACATACCGTACTTATGACTAGGTGTCCTAATTTTTTTGGCTATATAGTTTATTTAACTAGTAATAGAAACCCTAGGTTATTAGTCACACCATAAGTATGCAGCAGTGATGATTTCATGAATTTGAAAATATTGGGCAAAAATCCATATTATTAATGGAAAACAGTTCAACTACAGGCCAACATCTATCCTTCACTTTATCTCCAAGATTCTGGAAGAATTTGTAGCACAGCAGTTCTGCTTAGATCTACTTAGGAAAAATTATGAAATGTATCAGTCAGGATTTAGGCCCCATCATAGCACAGAGACGGCGCTGGTTAAAGTGGTAAATGACCTGCTAGTGGCCTCTGATCAGGGCTGTGTCTCCTTACTTGTTTTGTTGGAATAAAGAGAGCAGCTCTTTCCTGGCTCAGGTCTTATTTGACTGATTGTTATCAGTTTGTTAATAAAAATGAGCTCTCTAAACTTACTGAGGTAAAGTTTGGTGTTCTGCAAAGATCTGTCTTAGGCCCACTGCTTTTATCTTTATATATGCTGCCTCTGGGTGAAATTATTTGTAAACATGGTATTAGCTTCAATGATGTTAGTTTCCTGCCGATACACAGTTGTATATTTCAGCAAAACCAGTTGAGTGAAATCGGCTTAACAATGTTAATGAAGGTATTAGACAAGGAATGTTTAAGGCGGAGGTCAAGCAGATTATATTACTATGATAGCTTTCTTTAATTTCAGAAATATTGCTAAGATAAGAAATATGAAGTCATTTCAGGATTTAGCAAAAGTAGTTTTGGAATCTCTAATGGATTATTAAATGTCAGGACGTTCTAGTAAGTGAACAAACAAGCTCCACTTAGTCCAGGATGCAGCCGCAGGAGTCTTTTCTAGAACCTATGAAGATATGAGCCCATCACCCATATCTTATTAATGCTAGATTGGCTCCCAATCAGGTCTTGCATTCATTACAAAAGTTAACCACTCACATATAAAATACTAAATGGTCTAACATCACACTACCTGTGAAAATTTGTATGATGATATGACACACCCACTACTGTACAATCAAAGGGTGCAGGTGCATTTTGTATATTAGGAGGTGTAGGAATCTCTTACAAAACATTACAGTTATAGAACAGCATTTCAATATCTGTTTTTAAAGCAACAAATGTATCCCACCTGGGACGCCATTTAATCACAGGGCACTATTTACATTAGTCACTTTGCATATTACTTTGGGTTTGCTGTGAGTCATGCTTCTCTAAATGACCTCAGGACAGGTATTGTGTAATGTAAATTCCACTGCCAGTCATTACAATAAATATGCAAATCATTGACATAAGCAGCCACTTGGTTAAGCAGCAGATTCTGTCATTGAGACAATGAAATGTTGCTCTGGTTCTAAACAACCCAAACAAAATTGTGACAAACTGGTGTAAGCCTAATGAAGTGGAAAATTGCTTTTTTTTTTTTTGTTTTTTTTACATATTGGATTCTAAAGTAGACATAGAATCTCTTTTAAAACCCAATCACATTTTGTTTTTTAGGGTCTTGCAGGGACTGTGCACAATTACTTTTGATAAAGCTTCTATGTTTTACTGTCTGAGATTCGTGTGTAGAGGCAAAAATCACACTGTATTATATATATAATTTATATGTATATATTATCTCTGGGTATATTTTTGTGTCTATTTTGCTATGTGTATTGCTTATCGGTACCGTCTTGTTCACTGTCAATTTGTCTTGGCTGTTGATTGTTTTATGTTTTGGAAAAGCAATACTTCTTGCCATCCTGTTGTTAGGCTGAATGACAAAGTTTACTACAAAACCTATTTAGGCAAAAGAAAATATATATATTGTACATACAATTATGTGACTAAAACAAATCAAATAAATAAACTCACGTGTCACAGACAGAACATTCCTTTTTTCTTAGTCTCTATGAGAAATTAGTCTGTTTCTTTAACCAATCAGATTTCCAATTCACCTCACAGGGCAGCTAGCTGGCCCAGAATAGCGTCAGCATTTTTCCGTCCTCTGATTGGTTGGTCAGAGGGAAACCGTTACAGCCAAGTTCAACTAGCAAAATGTCTGTAGCGATCTGCAAACATTAATACTTTGGAGATAGACTTTTTTTTATGCCTACAGCGGAACAGAAATCGATTTGGTCTCGAACATACTTAAATATCCGAAACTAGCTAGCGTGTCTTAGCCCGGGAAAGGGTTTGTTCTCCACTTCCAGACCAGTGAATACGAGCGGTACCACTGGATTACAGCCTCTGAGGAGCGGTGCACATTATGAGTCTGCAACTCTGGTGAGTAGTTTGTATTTTGTTTACATTTTTATGTTTTTGACATGTTATTCAATAAATATTGATTCTGAACTGCTCCAGATGATGTTGGTGGCACAGTTGCGGTTGTAGTGGAGATTTGGAGCTTGCTTTAGTAAAATTGTTTTTACCCTCCATATGCGAACTGCCTCTCTCTCTGTAATTCCACGCGTTGTTATATTGCATTTTTGTATAGTATTGATGGTTTCTATAATTGCGACGTGATAGTTGTGGTATTAAGAGGTGGATTACATTGGGTAGGTCCTCACTGAAGGCCCAGGTACCAAATGCACGGCCCACCACTGGCAGCCATACATGATCATGCCATAACATGACCTCTATGTTTGACAGATGTTGTTGGTTGCTTTGGATCATGAGCCCTTCCTATCATTGCTCCATTTATAGTTCAAGTAAACCCTCTGTATTTATATTCCTTACGGCATCTATATTGTGGATTTTGGACACTGTTAAACTCTCTCTCTGTTAGGTCTGTTTTTCCTTTTGTTTTTTTTAACCAAATGATGGTCTCCTTCATTTACAATGACACTTCTATGGATTACACAGTAAGTGTTCCCATAAACATCTACCAAATGAAAATTTGGTAGCTTCTTTCAAATCGACTACCTGTATGTCTTCCCTCGCTACATTCATAAACCTCCTTCTTGGCCTTTCTCTTTTCTGCCAGAAAGGAGGAAAAGAGTGGTGATATACAGGTTGAAGGCTGAGGTCAGACAGGGGTCTCTGTGGGCTACTCCTGTCTGACCTCGTCCTTCAACCTGTCCATCACCACTGCAAACAGGAAAGGGCTCCCGATCCTTGGTGCAGTCCAACCTCCAGCTTGAACCAGTCTGTTGTTCCTACTGCACACTTCACTGCTGTCACACTGTCCTCATACATGTCCTTCACCACCCTCACAGACTTCTTTGACATACCAGACTTCCTCATACAATACCACGTCTCCTCTCTCTGCACATCTCCCTTATTCTCAAAGATCGGTACCAGCACACTGCTTCTCCATTCCTCAGGCATTCTCTCATGTTCCAAAATTTTGTTAAACCATCTTATTTAAAACTTCACTGCATCTCTCCTTAACATCTTAAAGCTTTTACCAGTATGTCATCTGGTGAAACCGACTTTCCAATCTTCATCCTCTGAAAAGCTGCTCTCACTTCCTCTTTACTCATCCTATCCACTTCCTGTTTCACCATTTCCACACCATCCAACCTTATCTCTCTCTCATTTTCCTCATTAATCAGTTGCTCAAAATACTCCCTCCATCTTCTCAACATACTCTTCAACACATTTCCATCTTTATCCTTTATTACTCTAACTTGCAGCACATCCTTCCCAGCTCGGTTCCTCTGCCTGGTCAATCACTACAAATCCTTTTCTCCTTCTTCAGTGTCCAACTTCTCCTACAGCCCCTCATATGCCTTTTCCTTGGCTTTTTCCACATCCCTCTTCACCTGCTGCCGCATCTCCTTGTACTCCTGCCTACTTTTCGAATCGCTCTCCCGATCACAATGCTGTTTTCTGCACTTCCTCATTCCACCATCATGTCTCTTTGTCTCCCTTTCACTTTCCAGATGTCACACCCCAAGTACTTTTCTAGCTGTTTCCCTTATCACTTGAGATAGTGAATTGTTAAATGTGAGCCAAAATGATCAGATTAAAAGAACCAAAGACTTAAACTACTTCAGTATGTGTGCATTGAATTTATTTAATAGACGAGTTCCACAATTTGAGTTGAATTACTGAAATAATGACATTCAGTTATTGGGATGCAGATGCATATATGACGTATATTTATAGAGTCCAGTTGTTTAAATGTCCCGATGTGACCGCTCGCTGTAGATGTCCTGCAGGTCAGGGAGCTCTGTGCGGATGGTACGCTCAGCCGACCTCACCTCCCTCTGGAGGGCTCGCCTGCCTAATGTGTCATAATACAAAGTAAAGAGACCGCAACCTGCCATTAAACTACTTTTCCGTCAAACGTAAAATGATTTTTGAGTCTATTATCTTTTTAGAATGGTCATTTGCTTTATTTGGAGCAAGAATGTGAGTTGCTGTTCCAGTAAAACCTTTACTAAATGTGCATTTTTCACCTCGGCTTTAAATGATGCTGGACCAGTTACACCCCCAAGTCCAAGGTTTTAAGATTTAAGGTTCTGCTGCTGATTTGTGGAGGTGTGAGGGGAAACCTGTATTAAAGCATTAACGCTGTAATCGTTTTAGTTCCTTTTTTCCTTGATGGCATCTGAGATAACAGAAAACAATGTGTAGGGTAAGGCTGTTTGCATCGTCTGTTGACTGTAGTCTGGGCAGCTTGGAAGGGAGAAGCATTTGTAGTCTCTGGACAGTTTTTAAAGGCACAATGTTTTCTTAGGGGCACTTTACCATGTGTCTGGGGATGTTGCATAGGCGGCATGCTTCTCTGGTGTTCATATTGTATAGCATCTTCAAAGCGTAGAGTTCAGATATGACGGCGCTTTTCATCTTTCTCAGCTAGACTTGTTGTTACAGTTTTTTGGTTTTTTTTGGTAGTAATGCCAACCTCAAAGCATCAGTAGAGAATTTTTCTTAGCACTGACGCATGCACTTTCACATGCACTGTCGCAGACTCCTGGAATCTACCTACACTGTTTGAATACCTAAAGTTTTTTCTCTCTCTCCTTTGTGGTCTTGTTTTTTTTTTTTTAGCCAACCGATGGTCTCCTTCACTTGTATTATCACTTTGGACCACATAGTAAGAGTTCCCATAAACAGCTAAAAACTAAAAATGAACTTTTCACTAGTATTGGTATCAACTTGGTTAGTTGTTTTATCGCTTAATCTAATCATACTGCAGCCTGCCATTTATCTACATTTCCATCACGGCTATAAAAATAAAGGGGCATATCAAAAGGGATCGGATTTTAAAAACATCTCAGATTAAAACATATCTGGTAGTCATTTGCTTTATTCGGAGCAAGAATGTGTTAAATTGATTCTTGGAAAAGGGCATTTCCAAAGTGCTTGGGTAAAAATGAAGCACCGCCAAAACAGTGTGTATGCACACCTTTAAAAACACACCAGCCGACACACCCACGTTCCCGGCTTTTACGCCGCTTTCGAAATGTTCCCCACGCTGAAACATGCAAACTGACTGGTCTGAGTGTTTATCTTCGAGTGTTTGCATGATAATTGAGCGGTGACACAAATCACGTCAAATTCGTTCGTTATAGAAACCAATAATCTCTCACTTTCACAATTCTACTGGTTTTGAAGTTCATTCAGTTCATCGCATTGCCAAATGGTTTTTCGTGGAGGTATTAATAAAAGCTGTTTGAATTTCACCAGGTTTGTTCGTGTCTAATAATTAATGTAGCACTGGTCCTTAAAATAGATTGAGATTTAATAAGCTCAGTGATTTCACAAGTTTTGTGGTCATTCCAGGTCCAAAAAATGGATCCAAATCCAGATATTTCGAATTCAGAAATGCTAAATCTAAATGTCGTTTATCTCACATGATTATCTTAAAATAATCTTTTATAATTATAAATCGTGTCGTTGACTAAGTGCACTTAATAAGAAAAATGTGCAGATCTTATAGCACACACTCTGTCACACCCCTTTTTTTTTTTGTATTAGAAAGAATGTCAGTTTGTTAACGTGTTAAATGAGACATTAATTTGTACCCAAGCGCTCGGAAAAAACATCGCCAAACCAGTACGGACGCACGAACACACCCATGTTTCCAGCTTTTTTCGTTTCATTCAAAACTCGTAAGTCCACATTGCTGGAGACATGCAAACCGATTGGTCTGAGTGTTTATCATGCGCCGTCTGCATGATAAGCGAGTGGCAGATCAACAGCTGCCAATCAGCCCTTCTCGTTTGTGAGGTTTAATTGCCGTTTGCAGACACAATTATTTAACTCGACACAAAAAACAAACAAAATCTAAATGTAATGTTACAGATATTAAATACGAAGAAACGTTTGTGGACACCTGAGCATAAGATTGATGCATGTGCTTCTTTTTTAAACAACCCGTTCGATATTTATCACCATTTGCTTTATATATAATAACCTCCAGGCCTCTGGGAAGATGTTCTACCACATTTTATGGAGATTCATTCATCTACAAGGGTCTTAGTAAAGTCAGGTAGTGATGTAGGTGAGATGAGGAGGCCTGGGGGTGCAGTCAGCATTCATATTCATTCTGTTTAATAGGTTTGGAGCCCTATAGCAGAAGATATTTCATCATAACTCATAGAAAGCATATCTTCATGGAGATATCATGGCTTGGTGCAAAGGGGCATTGTCATGCTGGGTCTTCAAGTTCAAGTGAAGAAAAACTTTTTGTGCTACAGAAAGACGTCCAAAGACGTTCAACCGTGTGCCCGTTTGGAGAACACGTTCTACATGGCAGATTGAAATGTATTTTATTAAAAGGAGTTGATGATGGTGAAAAACTTGACCAGTGTATAAATTGGTTAGTTAAATGCCAGGTAATAAGATTTTAATTTTCTTTAATGTAATTAATTTTGAAGACATGGCTGCTTATCAGACAGTGGCATCATTCGAGGTGTCAAAACCTGTTTCCTCAGCAGCTGTTATCCATATGCAAATTCTGAAAAATGGAGATATGTTGGGGTTAAGATAGTTTAACACTCGATAGAGAAGTCTTTGCACTGCCTTTATTTCTGTAAATCGACATTATTAAATCGAGAATAATGTGCTGTTTTTAAACTGGAGTGTTTTCAGCTGTGTGGGCATTTGGGTTTGACTATTGCAACAAATATCCGTGTCCCGACTGGGTTTTCTTCGGGTCCTCAGTTTTCCTTCCACCTCCAAAAACATGCTAGTGGATCGAGTGAGCAAAGGGTGGTACATTCCACCGTCGGTATGTAAGTGTTGCTGGATGTGAAGCAGCATGATGTATGAAGATCGGGTTGAAAAAATAGGTCAGGAGACCCTGCTTGCTTCCCTATGCTTCTTATCGCATACTGATAATGAAAACTGGCTGTGCGTCTAGATGCGTGATCACGGGCCATGTTTCATGTTCACATTAAAAAATTTTACTTTACCTTATAAAAGCAAAAACTCAGGAACAGTAATTGCTTTAACATTACTAATTAAGAACATAGCGAGTCTATGAATAATCGGTATGTGTAGACCGTGTCATAAGTGGAGAATCTCGAGGAGCAGGTTTAAAGCACCTAAAAGAAGGAAGAGAGTCACGTGGGAAGTGTCTTCCATTAACCTCTTTACTGCTCCCGATAATTAGCTTGTTTGCTAAGCTATTTTTAAGTGTGTTTAGATTGGCTGGGGTTGTGGCATATCTAGCAGTTGTGTAATTCAGTAAAGCAGTTCTGCATACCTGTTTCATAAGAAAATTCTTTAACTGACAATCAAATCTGGGTTCTAAAGACTTTTCATGGGGACTTTACGAGCAGAAGGCCATTTGTGAAACCCATTTGAAAAATATTTATCTTGATAGAACAAAGTTTCTATGGAGTGCTGAGTCATAGCAGTGTAAATCATGTACCCCTAAATATTGTCAAAGGTAGGCTCTTGTTTAAAAAATTGTCTAGCACTTATTTCAGAAATCTGAGAAGCACACCAGTGTGTAACCGAATTTGCATCAGCATTCTGTTCATACTAAACCCCACCTCGAATAGTGCTAAGCTAAAGATACACTGACAAACCAAGTATGTGAAGTATGCTAAAGTTTCTGCTGAGAAATGACGAGGTATTTTCAAAGTATGTGTCGTTTTTTTTTTGGTTTTTTTTTAAAGCGAGAACTAAACAAAAAACACAACTGTGACCTCAAGCTTTATCTTTGTACCTTTTTTTTTTATTTGGTTTCAATTGTTTTTATTTTAGAAAGCACGAATATATGTTTAAAGGCAGCCTTCGCTCTGATTCGTCCTGCAACCACGAAGGAGCAAAAGATATAAAGATATTTACTTTCTAAAAAGGTTTACCCACATTTCCCAAGGTTGGACATGCTGATTATAAAAGGATATAAAGCTTTGTGAGATGTAATGAGCCCGGTTTCCTAATTCGAACGAATCGTATCTATCTGACCGTATATCCTCTACACCAGGGGTCACCAACATGGTGCTCGGTGCCCGGGCCTTTTCTAAAATTAGCTGTTTCCTACTTTGTTAAATCATTGTTGATAATTATTATGAGAAATCATTCACATGATCAGTGTCTTCACATAGATGAATATCATTCATTATTAATAATAACATATAATAAAAGGTAAATTGAGCAAATTTGTTATTTCAGATCAAACTGAAAACTGTGGTTCCCTGGTGGTCTAGTGGTTAGGATGCGGCGCTCTCACCGCTGCAGCCCAGGTTCGATCCCCGGTCAGGAAACCAACCCCAGCCATTAGGGTTGCACAAGCCTTAGTGCCGGTCCCAAGCCCGGATAAATGGGAAGGGTTGCGTTAGGAAGGGCATCCAGCGTAAAAACATGTGCCAAATCAAACATGCAAATGATCCGCTGTGGCACCCCCTAATGGGAGAAGCCGGAAGAAAGTTTTTTTTAGATCAAACTGAAAACTGTATCAAACTGGTAGCCCTTCACATTAATCGGTACCCAAGAGGTAGCTCTCATTTTCTAAAAGGTTGGTGACCCCTGCTCTACACGTTATTATTTACAAAATAATAACAAAGAAAACACAAAGAAACGCAACGAAATGTATTTTTCGACACCTAACTACAGAAACAACCTTACAGCTATGCAGTATGATATGTTTGTTTGTTCATCGAATGGAATGTGGATGTGATGTCATTTGAAGCTGTACTGTAAATGTGAATGAATGGAAGGTCCAGTAAACCCACGGTGCTTGTGAAATATTCACCATCGGACGTTTACCAGGTACGTTTACACCCCGATACACCACCACGCAAGCCCAGTGTCTCGCACCCTAAACGGGTTTTTATCGCAACTTCGTGACGATCCCAGAAATTCCCCCGTTCTCATTGACGCACAGGTTTTTGTTCAAGGTACATTTGACTTTTTATTTATTTATTTATTTATTTATTTATTTATTTATTTATTTTTGACCAGACGCACCATCTTCTTTTTTTTTATCTCACCCTAACACAATACAATGTACTCAAGATCTTATTTTAAGAACAGTGGGTCGGAACGTCACGGTTCGCCCCTAAATACGTGACACACGCAATCTTTTTTTTGTTGTTGTTTGTTTTTCTCCCTTTTAGGTGATATCAATCACGTGAAAAATGTCGCCGGCGTTGATGAGGGTGTTAATGCAGATGTTCGGATAACAGTGTGGTTTTATCTTAATGAACAGATACACATCTGACACAGTGAGTGTGATGAGAAGAAGAACTTTCTGAACTCTTGAGACTTTTCGTGCTTTGCTTTTTGGCTATAAAAACTGGTGTGGGAGATAAAAAATCAAATATATGAAATATTCAAACAATAATATTATATTATATATCATAATCTAGTGCTGGTTTTTCAAAGATGAATTTGACATGCGAATGAATAAAAAGAATAATTTTAAAAACCCTCGACAAACAGTCACTCGACTCGTAAACAAGACGCAAAACTGTTGTCATGAGACTGTAATTAAACCTTCTGATTCAATCGGTGATTACGCACAAGACATCTGGAATGAGGAAATACCAAAATAGAAAATCGAATATCTATGCAAAGTATCATCCACTCCTTGTAAGAAGCAAAACAACACAAACAGAAATGGTACAGTCCCTAAATTGACACTTTTAATGGTCTTGGAAACCAAACCATTGGTCAGGAAGAATCTTCAAAAGAAAGTCGCGAGAACTTTCTGACCCACGATTCGGAGTTTGCGAAGGAACATCTACCGTGACGTGAAGGAAACGGTGTTTTTCGAACGTTCACATTCTTGCAATATTCTGATTTTGGTCACAAAGCTCTGACGCTGAAGAAAGCGAAGCGTGATCGTGTCATCGGAGCGCGAGACTGTCGCTGGTGTTACTATAGAAACCGTAACCGATCCCAACAAACGCAATGATGCAGACCCGTACTGCCGTCAGAGCTGAGAATGCATCCATCTTCTGACCAACCAGGGTCTACACCTCACAGCACCATGGGATAAATTACAGCACAATAACGACATGTACACTGGATTTGATTTCCTAATGATATTTTTCAGTGTTCAGTGGAATCAGCAATAAGGAAACAGTAATACATCGGTAAAACGATATGCTAACATGAAGACGGAAATGTCCGTTGATCTAAAAACATGCGGTAGGAATGTGAGAATCGGCTGCAGAAAAACAAACAAACGCTCATTTCTTCGCCTTTTATTTTCGGTCCGTATAAACTTCAGGGGGAGGTGAGGAAAAGATCACTTCAGATGACTGATAGGTGAAAATGCAGTTTATAAAGTGAGTCACTCAGTCACATGGCGAAGCAGAAAAAGTGTCCTTTGTTATATTTTTGGAAACGGAACACAAGCGTGTGGGTTGAACGAGAAACGTTTAGCTGCGAGCCACGATTGGTGGAGCTGAGCGTTTGGGAAATGAGCACCTGATTAGTGTGACTGGAAATGACTGGATTTATTGTTCAAGTCAAAAAATATATTCAAACCTGAGTTTTGGGAGGAATTGGCAGCGGAATGCAAAGCCAAGAAAACGAAATGGTTTGTGCGATTCGTCTTCAATATATAAAGTAAATCTAGTATGGCATAGTAAATTCCACAGGCTCATATCATTCTTTTTATTCAGTTCTAATTATAGACATTAATGACAGAAAATTGGTAGGTGCTCTTCTTATGTAAAAATGCCAGATTAAAGCGTCATATTCTTGTAGTGATGGCTATCAAAATGATGCACCACGCCTTAAGCATTGACGATGAGCTGTCTAAATAAACAGACGGTTTATTCCTGTATCAGGATTCCATGAGTCTGCTGTGGGGCTTTTGCTCAGTATTGTGATTTAGTGTGGTGTAAAGTTCTTTTATCATCCAAGAGCTAGTCTGAGTACTGGGTGCATTCAATACCAGTGTCATATTCAACCTGGACATTACCATATTCATTACCATGTTCATTCCCCTATTCATCCCCTGATTCATTCCCTTGTTCATTCCCATATTCATTTTCATATTCATTCACCTATTCATTACCATATTCCTTCCCATATTCATTCCCCTATTCCTTCCCATATTCATTCCCCTATTCATTACCATATTCCTTCCCATATTCATTCCCCTATTCCTTCCCATATTCATTCCCCTATTCCTTCCCATATTCATTCCCCTATTCATTTCCATATTCATTCCCATATTCATTCCCCTATTCATTTCCATATTCATTTCCATATTCATATCCTGATCCATTCCCATATTCATCCCCTGATTCATTCCCTTGTTCATTACCATATTCCTTCCCATATTCATTCCCCTATTCATTACCATATTCCTTCCCATATTCATTCCCCTATTCATTTCCATATTCATTTCCATATTCATATCCTGATCCATTCCCATATTCATTTCCATATTCATTTCTTTATTCATTTCCATATTCATTCCCATATTCATTCATTCCATATTCATCCCGTATTCTCCATGTAAGGGAGTTTTTCTGCGCCACAGTCGCCCCAGGCTTGTACACCGGGGGTAAATATAAATAATTCACCGATTGCATTTTTTTTTTTTCTAGAATCTGTACAGTCTGTAAAGCTGCTTTGAATGTTCATTGTAAAAAGTGCTCTAGAAATGAATGTCAAACCTGAAACCTGTATTCCAGAGGCACCCAAATGGTCTACCAGTTCTTGTAGATTTCAAAACGTGGATCTGTGGACACTTTCAGCTTGTAGTACCGACCATATAAGAACTTTTGCAACTTTTACATATGATTTCTACTAACCTGGTTTCAGAGAGCAGGTCAGCTATGATACAGGAGGGTTACAGCCAAGCCATTCAAATGAGGGTTAGGGGCCTTGCTCAAGGGCCCAGCAGTGAGAAAACCCTCAAAGCTCTATTTAGTGACCCAGTGCCTTAATCACTGAGCTTTTAATTCCCTAGTGAGGAATTAATACAGAATAAAATTGAATGAGAAATAACGAATGAAGAAAAGCTAAAAAGTGTGTTTCATTACTCGCATACTCTTTGGCTACACACACACACACACACACACACACACACACACACACACACACACACACACACACACACACAAAACATACATACTATTTAGTCACCAAAAATGATTTTATAGAATCAGGACTCTACAGATGTGAAGCTAAACAGCTGTCTCTCTGTGGCCACCATAATTCTTAAATGGCAAAGTTTGGAAGGAAAAACGAGACTTTCCAGCAATCTGAAGAGAAGAAAGCAGACTCAGAGTATGATGGTCACTCTGGGTGGGCTGTGTTGAGATCAGTCAGCTGTCAGTAGAGGAACACTCCACACATCTGTTCTTAATAGTAGAGCAGCCGGACAGAAGTTCCTCCTCAGGGAGCTTTCGTACTGCATGTCTAAATTCCAAACAAAGTGTAGATACAAGATGAAAAGTGAAACCCCGTGATCCTGAGCTCAATCAAGTGCAATAGGAAAGTGTGTGGATTTAATATTTATTTCTAATTATTTTTTTGTATCATTATATTGTACAGAATATAAATAAATACTGTCCTTCATCTATAAAGGACTTCTATAAAGTTTCTACCCTGATGTTTACTGTCATTAAATAAAATATCCTGTGCCATGACTCGAAGGTAAATAATGCGCTTATGTCGCCATCTAGTGGAAAATATTTAACACAAATGCGACAGTCAGCTCTCCTGTCTCAGGTGAATACATAAATATAATACATAAATCAGTTATATTTACTACAGCAGGGGTCTTCGAAGTTTTTCAGCTCAAGGGCCCCTTAAGTGATAGAAACATGTATCAAACACAGCCACTGATATTAATAGAAACCAATCATAGTACGCTAGCTATATTATATTTAGACAATTAGAACTATGTTGTTGTTGTACGTGCATCACTGTCTGTATATTTTCATATACGTTCATATGTTTCAGAAAGATTAATGCATCATAACAAAGAAATTTTGCAATTCAAATCACAATTGATTTTCTCACAGTTGTCTTTTATTTTTATAATACATTTACATGAACATCGGCTGTAGGTTTACCAGAAATTTAAATGTAATAAATGTATTTTTATGTCAATATTTTATCTTTGATGTTGAAACTAATGTCTATTTCTTTTTTTACAAAAAATGATTTGTGATGCAAGATTAATTTGCGGGCCCCCTGCAGTACCACCGCAGAACCATAGGAGTCGCCGGATCCCCGCCCCCATGTACTACAGTTTAAAGTAAATATTTATTTATTGTTACAGCCCAAATTACATTTAGAATTTGATTGCAGGATATATAAAGATTATTCTTTAGTATAAACTCGAATAAAACTCTCATTATTGCTTTTATTCTCATTGACGATGTAAATCTACACTTGAACGTCATGCACATTATATTAGGAACCAATCACTGGGATAATCACAAAGCCCATGATCACGTGCTTTTTTCCTTACTGGCACCTGTGTCCAATTTTCCCTGTTTTCCCATTGATTTCCCCTTTTGTCCTGAGGATCTGTTTCTGTGGGTTTATATAGAAGTGGTAATGGTGTTTTCCTGATTTTGTCCTCCAGTTAACTATCATGGGAATTAAGTTGTTGAAGAGATAAAAGCATGTACAATAAGAAGATATGTATATGTGCTGGACACATCTGAGGGAGTTCTCCATAATAAAACCACAACTGAATTGTTTAACTTACTCAAAGGTTTTTTTCTGTCATGGTCAGTGGTTGATTCTTTTTAGGATTGTTGTTTTGTTTGGGGTTTTTTTCACTCAGATCCTATTATAAGAGGAGAATAATACCCACAGCAGTGGCTTTTATATTTTTTTTTTCATTGAAGACTTGGTTCAGGATCTCAGTAAGAAGAATGAGGTGTGTTGACGTCAGACTTCCACAGACACTGCAACATCTAGAGATGATTTGGAAAATATTTGGAGTGGTATCTGTCTTTTTCCGTTTGCCCTATATCTGCTGAAGATGCGATAAATGGCCGGTAGAGGGCGCTGCTTGACCGTTATAATTAACACCTTCTCTTTCAATGGATATCATTTTCAACATTGTACATTAAGAATCCAAACTATTAAATAACACGTGTGAAATGATGTAGTAAACAAAAACGTGTTAAATAACCTTGAATTAATCTTTTTATAACCTTGAAATAACCTTTTGCTTCAGCTTTGCACACTCAACATTCTCTTAGTAAACCTCATGAGGTCATCACCTGGAATGTTTTTACCAATCCCAAGGAGTTTCTAGAGGTGTTCAGTTCATCTGATGCAGCAGAAAAACAAATGATGTTCCCTCTAAGTGTAAACCACATGTGATGGCTGCATGCTACTGCAGAATGCCGTGGTCGTCACGCTGGTTAAAAGTGTGCTCAATTTAAACTAAATCACCAACAGCGTCACAAGCAAAGCATCTCCACACCATTACACCTCCTCCTCCATGCTTCACCGTGAAAACCACACATTTGGGAAGCGTCCTTCACCTTTTGTATGTATAACAATGACATCGCTTAGAACCAAAAATCTCAAATTTGGATTTATCAGACCAAAGTTCAGTTTTCCACTGATCTAACGTCCATTCCTTGTGTTTCTTGTTGTTCTTCGAAAGTAATGGTTTCGTCCCCACAGTTTGACCATGAAGGTCTGACACGTGGTATCCTCTGAACAATGGATAATAAAATATTTCTGCCAACTTCTCCACTCTGAGAAGCATTTATGCAAAATTGCGGTTTCTGATTCTGGCTATTCTAATAAACTTATCCTGTGCAGCAGAGGTAGCTCTTGGTCTTCCTTTCCTGGGATGGTCCTTTAAAGAGTCTGTTTTATCATAGGGTATGATGGTTGTGGACACTAAGTGCAAAGTTCTTGAGATGTTTTGGTTTGACTGACCTTAATTTCTTAAAATAATGAATCTTTTCTTGAGTTTTTCTTACCGTAATATGGATACAGTAATAGTAGTAGCACTAATAGTGCAATTGACTCTGTACTGACACTTTCCTCTACACAAGACAACTGATTCTCTAAAGTACATTATGGAGGTAAGAAATGTCACAGGTTAACTCTTGACCAGGCATTCTGTCTTCTGAATTTACTGATATCGACAGAAAGTTATGATCTCAATATAATCATTATTATATCCATTATTGTTATATATTTCGTATAATAAACACTATGTTTCAGAAGCTTAAAGTGTTCATGGTGTAAATTGTATACACGGTAAAATACATTCATGTAACAACAACAGAATCGTTCACTGGAAAAAAAACCCAGATGAGATTTTGCCCTCATCGTTTCTGAAATCACCTGAATTATTATTGTTTGGTAACTGAAAGAGAAACTAAGCAGCTCTGGGAATCACCTAACTGTGGACTGGTTCATTTCAGTTCACCACAAGACAAACACTACAGCAATAATCCGCCAGCTCACGTGCAACAATTCGAACGAATAAATAACTTCTCCACGTTGCCATAACCATGAGTATATAATAAATCATGTGTTCTGTAGCTCGAAATCGCACATGGAAAGGAAACGCCAAGAAAGGAAACGTGCTTCTTGGAAGACACCAACGACTCACAAAATCAGCTGTTTTTTCTACTTTTATATGTAACCATGTTCATAGCGATCAGCCATAATATTAAAACCACCTGCTTTATATTGTGTTGTGCCTTGACTGTTCACCTGCCACACCTTCACAGCTTCCACTGTAATGAGATAATTACCATCTGTCAGTGGAATTCATGTTATTGATGATTGGTGTGGATCAGTAGTTCAAACAACTATGAGACAACATAGAGCTTGGAGGTTTTATTTCTACATTCTTTCTTTCGTCTTCTACCATTAGGGGGCGCCACAGCGGACCAGCCGCATGTTTGATTTGGCACATGGTTTTACGATCGATGCCCTTCCTAACGCAACCCTCCCCATTTATTCGGGCTTGGGACCGGCACTAAGGCTTGTGCAACCCTAATGGCTGGGGTCGGTTCTCTATAACCTCTAAATCAGGCGATTGTAATAATGCGTTTAACGCTTTTAAACCCGATGTCAGTAGTTTCATGTCTTTTTTTTTTCTTTTCTTTGCTCGATGCAGGACAATTATTTGATCTTTCTGAAACAAAGGAACCACAGCAGATGTTTTTTTCTACGTGGTCTGGTAATGAGACGTTTCTCACTGCATCAATTCGGGTTTAATAACTTTTACTGCTGAAACACCTTCATGACTGCAGTCAGTATCTGATGGAGCTGCTATGTTTTTATTCACTTACATCCAGGTGGGACTTTTCTTTATGTCCAGGCTCTTAATAATGTTCAATAAAACCTCTGAAGCAGTTTATTGTGGAATTAAATATAATATTTTATAAAATAAAATAATAAAACAGGAATAACCACAGAACGAAGTTTGTAGAATAAAGGCTTTTATTTTAAATAGTAAATGAAAAGAACAGAATAAACGTGAGAATGAGATGTTCAGTAATGAAATACAGCTGAAATGCTTCAGATGACAGTAGATGTTATGATTTGTGTAGTTTGTTAATTAAAAGGTGTTTATGAGAGAGAACAGTGGAATCAGATGTGATTGGATGGTGAATGAATGATCTGATTAAAGGCAGGAGTGTGAAAGCAGGGATCTTATCCTCCAATGCATCTCTGGTAGGTGAGGAACATGGCCCCAGACTTCACTCCCAGCTCTCCCAGGCTCTTACACAGTGAAACTGGTTTGCCGTTGTAGACAAGGTTCAGAGTTTCCCCCAAATCAGGCCTCTGCTCCAGGCATTTCTTGATCAGAGTGGCACCGGTGTCTGTGCTCTTTACGCTCAATGGGATGCGAAGGTCCTTAGAAGGATCGAACACCTGCACCTCAAACACACCAGCCTGAGGAGAATCCAGGGCATCATAGCACACCTGCAGAACGCTGTGAGTGGTGTGAAGGAATCTAGAATGAAGGGACAAGGGTTTGATTTCAGCAGAATCCCACCTGGGGACGTCTGGATGATGTTGGGTCAAGGGTTTGATTTCAGGAGGAGTCCACCTGTAGTTAACGTCCTTTACCTACAGAACAGAGAGTTGGGAAGAAGATGTGTGAAAACTCCGACCATGGACCAGATATTTATGGAATAAAACAATGCGTGTTGCCGTTGAAGGAAACTAATAAACACTGAGGTGGTGATGAAGCACAGTCGCTCTGAAGGTGATGATTTTTTTCCAACTGCACATCCCCAAGTGTATTATTCCTTCAACACCACAATAAATGACCAACAATGACACATTTTGTTCATTACAGAACGACACGATGAACTTATCCAGTTTTAGGTACATTTCATGTTGTGGAAGGTTGCAGAGATTTCTCCTTGCCTCAGCAGCTTCGTTTTTATTCCCTCACGTGATGTTTATAAGATGAACGTCATGCTGCTGAGAAGCTATACAGACGTGTAAACGCCTTAAAATCAGTTATTTTTTAATAGAGATATAAATGGAGATACAGAGGTTCCTGATGTTCTCCAACAGAAAATAACATTAAATATTTCGTAGTTCTTCAGCATGAGAGAAACGTCTCTGTCTAAACTCTGTACTAAACCCTAGTGTGGAACATCTCATCAAATTATTCCAGTTACAACATTAGAAACTAAAAAAGAAAATAAGTGTAAAAGATGTACAGTACCTGGGGAACACACACGTTTGAAGTCATCCTGTGATCTGATTGTCTTTTTTTCTCCTTCTGATTCTCCCAGTGTGTGTGGTGTTTTTAAATACTGTAGAAGGGAACGCCCACTGATACAAACACACCAAGACGAAGAAACCTAAGCTCTATTTTGCCAAACCCCGGAAGTCTCCAAATAGGAATTTTCTCAAGTATTTGTTTAAAAACCTCAAATGAATTTTAATTAGGTGTTTGAGATTTTCACGCGAAAATACCTATGCAGCGAATGTTGTAAACCTGAATATAAATAATGATATAACGTCTACTTTTAATATTGTAGTATCAGACAATTTCAGTATGAGTTTCAGCATACTCAACTGTATTATTAGAAGATTTCTGGTTTCTCTGGAGAAACCTTTAAAGGTTCTACACAGAACCCCCACAATGTTTAGGTGAAGCTCTTTCTCGAAGCTGAGAACCATTAAGTGTCTGATGACCCTTTAAGTACCCCATTGCGCTATGCGTGTACACACGCTGCACCTTCACAGGACGGGAACTCTCCATAAAGTGGCATCTGGAACACAGATCTATTCTGTTCTGCAATCTTATAACATCAAACCCACTGACAGTTCTCAAAACTGAGGTCCATGTTTATGCCCGTGTTCATGTAAATGTTACTTGGATGTTCCAGACCCCCTGCAGTTGCACCCCTTCATGGTGAACAGGAACATCACACAGTTCTGTGGGACTTCATGGACAGACAGTTGTGGTCAATGGTGTCATCATCTGTCATTGCTAACTGAAAGAGAAACTTCAGAAGCTTGGGGAATCACCAAAATCGTGTGTGTGTGTTTGTTAAATTAAGCATGTGTTATCTGGCTGTAAACAGCACATTTAAGGGAAATGCGTTTAGAACTTTGCATCTGATTACATTCATGGCATCCTGCCAACAGGAACGCAAGGAGAAGAAATGGAAACCACCGAACATTCACCAAATGGTTTTTACTTTCACTTTGATCCACCCGCCTGATATTATGTATTTTCTTTCTGTACAGGTGAAACAGCTCTTACTTGTCCAGGCTTGGACCCCACAAAACCTCAGAAAGTGTGTGTGTGTGTGTGTGTGTGTGTGTGTGTGTGGTACCTGTATATGGCTTTAGGAATCAAACCTCTATAGATGTGAGCCTGAGAATGTCGATAATTTGTGTTTGTTTTGAGAAAACCAAACGCAGTTACTGTACTTTACTGAAGTGTTTCAATTTGAGGGGATTTTTACAGTAACTTCACTCCATTTCAAACTTTTCACTCAGCCACATTTTGTGAAATCAGTCGTTTCTTTTTCAACTTTTTGGTTCAACAGCAAGCAGAACGTTTCAAAAAGGAATACATGATGAAGAAACTCCAGACTCGAACTCACCACAACAACAGTGGCCAAATTTACAGGATTTTCATGAAATATTTGAGTGTTTGAGTCCTTATTTTCACTCTATTCATAAATCAGTGTTGCTGAGAGTCACATTCGAGTCTTTTCCTCATAAACTGAGTAGATTGTAACAAAAATGACAAAAGGAACATTTATAGCTGTAATAAATCGTAGTACTTTGGATACTGAAGTACATTTGAAGGCAAATACTTTTGTACCTTTACTTAAGTGAAAGTTTAAAGGGACACTTTTACTGGAGTCACATTTTACTTTCATGTTGTTCAAAAGTGTCCATTATAATTTTATATTTATGTTAATTCAATTCTCTGTGTAGACATTTTTTACTTAAAAAAAAAAAAACACTGAAACATCAAATTTAAACACTTTGACACCTGTATGTTTGTATCACTTCATGAATTATTAAAAAGGTTTCAAAATAAATACATTCGGGTTCAGCAACACTGAGAGGTTGGAGGTACTTTCAAGGCTAAATGATGAAATCACAGAGCTGCTGCTGCTTCGTCTCGAAGTCCGTGGGCGTTCCCTTCTATAAAACCAACAGAAAACACAGTGAGACTCTGAAAGAGAAAGAAGACGCTCAGATAACAGGATGAATTTGGCAGTGTGTCCCCCCCAGGTACTGTTCATCTTATACACTTAACAGTTTTGTTGTTTAGATTATATTGTTGTAACTGTAATATTGTGATGAAATGTTCTACACTTCGGTTTAGTTTATACAGAGACGTTTCTGTAGCACTGAAGATGTGAATCTTCTACTGGGGCGTATCGCACAGGAAGAGTAGAAATGAACGGTGTAGAATTCGACTAAAAAGCGTTCAGTGTATTTTAGAAGTGTGAATATTTGTGCGCATGTTTTTCGCTGTAGTATTTTTTCTGTTGAACATCTGGAAGCTCTGTAGCTCCATTTATATCTATATTAAAACGTTTGTCTTATAAACATCACGTGAGGGAATAAAAGAAGCTGGTTAAGGAAGGAGAAATTTCCACAACATGAAATGTACTAAAAACTGGATAAAAAGTACAGCGTGTTGTACTGTAATAAAAAAAATGTCATTGTTGGTCATTTATTGTGGTGTTGAAGGAATAATACACTTGGGGACGTGCAGTTGTAGAAAAATCATCACCTTCAGAGCGACTGTGCTTCATCACCACCTCAGTGTTTATTAGTTTCCTTCAACTGCACCATGCATTGTTTAATTCCATAAATATCTGGTTCATAGTCAGAGTTTTTACACATCTTCTTCCCAACTCTCTGTTCTGTAGGTGCACGAGTGCATCCCCGAGTGGACTGAAGTCAAACATGTGAACCAACATCATTCAGACCTCCCCAGGTGGGATTCTGCTGAAATCAAACCCTTGTCCCTTCATTCTAGATTCCGTCACACCACTCACAGCGTTCTGCAGGTGTGCCATGATGCCCCGGATTCTCCTCAGGCTGGTGTGTTTGAGGTGCAGGTGTTCGATCCTTTCAAGAACCTTCGCATCCTATTGAGCGTGAAGAGCACAGACACCGCTGCCACTCTGATCAAGAAATGCCTGGAGCAGAGGCCTGATTTGGGGGAAACTCTGAACCTTGTCTACAACGGCAAACCAGTTTCACTGTGTAAGAGCCTGGGAGAGCTGGGAGTGAAGTCTGGGGCCATGTTCCTCACCTACCAGAGATGCATTGGAGGATAAGATCCCTGCTTTCACACTCCTGCCTTTAATCAGATCATTCATTCACCATCCAATCACATCTGATTCCACTGTTCTCTCTCAAAAACACCTTTTAATTAACAAACTACACAAATCATAACATCTACTGTCATCTGAAGCATTTCAGCTGTATTTCATTACTGAACATCTCATTCTCACGTTTATTCTGTTCTTTTCATTTACTATTTAAAATAAAAGCCTTTATTCTACAAACTTCGTTCTGTGGTTATTCCTGTAACTATATATTATATGCTTCAGAGGTTTTAATAAAAATTATTAAGAGTCTGGACATAAAGAAAAGTGAATATGTGAATACAAACATAGCAGCTTCATCAGATACTGACTGCAGTCATGAAGGTGTTTCAGCAGTAAAAGTTATTAAACCCGAATTGATGCAGTGAGAAACGTCTCATTACCAGACCACGTGGGAAAAACATCTGCTGTGGTTCCTCGGTTTCAGAAAGATCAAATAATTGTTCTGCATCGAGCAAAGAAATAAAAAAGACAGATGAAACTACTGATGTCGGGTTGAGAAGTGCTCAACGCGTTATTACAGACTGGAAGGATCCTGGTGAACATCATCTCCCAGGAAGGAACGCGGTCGGAAAAAAGTCTCGGATGTTGATCATTGATCAGTTCAAGTTGGTTGAAATCGAATGGTAGAAAAATGCAGAACTTTTAATAATTCCACACACACACAAAACGTGAAGACCTGAGATACAGCTGTGTAGCTTTTCATCACTGTTTACTTACCTCTAAATCACATGACTGCAGATAAAGGAAGTACAAGGACTGAGCGTGGGACTCGTGGGGCTTTCAACAGAAAGTGAAAGAACAATGTTTTGTTTTTGTAAGATGAAAAATGAAAACCGCAGAGAAAAATACCACACACACACACACACACACACACACACACACACACATATACACACAATCAATTTATTTACAATACACATTTTGTGTGTGTGTGTGTGTGTGTGGACTCTATAAAACAAAGTGAAATTCATCCCAGGCTTTAAAGTCTTTATTTCATTGTCCCTCTTTGGGCTTTTTGATGGTGGGCGGAGTTTTCTGCAGCGCCGGCAGCGTATCTCTCTTCTCGATCTTCCTCAGCTGTTTCTTCTTCATGCGCTTCAGTTTGGTCGTGTTGCGAATCTGAAAGAGAAGAATCAGGAAGTGATGGAAACCCAATGATCTAGTTCTTATGTTCATATATTGTACAATTAATTAGGCATCTATTTATAGATATCACAATTTCCTGGTTGGGGGGGAGGGGGTTGTTTGTTTGTTTGTTTTCTACACATTTGCAGAATGATGCCACGTGAGATGTTCCTGGCCTGTATTAAAAAAACGGCACGTTTTGGATTCACACACACACATTCGGTGATGTGGACACTGTGGGGACCGGACTACATGGTCCCCACTTTTTTTAAGTATGCATCGGATCCTGTTGAAGACGTTAATCTCTTCTCAGCTTTAGTTTCTTCTCTCGCTGTGCCACCAGGAATTTTTTACGTCCGCTGGAATCCGTTCTTTTAAAATTCCAACCCTCATTTGATTTTCGAAGGACCTCTGGTTTCTCTCCGTGTTGTTTTGCATGCACCGCTTTTATGATGACGTTGCGAGTACCGTTTCCTCCTGCTGACGCGTCCGTGCAGATTTGTGCTCGTGCAGAGCAGATCAGTGCACCACTACTGCACCACTACTGCATCGACTAAACCCTCCTGTGGCTCCGTGCCGTCGGAAAATAAATCAAAATTCTCACCACTTGAACAATCTCTGCTTTCTTCTCGTTTTCTGCTCTTCTCCTCTGATTCTCTTCCTGTCTCTTCCTTCTCTCCTGTAAAACATTTGGTTGCATTTTTTGAGAACATCTAAAATACAAACATGTGTACACAGTGCCACCTTGTGGTAGGGTTCACTAAAAGCAATCACAATCCTGTTGCACATTATGGATTAAATGAACGTTATCTGTAATTTATTTATTCTCTCACACACACACACACACACACACACACACACACCACACACACACACACACACACACACACACACACACCTCCTTCTCTCTGGCTTTGTTGTTTTTCAGCTGTTGGTGGTACTGCTTGACCATCTCCTTCTCCCTCTTGGCCTCCATCTTCTTCTGCCAGGAGCTGCGCAGAGGTTTATCACGCAACAGAGCAGAGAACCTGTAACACACACACACACACACACACACACACACACACACACACACACACTGTTTAAAGCCACTAGCTGCATTTCGTTGTTGCTGAGAGTGCACTGGTCAGTGTAAACATCTAAACGTGCTTCAGAATCAAACCTCAAGAAGCTCAATTGGAGTGTGTAAGTGTGTTTAACACACACATGCTGGTCATCATTTACACTGGAAAACAGTCTGAGATGCAGCATGTGTCCCTCATATATATATTTAATTCTCAGCAAAACACAAAAAAAATCTAAGGATTAATAATATTTAGGGCCATAATAATAATAATAATAATAATAATAATAATGATGATGATGATGATGATGGGGGGGGGGGTGTATTTTTTTATTTTTCAACACTGTTTATGATCTGCTGTGATTCTATGACTTTTCTTTCGAATGTAACGTTTAAACTCATTCAAATAAAGTATTAATGTAAAAAAAGTTTACATTCAAATGCTGCAGATTCACACACACACACACACACACACACACACACACACACAGTTCAGAGCATGCAGTGAGGAAGATGATGTCGATTCTGATCATGATGAGGATGATGAAGATTATGATAATAAAGCGGATGATGATGAACAGGAGGAGGACGAAGATAATGTTGAGGATGATGGGGATGAGTATAAAGATGATGATGATGAGGATGAATATAAGGAGGGTGATAATGTTGATGATAATATGGAGGATGATGAGCAGAAGGAGGAGGATCATGATGAGTATGAGGATGATAATTTTGAGGATAAGGATCATTATGATGAGGAGGATGATGATGATGATGGTGGTCATGTGGATGATGTATGGAAAATTGATTGAACTCTGACTAGAAAGATAAAGGCTTTGAAAGCTGCAGGTAAATCCAGCTCCTAAACTGGTGTTAAATATCGTGATTGCAGGATCGAAAGAAAGAATCGCGATGATGTTTTACTCAGTTATCACACAGACCTGAGCTGCAGACAGACAGACAGACAGACAGAGAGAGAGAGAGAGAGAGAGAGAGAGAGAGAGAGATTGATCACGCGAGAGATCAAAGATGAAGAGTTGAAGGTGTGTGTGTGTGTGTGTGTGTTCATATATACCTCTGTTTGTTCCGATCTTTCCACACCCGTCCGGATTTGGGTTTCCCCAGCGGGATCATGGTTCTGCTCGGGTTTTGAATCTGAACACTTCCGCTGATCGCTGTCGCAGCCTGGAGCTGCATCTCCTGATTAGTCGTCATGCTAATTTATCGTGGGGAGTGTATTTAAATAAACGAACCGAACCGAACCGAACAGTCCTCCCAAAGACACGTGTAGAGTTCCGTCTGTTTACTCAACGTGGGGGAAAAACGACGAAGAAGAATAAAACAGTAACAAAGTAAAGAAGTGCGCATGTCTCCACCCAGCGACCAGGAGTGCGCACTACACCCAACTGGCTTAGAAGGCCGGGTTCTTTTGATCACGTGATTTGTTCGAGCCGCACATCAACACGTGATTAAAGTTTACTTCCGCCTCGGGTTTTGCTCTGAAAGAGAGAAGGAGTGACAGATTCAGGGATTGATCACCGCAGGAGAGATGATTGTGTCTACAGCTGGAGTTTTCTTCTTCTTCACGCTCATTCCCGTGTCCGTGAGTCTCTCTATACCACCTGGGGGGGCTTTCATTTACTCACTGCGCATGCGCGGAACACTTCCTTTTAAAGGCTTATGCAAATTTAGAAACATTTTCATCTGATAAACACGTGTTTTTTTAACTGAACTCAAACCGGAAAACGACGAGTTTATGGATTAATATTAAACATTTCATCTTAGTATAGTCTCTTTTCATTAAAAACTTTTTGTTTTATTATTTGGGTTTAATTTTAAGTTGTAAACATCTTCATGTCATCATGTCATCATGTGATTAAAACCTGTCAGGGGTGTGTGTGGGTGTGTGGGTGTGTGTGTTTACTCGGTCACACTGATGTCCTGTGACTGGTCATGTGATCTCATATGACATCATCCACTTTAGGAGTTCAGTTTGTTGCCCAGGCATCTAATTAATCCCTTTTATTTTTTTCAAGAAATGACGTCATTAAATCATATTTAATAACTCGTATGATTTGTGTAGCAGGAGTTCAGTCTCAGCGCATTGAGCTACTCATAGATACGAACAAATTAGATTAGATTTGGGCTCCGGACGAATTTATTACATATAGAGATTATTATTATTATTATTATTATTAACAACGCGTTATGTCAGCATGGTGAGATATAAATCTACATGTATGTATACAGTATGTTGAGTTTTCTCGAGTCGACCTCGTGATGGACACGCAGCCGAATCACGGGGGGAAAAAACTTTATTGCCCTCGAAAATGATATAAGAAGTGATTGTGCATTTTATATGATATAATATAGTGTGAAAAAAAAATTATAATATAATGATATTTAAAAAATTCAAAGTTTGTATCACCATATTAATTCTGCATATCATTTATTTACAATAAATCTGATTTTTTTTTATATTATTCAGATATAGTGTTCAGCATGATGATGTTTCATTACTGAATTCAGCATGAAAATAAAAAAAAAAATGTAAATAAAATAAAAAAAAAAGTCACCTGGTTTTAAAGAAATTCATAACGATGTATTTTATTAGAATAAATCCGACCCTGATGACATGTTCTTCCCCCTGGTGTGTGTGTCAGCTTTCCTCAGCAGCTCCCAGTTTCACAGTGGATTATAAAAACAACAGCTTCCTGAAGGATGGAGAATATTTCCGCTACATTTCCGGGAGCATTCACTACAGCAGGATCCCCAGGTTCTACTGGAAAGACCGGCTGCTGAAGATGTACATGGCTGGACTCGATGCCGTCCAGACGTACGCCATCTCAATCTCTCTCTCTCTCACACACACACACACACACACACACACACACACACACACACACACACACAGCGTGTTAAACCCCCGACCTCTGTCCCACAGATACATCCCCTGGAGCTTCCACGAGTCCGTGCCCGGAGTGTTCGACTTCAGCGGAGACCGAGATCTGGAATATTTCCTCCAGCTGTGTCACGACATCGGCCTGCTGGTCATCCTCAGACCCGGACCCTACATCTGCGCTGAGTGGGACCTGGTCAGGCCTGGCTTTTTTAATAATTATATTAATAATAATAATAATGGTTTTTTTTTTATCACTACTTTATACAATTCATCGAATTGTAAATGTCTCATCAGGCATTTATTTAAAGAAGAATTAATATTCATTTCTTCGTAGGTATTTTTTTAAATAAAACAAATCAATTTAAAATGTAAAGTTCAACAAAGAAATCGACTCATTTGTTAAATTAAATAAATCAATTATTGTGTGTATATAATTGTGTGCACACATTTTATAGCGTTGTGTGATTCATTATAACGGCCTATGAAACTCTTTTTAATAATGTAGAATATGCCTCATTTGAATATTCATCATTGAATAATTGACGTAACGAATATTAAAATGCAGAACTACAAAATACCAATGTTGGCTACATGAAATCGAATCGAATCGGACAGTCTCGGTTAATTGGTGTCGCCCCCTGCCTGTGTGCGCTGGTGTTGACATGCAGTGGTGATTCCTTCTACATGAGATTTTGGTGTGTTTTGGTTATTAAAGGGCGGCCTGCCTGCATGGTTACTGAAGAAGAAAGACATCGTCCTCCGCACAGCAGATCCAGGTTAAAACCCGCACCCGATTCTGAATAAACGCAGTGTGTTTGACGAGCAGGTTGCTGAGGTGATGATAAATGATTTCAGATTATTTAGCGGCGGTGGATAAATGGATGGGGAAGCTCTTACCCATGATGAAGCGTCACCTCTATCAGAACGGCGGGGCGATCATCACAGTGCAGGTGAGACCCGCTTGAATTCATCCATTTAGATTTGGGTTTTCGAGTCGAAAAAGGTTTCGTTGCTGAAATAACGAGCGGGAAATATGGAGTGAGGAGAAGATGCTTCTAGATGAAGGTGATTCCATACAACGAGCTCTGAACCCTGATGTGGTGCTGAAGTGTGTGTTGGTGTGGATCAGGTGGAGAACGAGTACGGGAGCTACTTCGCGTGTGATTTCGATTACCTGCGTCACCTGGTCAAACTGTTCCGCTCGCACCTGGGGGACGACGTGGTTCTGTTCAGCACTGATGGACCCGGACTCGGTTACCTCAAGTGTGGAGCTCTGCAGGGGGTCTACGCTACTGTCGACTTCGGGCCTGGTGAGAACACACACACACACATTTTTAGTTTTGTGGTTTACTGGACAACATAGGTTTTTAAGTGTGTGTGTGTGTTTGTGTGTGTGTGTGTGTGTGCAGGCGGAAACGTGACAAAAGCTTTTGAAGCTCAGAGATACGCTGAACCTCATGGGCCACTGGTAGGAAGTTATAATGTGGTAGAACTGATGGAATGTATGGAATGCATGTGTGTAAATATGTGTGTGTGTGTGTGTGTGTGTGTGTGTGTGTGTGTGTGTGTGTGTGTGTGTGTGTGTGTGTGTGTGTGCAGGTGAATTCAGAGTACTACACCGGCTGGCTGGATCACTGGGGAGAACCTCATTACGTCCTCTCTACCGACGCTGTGGTCAAGACCCTCGAGGAGATCTTGGACCTCGGCGCAAACGTCAACATGTGAGACGAAGAAATACAGTAAATATGAATCATCTTCATCATCATGATGTTGGGTCTCTGTGTACTGATGAAGCTGTGGTGGTGTTTTTCTTGTTGAAGGTACATGTTTATCGGAGGAACCACGTTTGGGTATTGGAACGGTGAGTTGTGTGACGACACACACACACACACACACACACACACACACACACACACACACACACACACACACACATACATACATATCCGATGAAAGCAATTCTTCTTTTCCTTATGTGTGTGTGTGTGTGTGTGTGTGTGTGTGTGTGTGTGTTGTATATGGTATGCCAGGTGCAAACACTCCGTTTGCTCCTCAGACCACCAGCTACGACTTCGATGCTCCTCTGACGGAGGCTGGAGATCTCACGCAAAAATACTTCGCCATCCGCAAAGTCATTAAGAAGGTGTGAAGGATCCTGGACCAGGAGACATACTGGGTTTCCATGAATATGAAGCTTACTGTGTGTGTGTGTGTGTGTGTGTGTGTGTGTGTGTGTGTGTGTGTGTGTGTTATATACAGTATAAGAAGATACCAGGTGGAGTTTTACCGCCGTCGACGCCCAAGTTTGCGTACGGAAAAGTGCAGATGAAGAAAGTAAAGCTTTTTTTTTTTGTGCGTTACCATGACTACAGCACTGTCTAGACAACAAAGGTTTTTAACTCTGTGTGTGTGTGTGTGTGTGTGTGTGTGTGTGTGTGTGTGTGTGTGTGTGTGTGTGTAGTTAAAGACCGTATCAGAATCTCTGGACATTCTCTCGGTTTCTGGTCCTGTGAAAACTCTTTATCCTCTCAGCTTCATCGACCTCAATCAGGTAAATCACTTACAGCTTCAGCCTCCGGATTTTGTTTGTATGTTTATTTTTATTGTTTGTTTGTGTTTGTTTGTATATTTTCGTTTGCATGTTAAAATGTTTGTCATTGTGTGTACATTATTTTTGTTTTTATATTTCTTTCTTTGTTTTTATTGTGTGTTTGTATGTTTGTATATGTGATTATTTGTATGTTTTCGTTTGTTTGTTTGTATGTTAGAATGTTTGTCATTGTGTGTATGTATATTTGTTTGTTTTTATTGTTTGTTTGTGTTTGTTTGTATGTTAGAATGCTTGTCATTGTTTGTTTGTTTTTATTGATTGCATGTATGTACATTTGTTTGTTTCTATGTATGTTTGTTTGTGTTTGTATGTTTTTGTTTGTTTGTTTGTATGTTATAATGTTTGTCTTTGTTTGTTTGTTTGTTTTTATTGTTTGTATGTTAGAATGTTTGTCATTGTATGTACATTGTTTGTTTCTATATTTGTTTGTTTGTTTGTTTGTTTGAATGCTTATTTGTTTGTATGTTAGTATTTTTGTCTATATGCTTGTTTGTTTGTTTGTTTGTTTGTTTTCCACCCGGACTCCAGACTCCCGCTCTCTACTGTACATATGAAAGACCACGGTAAATCGGTTATTAACTGCAGCGTCGTTGATGTTTTTCAGCAATTCGGGTTTGTTTTGTATCAGACGTCACTTCCTGTGGACTGTTTAAAGCCGACTCCTCTCTCATCTCCTCTGAACGGAGTTCATGACCGAGCGTACGTCTCAGTGGGCGGAGTAAGAACACCTTCACTACACCACATCACTGCTGTGCGTGCGCCACTTATTCTCTTACACGCAGCTGGAAGTGTGTGTGCGTGTGTGTGTGTGTGTGTGTGTGTGTGTGTGTGTGTGTGTGTGTGTGTGTGTGTGTGTGTGTGTGTGTGTGTGTGTAGGTGGCCGTAGGAATACTGGAGAGAAACAAGTGTATCAGTATTAATATAACTGGGAGAGCTGGGAGCCGTCTGGATGTGCTGGTGGAGAGCATGGGCCGAATCAATTACGGAAAAAACCTCAACGACTTCAAGGTACTGCAGAGATTCTCCTTCTTTATCAGATTTACAGAATGAACGACTCAAATCAGGAACACAATATGATCAATTACACAATCAGCTACATGATCAATTAACCGATCGATAACCTGATTGGTTTGTGTTCCTGGGTCAGTAACTGCTCCCCCTTGTGGTGGTGTTGCAGGGTCTGGTGACGAACCTCACTCTGGGAGCAGACGTTCTGACCAACTGGACAGTATTCAGTCTCAGTATAGATGAAGTAGTGAGGGAGGGGCTACTGTGGGACACGCCCTCTCAACAGGACAGTAGCCCCACCCACACCCTAGCCCCGCCTACCTTGCTGTCTCTGCCCACGTTTTACGGTGGAACCTTGAAGATTCCTGACCAAATCCCAGACCTGCCGCAGGACACGTTCATTCAGTTTCCCGGCTGGAGCAAGGTGTGTGTGTGTGTGTGTGTGTGTGTGTGTGTGTGTGTGTTATTTGGTTATAACGTTGTCCTGATGGTGGTTGTTTCAGGGTCAGCTGTGGATAAACGGGGTGAATTTGGGTCGCTACTGGCCGTCTCGTGGTCCTCAGGTCACTCTGTTCGTCCCTGCGTCTGTCCTCAGCACCGAGGCCCCCAATAACATCACGCTTCTGGAGCTGGAGACGTGTCCATGCACACGGGGAGAGTGTGTGGTCCAGTTCACACACACACCGATCCTCAACTTCACCGTCACACACATCAAACCTTACAACAGGGGGCAAACATTTATCACACCATGAACACGCAATACACACACACACACACACACACACACACACATACACACCATGAACACGCAATATACACACACACACACACACATATATACACACAATGAACACGCACTACACACACACACACACACACACCATGAACACTCAGTACACACACAAACACACACACACACACATATACACACCATGAACACTCAATATACACACACCATAAACACACACACCAAACCTCACAGCAGGGGGAAAACACTCATCACACCATGAACACGCAATACACACACACACACAAACACACACATAATACACATAATACACACCATGAACACGCAATATACATACACCATAAACACACACACACACACCACACACACACACTACTGACTGTATTAGAGATGATGTATAGTGTGATTATTACACTCTGAACAGTGTGTGTGCATATGTGTGTGCGTGTGTGTGTGTGTCGGTGGGGGGGGATTAATGGATATCTGATTATTCACTCTGGGAATTTAGAATAAATAATTATTTTTCTTACTGCTGGAACACTGTGGAATATTTTGGAATATTTAGAAATATTGTGGAATATTGTGGAGGAAACTATCACATGCTGCTTTCTAATAAAATCTGATTCCAATGAAACTCACTGTGGAGTGAAAACCGAGTGAATTTTTTCTCCAGGCTTCAGTTTTATTTTATTTTAATTTTCTATTAAAGAAATGAGAATTGAACAGTGGTGTAGACGTTTTGGGCAGGTGTCAAGAAATGCTGTAAAAAAAAAAAAATTTTTTTAAACCTGGGGCTGGATATTACAGTAGCACAGAGGTAGAGGAGGAGGTGGAGTAGGAGGAGGAGGAGGAGGAGGAGGAGTTGGTGGAGGAGGTGGAGTAGGAGGAGGAGTTGGTGGA
The DNA here is from genome assembly GCA_039877035.1 of Silurus lanzhouensis. Classification (NCBI taxonomy): domain Eukaryota; kingdom Metazoa; phylum Chordata; class Actinopteri; order Siluriformes; family Siluridae; genus Silurus; species Silurus lanzhouensis. Next base: position 1,432,935 of record JBCEWE010000437.1, on the reverse strand, counting down.
GGAGGAAGTGGAGGAGGAGGAAGTGGAGGAGGAGGAGGAGGAGGAGGAGGAGGAGGAGTTGGTGGAGGAGGTGGAGTAGGAGGAGGAGTTGGTGGAGGAGGAAGTGGAGGAGGAGGAAGTGGAGGAGGAGGAGGTGGAGGAGGAGGAAGTGGAGGAGGAGGAGGTGGAGTAGGAGGAGTTGGAGGAGGAGGAAGTGGAGGAGGAGGAAGTGGAGGAGGAGGAGGTGGAGTAGGAGGAAGTGGAGGAGGAGGAGGTGGAGTAGGAGGAGTTGGAGGAGGAGGAAGTGGAGGAGGAGGTGGAGGAGGTGGGGGAGGAGTTGGAGGAGTTGGAGGAGGAGGAGGTGGGGGAGGAGTTGGAGGAGGAGGAGGTGGAGGAGGTGGGGGAGGAGTTGGAGGAGGAGGAGGTGGGGGAGGAGTTGGAGGAGGAGGAAGTGGAGGAGGAGGAGGTGGAGGTGAACGTCCTGGAAAGAGAAAGAGATTATATTCAGAGTTCAGATCAGATTTAGTCTAATTTAAATAAATAATGAGGGAAAAAAAGGGTATTTTTCTTTCAATAACCAACCTAAAGATTTGTGTTTGTTTGTAGCTTAATTAACTTTTTATTGTGTTAGGTTTCAATTTATTTAAATGTCATAAATAGTTTTATTTATTTATAGCTTTTTATTTATTTATAGCTTAATTTACTTATGTTGTAGTTTTTTTTAAATGTAATAAATATAGTTTTATTTATTTATTTACAGCTTAATTTAATTATCTGTAGCTTTATTTACTTATTATTGTTTTGTTGCAGTTTATTTAAATGTAATAAATATATTTGTATTTATTCATAGCTTTTTATTTTCAGCTGAATGTAATTATTTATAGCTTAATTTATGTAAGAGTTTTATTAATTTATTTATAGATTTTTATTAACGTATAGCTTAATTTACTTATTATTGTGTTACGTTTTAATTTATTCAAATGTAATAACTATAGTTGTATTTATTAATAGCTTAATTGAATTATTTGTAGTTGAATTTACTTATGTTGTAGTTTATTTAAATGTAATAGTTTTATTAGTGTATGTTTTATTTATTTATTTGTAGATTATTATTTATTTATTTGTAGATAAATGTAATTGTTTATAGCTTCATTTACTTATTATTGTGTTGTTTTAGTTTATTCAAATGTAATAAATACAGTTTAGTTTTATTTATTGATTATTTATTTATTTATATTTATTTATTGATTTTTATTTTTTTATTTACTTGTTTGTTTGTTTGTTTTTATTTATTTCCCTCTCCATCACATCCGTTGGTGTATTCAGGCTCCAGTACAAATAGACCCTCGGTTAGATATGTAGTGCACTACGGTGGGTGTGGCCGCCGGTACACTCTATTTTAGTGTAGTGTATTAATGTAGGGAGCATGGAGCGGTTTGGAACGCAGCCCGAGGACCAGTGTGGTCAGAGTGAAACCGGAACAAGAGCGACAGTAACCTCGGGGCTCGGAGGTGAGTTCTGTTTTCTGTGATATAAACACAGATATATATGTGTGTGTGTGTGTGTGAGAGAGAGAGTGTGTGATCATTATTATTATTATTATTATTATTATAAAATAATAATCTTTATATTAAAGTGTGTGAGATTTGAGCTCTAATTACAGACCAGTCGGCTAGTCATCAGTGTAGCTCGTTAGCCTAGCCTAGCTTTAACCCTGTAAACACGGCCGTGTGGATGAGACGGATTTTATCATTAATAATAAAATAACATATGAATAAATACAATATTAGTAAATAAATCCTCTCATTCTCACTGTGATTCAGGAATGCATGATCATAAATCGTCATCTGACTCCCTCACCCTGTGTCAGGAGGTTCATTGTAATAGAAGTTTATTATATTCATTAAAATAGTCCTGATTCACTCTAAACTGCATTATTTTTTTTTATAAATCATCTATTTCCACAAAAAAAAATTTAATAATGTATAAACCTTTACTTCAACAGTGTTTGAGGAAGAATTTTGGGGCCGAGTCCCAAACGCAGCCATGTTTGAAAATGTAGTGCACTACGTCACGGTTTAAATAAGTGCAGAGTAGTGAACTCGGGGAGGGATGAGGCTGGTATTTGGGATCGAGCCCTGGTGCTTGTTTTGTAAATGATGTACCATATGATTGGACTGAAGATAAATAAAAAGAATCAGCTTTACATGATTTCTATGAGTTAATAAATCATAAATAAATATACGATTATTAGAATCATGATGTTGCACTGTATCAGATGATGATGGTGTGTGTGTGTGTGTGTGTACAGGAGTGTAAAGATGGTGGATAACCGCTACGCCACGGCATTAGTGATCGGCTCGGTGCTCAGCCTCTTGGCCAGCGTGTACCTCTCAGTGGCGGTGGGAACGCAGCACTGGTACCAGTACCGCAGTCCGCCGCCCAGCAACGACGCCAACAACGGGTCAGAACTGCAGCATCTAAAAGAAGACTTCAGGAAGGAGGACGTGGATGATATATTATACGGCCGGGCTCTGATCTACCTCAACGGCTCGCTGGGGCTGTGGTGGCGCTGCATCCTTGTGCCTCACTTAGGTGTGTGTGTGGTATTAAAGCGGCTGTATGCAAGATATTACAGCGGCGGTATGTGAGATATTAAAGCGGCTGTCTGGCTCTCCTGGTGTTTGTGTTCAGAGCATGGCATGGTGTTTATTTACAAACTCCTGGTCCAGGTGTTCAGAAAAAGGCTCAAGTCTGAACCTGGGTCATTTCAGGACCAGAAACGAGGAACTGCGCAGATTGATTTTAACTTCATTGTGGTTCGACAGTTTTGTGATTGTGAGCGGTCTAGAGACTGTTCAGAGAATCACAGACTGCCGCTTTAATTTCATTTCTCTCTCTCTCTTTTTGTGTAGACACACCGAGGGAACATCTACACATGGTGTCTGAATGTAAGGCCTTCACTTTACCTCAGCAGTTTGAAACCAAGTACAGAAACGTGACTGGAGGCAGAGAGGAGGAGGAGGATTACCTGCGCACAGGTACGGGGTGTAGGGTTTATGATGATTGAAAAGGGTTGTAGATGTTCCCTCAGTGTGTAATGTGTGTGTGTGTGTGTGTGTGTGTGTGTGTGTGTGTGTGTGTGTGTGTGTGTTTCAGTTCTGTGGCGTTGTCGCTTCATCTTCCCACTGGTGTCTCTGAGTCTGGTGTTTCTGGCAGCCCTGGTCGGAGTGTGTGCATGTCTGTGTCGCAGCCTCACACCCACACTGTTTGTCGGATTATTGCACCTACTGGCAGGTAAAGACACACACACACACACACACACACACACACACACACACACATACAGTAAGTAAGTAAGTAAGTAAGTAAGTAAGTGATGGTTTTGGCTCCGCCCCCTGCAGGTCTCTGCTCTTTGGCGACAGTGTGCTGCTTCCTGGCAGGACAGGACCTGCTTCACAAAGTTCTGGACCCACCTGGGGACGTCCACTTGTCTCTGGGCTGGTCTCTGTACCTGGCCCTGATCTCCTCCCCTCTGCAGATGATGGCTGCCGCTCTGTTCATGTGGGCCGCCAGGAGCCACCGCAAGAACTACACTCGCATGACTGCGTACAGGGTCGCGTAACACGCACAGCGTCACAACGCAACCGCACAACACACACACAATTCAGCTGGGAATCACACACACTCCATACACAACTCACCTGAGGAGGTCATCTAAAGAGTCAAAGAGGGGGTCGCCTGAGGAGTCTCCTGAGGAGTCATCTAAGGAGTCGCCTGAGGGGTCGCCTGAGGAGTCATCTAAGGAGTCGCCTGAGGGGTCACCTGAGGGGTTACGTTAGGGGGTTCCCTGAGGAGTCGCCTGAGGGGTCACCTGAGGGCTACCTATGGGGGTCACCTGAGGAGTCGCCTGAGGACCCGAGGAGTCAATTTAAGATTTAGAGTAACTAATTAGTGACTAATTACTGAGGCTTAATAACGTGTTATAATCTCCTCATTACAATTACCACTTATTTACTACTAAATATGAGTCACGCTGCCGAGTCCAAACGTCTGAGCGAACAGCTTCCTGCACAACATCCATCACGATTAATCCACTCATCATCATCATCTGCTCATAAACGTCATAAACTTATACGTGTACTGCACGCTTTTAAACCTGAATATTTTACTATTTTTAGGGCAAATTTCAGAAGAACTGAGGTTTTTCTTTTTTTTCCTTTTGAGTCTCATTGGACGGTTTTCTGGCTCCTCCCCTGCCCCCGGCATCGCCCTCAGACTGCAGTTCTTTAGTAATAGTTTCTCTATCGGTTTATAAGATAAAAAAAAACTAGGGTTTATTTTGAAATTGAAGAAGATTAGATGATTTTTTTTTTGTTAGTTTTTTTAGACGTCAGAGGAATTGTGGGCGTGGCACATAACAAGAACCGATCCGATTGGCCGTCGCCTGGCAGTTTCATTTGCATTCACATTTAAATAGGTTTTTTAAACTCAAATTTTCTATCACTTCATAAGTCTTAATAATAATCATATTACTATAGATAACGATTTTCCTCGCTGCCGTGGTGACAAAGTTTTGGCACCCCAGTTTTACAGATAAACATTGAGCTGAATTGTTCGTTTCCTGTGTATTAGTTTCCGAATGTAATCCAGTTTGTTTTGTCCTCTCGATTCCGGTGGGTTTAATGTATACGTGTTATTTGTGTGTAAATCGGTTCGAGCTGAACGACGTTTTAACCACTTTCTCCGGCTTTCCCGCTCAAAACGTAACCGCGCCTTCGAACCCGAATCACCGCCGTAGTGTGAATATTTATATATTTATAGATCCGAGATGATTTTTTTTCTTTTTTTTCGTTAGCATCACGTGACCGATCTTTCAGACCGTATGAAGCACACGTCAAGCCGAGTTTGATCAGATACGTCTCAGTCAGGAGGAGACACCAGGACAGTCCACTTGGACATTATAATGCTGTCCACATCACCGTCTGTGTCCTTTTTATATGTATTTTTATACTCCTGCGTTTCATACGTGTGAACGCAATAAAGCTCTCTCCGGTGGAATGTGGATTTTGGGGATTTATTTCTGTTTATTCGTAGCTTCCGGACTGGGAGTGGAAACCTGCCGAGCTCCAGAAACCCACGCCATCTGTTTTGGGTGGATGTTTTGATCTCTTGATGTTCTCTAATGTTCTTTTGGTTTACAATACGGATTACAATCCATTGCAGAGATCCGAGCTTCCAGGTTTATTTAGTTTATCCAGCGAAAGTTTGGGGGACACCTCAGATTGAATCTTTTCAAACATCCCGCAACCCAATTTAGTCTCCATTCCAGGAAGATGTTCCACAAGATTGCGGTGAGATTTGCGCTAGATTCATTCATCCACGAGGGTTTTCGTGAAGTCGGGAACTGAACCAGCGCGATCTTCTGTAGGAACCCTCTAGAAACTCAAGGGAAGGCGCAATCTCGGGCCTGAGCATCCACTCACTGTGAAGGTGTGGTGACGTTTGTGCTGCCGAAATCGTACCCACTGAGCTTCTGAGAAGGGTTTTCCGCCCAGCTGAAATAGCTTCAGGTGAAGATTTGAACATTCTGCATTTCATCTACACTGCTGATTTCTGAGGTGAAGACGTACCTGCTCAGGTGCATCAATGAGAAAATTCTCTCTGGATGTGAAGGTGGGTTTAAACTAGGAACTCGCGGCTGAGTGGAGCTCAGAACAGACCACAAGGCTTGGAAGGAGGTCATGGTTTTAGAAGTAGAATGTTTATTTTCTGATATTCATTCATTTATTCATACATTCCTGCATACATAAACATTTTTTGGTGCAACTGTAAAATATATATTAAATGCATATAGTTTACTTTTTCAAAATAAAAACTTTTTTTTTTTCATCGAGGTAACAATCATTATTGGATCATATTTTAATCGATTTTACGATTTTTATTTGTTTTATACCTGAGGCTGTTTTATAAGAAAAAAAATGGAAAGATTAGGTTTGGTGTTGTGCCGATTCCCTTCAGTTCTTCTCTCCGTCCGTGTCGGCTCGTATACTCGGGATGCTCATGGTCTTCTTCAGAGCCAGATGGAAGGCGATTCCCTTCTCGTAGTACGCGGCCTCGTTAATGAACAGAGGATGGAGAGGTTGTTCTTCTTCGTAGTTTAGTGTTTCTCCGGAGAACGTCAGGAACATGGGATCTCCACGCTGGAGGAGGCAGAAGTCTTGATCCTGGAGGATTCATTCACATTTTAGGCTATTTTGTGGTTATCGGGGGTCAAAATTCTGTTCATGTTTTTTTGGTATTTTTCCGCTGCAGTTCAGCGTTCAACCACACGGGGTATTTAGTCTTTATTTAGCCTCATAAAAGAAATTTCACACTGTGCACAAACATTACACTGATCTCAGCTTTGGAATGTGGGAGGAAAACAAACCCTGCAGTCTAGTGTGAGGCTCGAGCTCCTGAACCCATGCTGTGAATTTGAGGGATATCTAAATGATATTCTTATAGGTAATTTAGCGTGATGAACCCCCAAACATCTTTCTGAATCCTGATAGCTGCATCAGATCTTTAAAGTATCAGTTCTGATGATGAAGTGACTCAAAAATAACCCCTTCAGACCAGTGTATTTTACCCCCAGGCAACAGTTGTGTTCTAACAGTTTGCTACAGATACAGTGTGCGAGCTCTGACTAGTGCGAGCTATGACCGTTTAATCCCCGGTCGTGAAAATGCTGACTTGTTTGGACTCCTTAAAGTGGCTGAAGAGCATTCTGATTGGTTAACACTTCAAGTTGTATACTAAAACCACAAGTCAGTGATTCTGAGAGAGTTTGCTGTCTTGCTGGCCCTGATGGCCCTCCACTGCATTTGACATTTTGACAATAGAAACGTATAGGAATGAAAATTGGAATTGAAAACAACATTACAATCTGATTCGCTCCTGCTGTGAAGGTTTAGTCATTATATCAGATTTATGATATGAAGAAACGTGGTTTGTCATACCTGGAGTTGCGGATGAATGGCAGCTGTTGGTTGTCCAGTGGTAGCGTCTCTGGGGAAATCCATACTCTTCTGTATTATATAGGCCTCCACTTCCCCTCCTTTAATGACTTTCCCTTACAAAAGGTAAACGTTTTTATTCTGATTAGATTTGTATTATTTTATAAACCCAGAATATTATTATATCAGGAAGGAGACTCGTCCCAGTATGTTCCTGCATAACCCAAATCATTTACGATGCAGTATCTTATAGTAGTTGGAACCTTTCAAGAAATCCAAAACAACTCTTATAATTATAGTTTAAAGCATGGGTCTTTAACCCTAGTGGTCCGCGGCGGTACTGCAGGACTTCCGTTAATTCATTTCGAATCAAATAATGATTTTTTTTTATTAAATAAAAAAAACATCAAAGATAAACAATTTTTTTTATAATTTTTTAAGGTTTTAATAAAGATTTAAAAATATATGAAAATATACAGACAATAATGCACATCATCTAATTGTCCTAGCATAGCATAACTAGCGTAATATGATTGGTTTCTATTAATATCATTGGCTGTGTTTGACACATTTTGTGTCAGAGGGTCCCTGCCCCATGTCTGAACTGAAAAATGTTGAAGACCCCTGGTTTTAAATATTGGGCCCAACGCGTATAATTCAAACCATCCGATTCCTGATACAACAGTTGTCCATTGCCAGGAGCCAAAATAGAAATATTTTTTAGTGGGAGGGGCATAATCTCTCTTTCTCCTGTCAATCTTTCTGATTTGCCAACTCATTTATAGCTTTCATGCGATCAACTAAGCCTCTGCTGTTGGAAGGCATTCGGAGAGAAAAATGCGATCAAAGATCTCAGATCCGTCATACCTGAGTTAAAGATTTCAGTCCATTCCAGAATGGCGTCCACAGCCTGTTTCATGAAGTTGAAGACATCTGCTCTAACGATGCCTTGAGGCTGTGGCCCGGCTTCCAAAGCTGAAGATCGACACAATAAACAAAACCCCAACATAAAAGGTAGAACAGGATATTTACTAGAATGCAAACATCTGGACCTGCTCGGTGGAACACACACTTACAGATGCCGTACTTGGCAATGGACTCCAGGGAGTAGGCTTCACAAGGAGGAACATTAATCAGCACCAGTCTCACAGGCGTGCTGGTGATTGTTGCCTGTTGCACATAATAATGCAACATTTCAGTGCTAAAGAGAAGATGAAAAACATCTGTGAAGCAATAAAAAAGCATCATTAGATACCTGCAAGTGTTTAAAGATGTGAAGGCCGATCCAGTTGCTCCATGAGTACGAGATGATGGTGAGGCCCATGTTCGCCGTGGTGTTATGGAGGTCGCAGATAATATCTACAGCAGCATCTGATCCTTTCGGACCCAACAGAGAGTTTAACTCCTGAGCTCTTTGGATCTCATACGGAGTGTTCTCAGTGATCGGGCAACTGTGAAAGAGAAAGACGTTATAGATCTTCTCAATGATCAGCAGTGTTATGCAAAGAATGCTGGGATGCCACCCTGACCTGAGGGTGTCTTTGGTAAAGCAGCGGTTCAGGTCTTTGTCCATGTATCTCCTGCACTCTTTGGCGGCACGTGGGTTGGACAGCACCGTCGTAAGCGCGACGGACCTCGCGGCATCACCTTTCTCTTTCTTCCGTCTTTCCAACTCCGGCACCAGGAAAACCCCCGTCATCTCGTTTCCATGCGTCCCGCCACAAATCGCTACGCGCCGCAGAACGGGGAACGGGATCTGCTCCATCTAATGGAAAAACCAGTGCACCAAGTAACGCAAGATCGAGGCACCAAACAATACACAACACAGTGGTCTGTTACTGGGTTGGTCTCGTTGTTGCGTAGCTTCCCAGACTATCCACCTCAAAATTAAGCCTATTAAATATAATGTGAAGATTTGAGTATTATTGGACATGCTTCTGAGGATGGAGACACCAGGAAGGAGGAAAATAGAAAGATCAAGGAGGAGGTTTATGGATGTGGTGAAGAAAGAAATGCAGGGTTGGTTTGAAAGATGCAGATGTAGAGGACAGAGAGAACCCAGCCATTAGGGAGGCACAAGCCAGTGCATTCTTAGTGCCGGTCCCAAGCCCGGGTAAATGGGGAGGGTTGCGTTAGGAAGGGCATCCAGCGTAAAACATGTGCCAAATCAAATATGCGGATCACAAATGAGAATTTCATACCGGATCGGTCGAGGCCCGGGTTAACAACGACCGCCACAGGTATCGTTAGCCGACAGGGTACCGGTGGAAATTGGGCTACTGTTGGCCGAAGGAGGAGAAGGAGAGGAGGAAGACGTCTACAGAGACGGCAGGGAAAGGAGCAGTGTAGGAGAGTGGAGGTTAGGGTTGGTACTTTAAATGTTGGTACTATGACGGGTAAAGGGAGAGAGGGAGCTGATATGATGGAGAGGAGAAAGGTAGATATGCTGTGTGTTCAGGAGACCAAGTGGAAAGGGAGTAAGGCCAGGAACATTGGAGGTGGATTTAAACTGTTTTATCATGGTGTGGATGGAAAGAGAAATGGTGTAGGGGTGATTCTGAAGGAAGAGTACAGTAAGAGTGTAGTGGAGGTGAAGAGAGTTTCTGATAGGGTGATGAACGTGAAGGTGGAAGTTGAAGGGATGATGATAAATGTCATCAGTGCCTATGCTCCACAAGTTGGCTGTGAGATGGAGGAGAAGGAAAGATTCTGGAGTGAATTAGATGAAGTGGTAGATGGTGTACCTAGGAAAGAACGGTTGGTGATTGGGGCGGACTTTAATGGGCATGTAGGTGAAGGGAACAGAGGTGACGAGGAGGTGATGGGTAGGTATGGTTTTAAGGAGAGGAATGTGGAAGGGCAGATGGTGGTAGATTTTGCTAAAAGGATGGAAATGGCAGTGGTGAACACTTATTTTAAGAAGAAGGAGGATCATAGGGTGACGTATAAGAGTGGAGGAAGGTGCACACAGGTGGACTATGTGCTATGCAGGAGATGCAACCTGAAGGAGATTGGCGACTGTAAGGTGTTGGCAGGGGACAGTGTAGCTAGACAGCATAGGATGGTGGTCTGTAGGATGGTTTTGGAGGCGAAGAAGAAGAGGAGGAGAGTGAGGACTGAAAGAAGAATAAGATGGTGGAAACTGAAGGAGGAAGAGTGTAGTGTGAGGTTCAGGGAAGAGGTCAGAGAGAGGCTCAGTGGTGTTAAGGAGGTGTTGGATGATTGGGCAACTACTGCAGGAGTGATGAGGGAGGCAGCTAGAAAAGTACTTGGTGTGACATCTGGAAATAGAAAGGAAGACAAGGAGACGTGGTGGTGGAATGAGGAAGTGCAGGAAAGCATAAGGAGAAAGAGGTTGGCAAAACAGAAGTGGGATAGACAGAGTGATGAGAAAAGTAGGCAGGAGTACAAGGAGATGCGGCAGCAGGTTAAGAGGGATGTGGCGAAAGCCAAGGAAAAGGCATATGAGGAGCTGTATGAGAGGTTGGACACTAAGGAAGGAGAAAAGGATTTGTACCGATTGGCCAGGCAGAGGGACCGAGCTGGAAAGGATGTACTGCAAGTTAGAGCAGTAAAGGATGGAGAGGGAAATGTGTTGACTAGTGAGGAGAGTGTGTTGAGAAGGTGGAGGGAGTATTTTGAGCAGCTGATGAATGAGGAAAATGAGAGAGAGAGAAGGTTGGATGATGTGGAGTTGGTGAAGCAGGATGTAGATAGGATTAGTAAGGAGGAAGTGAGAGCAGCGATTAAGAGGATGAAGAGTGGAAAGTCGGTTGGACCAGATGACATACCGGTAGAAGCGTGGAGATGTTTAGGAGAGATGGCAGTGGAGTTTTTGACCAGATTGTTTAACAGGATTTTGGAAGGTGAGAAGATGCCTGAGGAATGGAGAAGAAGTGTGCTGGTACCGATCTTTAAGCATAAAGGAGATGTGCAGACCTGCAGTAACTACAGGGGTATTAAGTTGATCAGTCACACCATGAAGTTATGGGAAAGAGTAGTGGAAGCCAGGCTGAGAGAAGAGGTGACCATCTGTGAGCAACAGTATGGTTTCATGCCGAGGAAGAGCACCACAGATGCCTTATTTGCTTTGAGAATGTTGATGGAGAAGTATAGAGAAGGACAGAAGGAATTGCATTGTGTATTTGTGGATTTAGAGAAGGCGTACGACAGGGTGCCAAGAGAGGAGTTGTGGTATTGTATGAGGAAGTCAGGTGTGTCAGAGAAGTATGTGAGGGTGGTGCAGGACATGTATGAGGACAGTGTGACGGCAGTGAAGTGTGCAGTAGGTACGACAGACTGGTTTAGAGTGAAGGTTGGACTGCATCAAGGATCGGCCCTGAGCCCTTTCCTGTTTGCAGTGGTGATGGACAGGTTGACGGACGAGGTCAGACAGGAGTCTCCCTGGACTATGATGTTTGCGGATGATATTGTGATTTGTTGTGAGAGTAGGGAGCAGGTTGAGAAGAGCCTGGAGAGGTGGAGATATGCGCTGGAGAGAAGGGGAATGAAACTCAGTAGGAGTAAGACAGAATACATGTGTGTGAATGAGAGGGAGGGCAGTGGAGTGGTGCGGTTGCAGGGAGAAGAGCTTCAGGAGGTGGAGGAATTCAGGTACCTGGGGTCAACAGTGCAAAGTAATGGAGAGTGTGTTAGAGAAGTGAAGAAAAGAGTGCAGGCAGGGTGGAGTGGGTGGAGAAGAGTGACAGGAGTGATTTGTGATAGTAGGGTATCTGCAAAATTGAAAGGAAAAGTTTATAGGACTGTGGTGAGACCTGCGATGTTGTATGGTTTAGAGACAGTGGCATTGAGTAAAAGACAGGAGGTGGAGCTGGAGGTAGCAGAGCTGAAGATGTTGAGGTTTTCGTTGGGAGTGACGAGGATGGATAAGATTAGAAATGAGTTTATTAGAGGGACAGCGCATGTAGGATGTTTTGGTGACAAGGTGAGGGAGGCGAGATTGAGATGGTTTGGACATGTGCAGAGGAGGGACATGAATTATATTGGTAGAAGAATGCTGAGGATAGAGCCACCAGGTAGGAGGAAAAGAGGAAGACCAAGAAGGAGGTTCATGGATGTGGTGAGGGAAGACATGCAGGTAGTTGGTGTAAAAGAGGCAGATGTAGAGGACAGGGTGGTATGGAGACGGATGATCCGCTGTGGCGACCCCTAATGGGAGCAGCTGAATAAAGGACAAGGTTCCAAAAAAAAGACCAATAAATTACATTTGGGTGATAATCTTTAAATGTAATATGGTTCCATTTTATTGTTTTAAGATCATCAGACTGAAATGAAAATGTGTAGATTAGTGTGATGTGAATATTTAAATATATTAGCATGAGGTATTTTTTATAAAACGATAAATAATAATACAGAAGACGGAGGTACAAGTAAAGATGAGTAGCGTGCGAAAGTGTTGAGTAACAAAACATGTTTCATCAGATTCCCTGAGAGGGAACGAAGCAAAGCCGAACCCTGAACATGCAAAACTGTGGCGTAATAGTTAACAATTTAACTCGAAGTTAAAGTTTAGTTCGAGTCACCAGACTCGCTCAATTATTATATTCTTCCGTTCATTTGTTTGTTCGTGTGAGCTGAAATCTGAAATCCAGAGAGTCTGTGTTATTAACTAACAATAATAGTTATTGATTTTATTTACCTTTCAGAACACTCAAGGACACGGTACAGTAGATTGAAATCACACAGCAAAAACAACTTTTAACTGTTAAAGCGAATCAGAACAGTTTTGAGGGACGATTTAAAAGTGGTCCGACTGCCACAATCTCGTATTGATTGTGGAAGGAAAGTCCACACATGAGGAGCAGCCCAGCTAAATGCCCTAAACCCCATAGTGACTAAAACTGGAAGAAGGTACAATGAAGGAAACAGATGAGGAAGATCTGAGTGTGTGTAGGTATGAAACAAATCAGAGATGTATGAAGGTTCAAAATGATGAAGTGCATTGAAAGTGAGAATCTTGTAGTCTTTTTGAAATTTAACAGGAACCCAGTGTAGATGATAAAGAACACCAGAGGAGGTTCTAGTGTTAGGTGTCTAGTGTCTAGCTGAGTTCTGGATCAGTTTGTGAGGAAATCCAAACAGAAGAGCGTTACAATAATCAATGCGAAACAAACAACAGAGAAACACCAAACCCAAAGCTCTGTTTAAAACACGCTCTCTACAAACCCTGCGAAATCACGAGGAAGCGAAAGTAAATCAAACAGTAATCAAACGTCTCACCATTTACCGTTCACAGAGAAGTTCTTCCTCTCCTGCTGCTCCAACGTGCAGAAGACCTCTGAACTCAACTTACACATGAAGTGTGAGGCAACAGCAAAGGTACACGTTTACCCAGGACTGCATCCGTTTACGCACATACACATGCACACACACACACACACACACACACACACACACACACACACACACACACACACACATAGATAGAACACAAACATGTTTAAAGCACTCCAGTGCATGTTTTAACCTGCTACATTGATCTGGCATGTGTGACACACACACACATACACACTCCCACTCTTTTGTAACAAAACCAGGGTCTTACATTCCTGCCCTGTTTTCTTCTTTGATCTTCTTCTCCTCCACCCGGTTTCAGATTGCACTCGATGCCAGAAGCTGCTGCTTCAGACTGACCTGAGACCAGTTTTTTAGTGTGTGTATGAAGAAATCGCCAGTCAGCACAAAGTACTACAATATGCTGAATCATCTCCACCTCCTGCAGGGAGAAGAAAAAGAAGAAGAAGAAAGAGATAGAGTGTGTAAGAGAGAGACAGAGAAAGAGAGAGAGAGGGGGAGGGAGAGAGAAAGGGGTTGGTGGTGGGAGGAAAAGAAAGAGCGAGAGTGAACGAAAGAAGGAGGGAGAGAGAGAGAGAGAGAGGTGATCAGAAAATATATTTATGATCTTGTTCAACCAAATTATACAGTATTAGACCTGAATTATAAACCAGAGAATTCTGAGGAAACCACGTTCTCATGATCTCCTGCATGATCCCTCACCTGTCCACCAGAGGGCACAAGCACGACATCTTTATCAGAATCAGACAGGGACAGGTTTTATTGCCGGGTGTGGTCACTTAAAACTCCAATTCCATAAAAGTTGTGGGGGGCGTTGTGTAAAATGTAAATAAAACAGAATGCAATGATTTGCAAATCACGCAAATCAATACTTTTATTCATAAAAGTGTATGGAAAATATATTGAATGTGTAAACTGAGGACCAGTTTAAGGAAAAAATAAGATCATTTTCAATTTGATGGCTGAACACATCTGAATAAAAGTTGGTACGGGGCAACAAAAGTCTAAATTAAACAGTGAAAGAAACATTTTGTGGTAACTATCGAGGTTAATTGACAGCAGGACCGTAAAATGATCAGGTATTGTATCTTAGAGAGGCAAAATCTCTTAGACGTAAAGATTAGCAGAGCTTCACCAATCTGTGAAAGACTGTGTGTACAAACTGTGAAACAATTTCAGAATAATGTTCCTCAACAATGCAAAACAATTGAATATCTCATCATTTACACAACATAATATCATCAAAAATGTCAAAGAATCTCGAGAAATTGTGCACAAGGGTGAAAAATCAACATTGGATTGCCGTAATCTTCAGGCCCTCAGGGGCCACTGCTTTGAAAACACTTATGATTTTGTAATGGAAATCACTGCATGATCTCTTTAACACCTTCAGAATTTATTGTTTTTGAACACAGTTTGCTATGTTATCTGCAGGTTAAATCTCGTCATCTGCAGGTTAAATCTTGTAAAGAAGAAGGCATGCGTGAACATGATTCAGAAATGCCGCCATCCTCTCTGTGCCAAAGCTCGTTAAAATTTACTGAGGCAAAGTAGAAAACTGTTCTGTGGTCAGACGAATCTATACCACGTCCTCCGGACTAAAGAGGAGAGGGACCATCTGGCTTGTAATTCAAAAAGCTGCATCTCTGATGATACAGGAGAGCATTCGTGCCTGTGGAATGGGCAGCTTGCAAATTTGGAAAGACAATACTAACTGCATACCCAATATAATTACAATAGATAAATGATTACGTAGTAGAAAAGTCTGAACTGAAAGTAGAAATGTCCACAGTCGAAACCTTTCAGTATTTGAAAACATTTGGTGCATCATGAAATGAAAAACACAACAAAGAAAACCCAGAACTGTTCAGCAGCTAGAATCCTGTATCAGACAAATACGGGACAAAATTCCTCGGCCAAAACTTCAGTAACTGGTCTCCCCAGTTCCCAGATGTATACAGACAGAAGACGTGATGTTACACAGTGGAAAACATGGCCCTGTCCCAACTTTTTCGAAACGTGTTGCAGCCAATAATTTCAAAATGGCCGCATTTCTTCTTAAAATGATATATATCCTCAGTATAAACATTTTATATGTTTGTTGTTTTCTTATGAATAAAATAAAGATTTATGAAATTGCATTCTGTTTTTATTTGCATTTTACACAGCGTTTTGTCACGTTTGTCACACGTTTGGAATTTGGGTGAGGTGAGGAGGCCTGGGGTGCCGTTCACATTCATCCCAAAGGTGGTCAATAGGGTTGGAGCTCTATAACAAAAGATATTTCACTCCAACCAATGTAAAGCAGATCTTCATGTAACAGTCATGCTGGAACAGGTTTGGGTCTCCTAGTTCCAGTGAAGCGATGAATTACAGTTTGAGGAAGAACCACCAACCATGTGGCTGGAAAAGTCAGGAGTCTCATTACTTTTGTCCATAGAGTGTATATAGAGGTATGTGTAAGTGGGAAGGTGGGAAGGTGGGAACTAGACTGTAATTTACGTGGACAGCTGAGTGATCTGATCTGCATCAGCAGCTCCTGTGGCAGGCTCTGAACAATCTCTTAGCTACAGTTTCCCATACTGATCCAGATGAAGTTCAACAAGTTTATAAACTCTCACCTGTACATTTATTTCACTCACGAACCACGGAGAACCTTCAAACCTGAACCTGGAGGATCCATCACTACACAAACCCATCACATCACAGACACTCATCCTTTAGTGCAGAAATGATCCCTTGCTCTTTCCCAGGTCTGAAAGATAAATTACTCCATTCAGTCATGGTTTATGGTGTCACTAATTGTGGGAATAATCTATGTACATATATATGTTTTGGATACAACCTTTGCTCTGAACATTAGGTTCTCGTCTTCTGATACATACTGTAAGATATCCTTGATCACTGGTCCTAGATTAGGTTGGCCCAGAACACTCAGTTCTTGTCTTTATCCTCTCTTCATACGCTTCACTGTGAGAAAACCCAAACTGTCGCCTTTTGGTATGGCTAACCTGCGTTTTGTTGTTCTTACAGTATGGTAATATGTACCTTGTTGACATTAGTAATTTTCTCTCTGAGAGCTGCCCCGTGTGTTTTAATTGAGACTTCCCCAAGTACTTGCAGGAGAGCAGAGATCGAGAGGAAAGGCTGAATTCGGGGGTATCCTGTCTAGACGACAGAATGTGATCCTGTCCAGGGGGCAGATGATGAGATAATTCCTTACACTGACATTCCCTGGAGGGATCTGCAGCAGGTTTCCTTCCTCTTGTGTCGACCAGGTGCAGAAATGTTCAATCAGCTTGTGGGTGGATTGGACGGTCATTTCAGCAGCCAAGAAAATCCTGCACAAGCTCATTTCTATTTCAGGAACTCCTTCAGGGTTTATCGGCAGTTCCACACCTGCGATGTGTTGAGATGGGAAGCGCAGGTGGGAAAGCTGATCGGTGCAAAACACTGAGATGTAGCACACAGACAGACAAGAACAGTGAGGGGTACTACACCTGGGTTCAGCAGTGAGGAGGCATCAAATCAACAACTTCATATCCAGCTTTCTTTTTATCTTCAACCCTACTAGAGTTGGTTCCACGTGAACAGCCTGAAGACCCATGTGGTTCCTGTGGAAGTTCAACTCAAGAACCATAAGGATGGATTTGGACTGTAATTAATATAAACAGTCTGCAACAGTGTGTGTTTTACAAAGTGTGTGTTGTACAGTGTGGGTATGTTGTACAAAAAGTGTGTCTGTTGTACAAAGTGTGTATATTGTACAGAAAGCGTGTGTGTTGTACAAAGTGTAAATGTTGTTGAGAATGTATATGTTGTAGATTGTCTATGTGTGTGTATGTTGTACAGAGTGTGTCTGATGTACAAAGTTGTATGTTATACAGTGTGTGTGTGTGTGTGGTACAACGTGTGTTTGTGTGTTGTACAAAGTGTGTGTGTTGTACAGTGTGTATATTGAACAAAGTGTGTGTGTGTTGTACAGATTGTGCATGTTGTACAGAGCGTGTATGTTGTACAGAAAGTGTGTGTGTGTGTTGTACAGTGTGTATGTTGTACAGTGTGTGTGTGTTGTACAAAGTATGTATATTGTACAGAGCATATATGTAGTACAGGAAGTGTGTGTGTGTTGTACAACATGTAAATGTTGTACAGAATGTATATGTTGTAGAGTGTGTATGTTGTACAGTGCAGGGCTCCAGCGATTGATTATTTTAGTAATCGAGTATTCTATTGGGAAATAAAGTCGAAATTGCGAGAAATACATTTCGGAATTGCGAGAAATAAAGTCAGGAATCCAAGAAAAAAAGTCAGAATTGGGCAAACTTTTTATTGTGTCAAAAACGTGCATCCATAGCTCCAGAGTTTAGTGGGTGGGGCATCAGAAATAATAGTCCGTGGGGAAACATATTGCTCTGTGTGTAGTTAAATGGACTAAACAAAATAAATTGCCTCAATGCGTTTCTGTATTCGAATTACTCGAGGACTCGCGTCGGCCCCAGTACAGTGTGTATATGTTGTACAGATTGTAGTGCATTCTGAAATGTATGTTTATTTTTAGTGCTTAATTTTCAGTTTATAGAAGTTTCTATGATAAGTTTATACACTTTCTTCCTAAACCCTAAACCCTGTTCCTAAAACCTTTCCCTATACCCTAAACCCTATCCATAAATACTCTAATCCTAAACCCTAGCCCCATTAATAAACCCTAACCTTAAACTCAAAATCTATCCTAAACTCCAACCCTAATCCCTAACCCTAACCCTATCCCTAACCCTAACCCTACAGTACAAACCTAACCCTAATAACTAACCTTTAACCCCTAACCATAAACAACTCAAACATTAGCCCTACAAACCTAGCCCCAACTCTAAGCGCTAAACTTAACCCTGAAGTATAACCCCGAACACTAACCTGATCCGTAAATCCTAATCTCAAAATAGTAACCTAAAACCCTAACCCGACAGTACAACCCTAAACCCTAACCAACTGTTAGCCGAATGCCCAACCACCATCAAAACTTTGGACCAAAGTACATATATAAAAATATAAACAAATACAACAAGGGAAATACAAATAAACTGAAACAGGACCCAAAATCTCAACATAAAATACCAAAAAAAAAAAAAAAAAAGTTTAGAGGGAAAAGTAAAGCCACAGGTGAAGCTGTTTCCTCAGAAATGAAATACCCAACCAATCACAACTTAGCTTTCAGATTCTAACCACACCCACACAGCAAGGTATAAAAATAGACCCAACTCTCCAAACCAGTTGCTAGTTCTCTGAAGAAGCATTTGGTTATGCAAAGTGTAGGAAAATGGTATTTAAAGGAATTTCTTTATTGGGTTTTTTGTGCTTTGACACCAAGCAATAAAGGAAATAAAGGAGCTATCAAATTTGTAAAAGGAAAAGAATACAACAGGAAAACGTAAAATACTAAGCTAAACAAACCAGCAGAGGAATTTTGCTCCAGTATATACACAAGTCTACATCAGTAGAACTATTTTATTCAAGCAACACATCACATGGAGAAAATTCCATAAATACTGGCAACTCGCATACCATACTCACCTACAGCTATAGCTACAGGAAAAAGTACAAAATGCACTTAATTAAATGAAAAATAACATATTTTATTAGAACATTACACAAGTCCTAAAGAAGTCAATGGAAATCAACTGAATGCTTAGTGCTACGGAATGGACACTGGCAGTGAAATTCGTTGGGAGCAGATTCCGACATAACTGGAGAGATAGTACTGTAATCTACTACAAAAGATCAACATCAAAAAAGAAAGAAATATTTCTTATGAATACAGAAGCCCCTATTTCACATGGCATTGCCCTTTAAAAGGCTGGATCTTCTCAGGCACAATTCCTTAACTCGCCACTAGGCCAAACCCTAGCCGAAGCTAATTCAAATCAACATTTAAAAGACCAGAGCGGTATTCCAGAAAGCAGGTTATGTGACATACCTGGGTAAGTTCGAGTCCAAGCGTATATCCTCAGCTTTCACTTCCAAAAAAGGAAACTTTCAGGGTATGTAAGTAGCCATAGCAACCTAAACTCTAAACAATAACCTGCTCCGTAGCTTTTCAGTGTGACGGTTAGTTTGTTCCAGAGGTGACGGAGCACAGCGTGCCCTTCTGAAGATGATCCAGTGGATGTGGAAGATATAAAATCTTTTCCATGTGGTTTGTACACTCAAACGCCTCCTACACACTTTTGTACAATTTCCTGGCCATAAACCACTGAGAGTCATTAAAGAGGAATTCCAGTGGTGGGTTTGTCCTTTCTGTGATATTCGATGAGACAATTTTAATTACACCACACTTCTTAATCTAGCCATATATCCATATTTTAAACAGCCACGATCATTTAAATGTTTCTACATATATACCTTTCAATTTTATGGTTCCCAAATGTGATTGGATGCATTGATGGAACCCACATTCCTTTTAAAGCTCCTTCAGTCAATGAATATTTAATAGGAAGTCAATCCATACCATCAATGTGCAGGGAACAATAGATAATTGGCTGCTAAATCTTTTGGTGTTTAAACCATTAAATCATTACCGGTCCCCACTAACTGGGTAATATGATGCCACCTACATCATCACTAATGTTGAAGCCAAATAACCAGGGTCTGTAGGTGATGCCAGAATGTTTAGGGAGTCGTCATACTCCAAATTTTAACGGTATAATTTGCCTTCCATTAGAGGACAAATCAATGGTTGTTTGCTGGGGAAACAGAGGGTACCCTTGTCTGCCCTGATGACACTTGAGTCTGGACCACAGGCACAATTCAGTCAGGCGGAGATGACCATAGGCATCCTGAAGGCAAGGTTTCAGTTCCCATGTGAGCTCAGGGTCAGCCCAGAGAAGGCATGTGGCATCATAAGTGCTTGTGTTGTTTTTGCCACAATGAGAGGTGAGAGGGCCCTGCCTCCTCTTTATAAAGATGGCCAAGAGGAGCCCCAAGTAAACCCAGTGGATCAAAGAGATGGCAATGTTGTACGAGACCGGATTTGCCAACGCAACTTTAAATAAAACCAGTTCACAGCCAAGGGTTGTTCAGTCTTTCTTTACTTGCTCCAGCAAGTACATTTCAAGTCTGGTCTTTTTTATTTTAATCTATTTGTCCTCCTTTTGAAGAAGGTCCATCTCCATGTCACTTTTGTGAATTTTCTTTTGAAGATGCATCTCATACAGCTCTTTGGCAGGCAACAGTTCAACATGATTAATAAAGTCTGCAATACAATCACAGACCGAATATTTAAATGAGGACTGACAACTGCAGGAAATCTCTTACACTGCCAAGATTCTGGGTGGAGGCACATGGACCCTCATACCTCCATTAACCCCACTGCATTTTCAATTTCTGTCACAGCAGAAATGGTCTCTTCATCTTCATCCTACAGTGCGAATAATTAAGGATGCTTGGTCTCAAACAGAAACCTAAAGACCCCAAAACAATCACTTCTAACTGACAGTGTGGTGTTGCAGGAGGGTCGAATCATACAATATAGCGATCAGCAACTGCAAGAACCATCAGTCGTCAGCGCCGCTGAATTTTGCTTAATGTGTGTAAGCAGTACACACAAACAACATGCGTAAAAAAACGCACTACTCACATTATTATCATAATAACGAGTCGCAAACACATCCACTGCTACTAATCCTGGTTTATTAGGAAAGCTGAGGGTCCAGTGAACAACATATTTGCTCCAACTACACAATAGTGTTGTCATTTAGATGGTAATTGTTATGTTTACGTCACAGAGCTTCAATTGGTGTTTTGTTTGTATATGTTTCGGAATAACTTTCGCATAAAAAATTGATATTTTGCTGGTAAAAAAAACAAAAAAACAAATATGGCTGGTAGAATTTAGTGTTCCAAAACCAATGAGACCGCACAAATCCACTGTCTCCACAGTGTCTGATCTGAGCTAGTGTTTATATATAAATCCACTACCTTCTGACCAAACACTACCAAACCCTGCAAATTGTATATGTTGTGTGATAAGACAGAACCTGACTGGCCCTAAATGCATCTGAAGTGTGTGTGTGTGTGTTTGAGTGATGAGTCATTAAGGGTTGATTATATGGTGTTTAATCCTGTTTAATTGCAGAGTTAAGAGGACAGACGAGGAGCCTCCTGGCGTTCTCACACCTGTGCAAACATCAAGAGAATTCAAAAGAGGTTGATGATAAAAAGGTCTTTACCCCACACAGCGCAGGGGGGGTTGAACGTGACATTTCTGTGTTCAGACCACGCAGAACACACACACGTACACGCACTCATTATGTTCTAGTGTATACATAGCACCTCGTTTAGGGATTTGCAGTAGGGACGTGTTCCACGTTTTATTCCAGCACATCTATATGATGGGTTTTGAGAAGGTTCGAGCTCAAATTCAACCAGGCCGTTACTCCACGTTAGGAATATTACTACTGAGAAATACAAAACCCTGTCATTGTGCTTTCTAAACCCTTGACTGAATTCACTTTTTATTCGCTCTTTCAGGACTGTTAGTGTAAACCGTTTATTACATCTATTTCGTTTTTATATATTATATATTTTATATATATATAAAAAAGTTGTTTCTATAGATTGTATATTTGCAAATTATTCTTTTGCATTTACAGCAAAGAAGCAGAGCACATCAAGATACAGGGCAACACAGTAACATCATTAAAACACAGTACAACCAGACAGAAAAGCAGAAATAAAATGGAAGAATGAAATGAAATAGAACAAAAGAAAAAAAAAGAAAACGTATTCGAATAGAAAAGAAAACTTTAGAGCACAATAAATCAATCACCTTACAATGGCATGAAATAAAAACAAAAACAAAAGGAACACAACACCAGACAAGGAGAATATAGAAAAAAAAAACACACAACCGATAATAAAACATTAAAGAATCATAATAAAAAAAAACATAACAAACGAATCAGAATAGAATAAAATGCAGTAGATCTCAATGCGCGCGCACACACGCACGCGCACACACACAGCCTGAACGCGCATCTCTGCGCGCCTGGACGCACCGCACGCGCATCTCTGTGCCTCCCGGTGAGCGTTTTCTCCGGCGGACCCAGAATGGTTCTGATGCGCATGTTCGCTCCGTAGGTCCTCCTCGGTCTCAGTTTCGTGGTTCCAGAACTTCTCCATGGCGTCGAACGTGACGCGTAACTGGACCAATCAGTTCGCGCAGCCACCGTGGCGCGTGGCCCTGTGGTCGGTGGCGTACGGTTCGGTTCTGACCGTGGGCCTGTTCGGGAACCTGGTGGTGGTCTGGATCATCGTGGCTCACCGCCGGATGCGCACCGTCACCAACTACTTCCTGCTGAACTCCGCGTTCTGCGACGCCGCCATGGCCGCATTCAACACCCTCATCAACTTCATTTACGCCGCGCACGGGGACTGGTACTTCGGGGAGGAGTACTGCAAGTTCCACAACTTCTTCCCGGTGGCCGCGGTGTTCGCCAGCATCTACTCCATGACCGCCATCTCCGTGGACCGGTACTGAGATCCACCTCATTATTATTATTATTATTATTATTTTATTATTATTATTATTATTATTATTTTTTTTTTTTTTATTATTATTATTATTATTTTTTTTTTTTTTTTTTATTATTATTATTATTTTTTATTATTATTAATATTATTATTAATATGATGATTGTTATTATTATTATTATTATTATTATTATTTATAGATTTATATATTATAATACACGCAGTGGTGTATAAATCAGCACAGAAAGCTACTAAACAATGAAACACTCCTTTACAGTAATCTCTAATGGTTTCCATTAGAACCCTCATGGTTTCCATTAGAGATTAGAACCCATACGCAGTCCGGAACAAAACGGAACGTGAAATTATCACTGCTGTGGTTCCTTTGTGATGTGTGATGGACCTGCCTGGACTTTAAGGGTCACTTTTGCTCCCATTTTGTGTTGTTGTTGTTGTTATTATTATTATTATTATTATTATTATTATTATGTTCTTTCTCAAATCCAATCTCCACCAGAGATAAGCCTTCAGACTGAGCACAGGGGATAATATTCTTTCTTATGATCTTCAGGAATTTAATTTCCTACAGCTCTCTCTCTCTCTCTCTCTCTCTCTCTCTCTCTCTCTCTCATAACCAAACACTAGACAAAAAAATGTTGTGTAGTTCAGCCATGAAACTCATATTTTGATTGCACATGTCCAGCATTAATGCAGATCTTTTATGGAGGGGGTTGATAATATCATATCAATATAATATGAACCCGTGTAACACAGCAGTCTTTATTTACCGTCCTCAGAGTCCTCATAGCCCAATTAGAGCTTTGCTTCTTCAACCCTGTGATAGATTGTGGTGTCTGTGTGACAGGTACATGGCCATCATCCATCCTTTGAAGCCCAGATTATCAGCTACAGCCACTAAAGTGGTAATTGTGTGTATCTGGTTTCTTGCTGTGGTTCTGGCATTTCCTCTCTGCTTCTACTCCACCATCAGGACGCTACCTCGAAGAACCATCTGCTACGTCGCTTGGCCAAGACCAGCCGAAGATTCGTTGATGTATGTGTGAAACTATTTATTCGTTCATACATGGAAGAGAACGTTTACTTACGGTGCTCATGATCAATTATTCTTCTCAAGGGTTCCTCTTAAATTTATTTGCTTCTGAAATATTTCTATAATGGGGAAACATTCTGCATCTGGTTCTTTACAGAACCTTTAATAGTTTCTTTAGAGTACACGCTACACTGACTGTTGTTTATGTACCTGAGTGGAGATGTTTCACTGCTCATCCATGAAGTGTCATGGGTTCTCCTTTAGGAAAAAACACTAAAGATTCCCATATACTCTATAATTGAGGAAGAAGTAATAATTTTTAGAAGTAGAACCTCTGATTATGAAGCATCCATCATCTAAAACCTTTCAGACTCTCCAGTGATCTTCTGCCCCTTAGTCCTTCAACCGGTTTTAGATTAATAAAAAAAAAAAAGGATGCAACATTTAATGTTTCCTCCAAAATAATCATAAAAAACCCACTGAGTTATATATCTGATACCACACCTTTGTGATTTTCCATGTTCCAGGTATCACACCATAGTGTCTGTGCTGGTCTATATGCTGCCCCTTGTGGTGATGGGAATTACTTACACCATCATCGGAGTGACGCTGTGGGGAAGCGAAATTCCAGGAGACTCGTCAGACAACTATCACGGGCAACTACGTGCCAAGAGGAAGGTAGAAGTTCAGGCGTCAGTGAAATAGCACGATGTAGCGTAAACACCAAATACGGTTAAAATTGAAACCTGAATGTGAAGATTGCGAGCACTGATATGCATCTAGTAGTCGTTTATGTCAACAGTTTATCACTGTATGTACATACTTCAGCATCTTCACAACCCGACCATTACAGCCATACGAGGTGGTATCAAAAAGTTTCAAGACTAGTTCTGTAACACACCAACAGATGGCAGCACAAGGCTGCACGCACAGTCGCAGAGAGCGCCGAACTTAAGTCGGTGGGCCAAAAGACATAGTCCACATCGAGAGCTGTGCAACTGCTATTCTGACTACTTGCCCTCTTCTTAAAGATGAAAATCCAGCTCAAAGTTCACCGTTTTGACACCATTGCTGAGAAGGTACTTGACATGCTTTGAGAAGAAGAATTTCAGGACACATTCCAGAAGAACGTAATACGTGGATTTTCCCCAAACTCACCACTAGGCATGGAATTGTATAGTATGTATCAGTATCATTAGTTTCCCTTCACTGAACTAAGATGCTGTAGATCAAGCACTCTCCAAGACGTGGCTATTGGTGTGAAGGTTGAAGTTGAGTGTCCTGCCCAGAGCCCTGACCTCCTCAACCCCACTGAACACCTATGGGATGGACTGGACACCAACCTCGTTATCTCACAAATGCTCTTGTAGCTGAACATAGCCTTCCCCAGAGAATGGAGTTCATTAAAACACCAAGCACAGAGGGAATATATCTGAAATGAGACGTTTAACGAGAGTGTGTGGGTGTGATGGTCAGGGATGCAGAAACATCATGTGACCGTTTCTCATGAAGACACCATCCGGGTTCATTCCCCATGTGCTGCAGGAATCTCTCAATATAAATACAGTTTAGACCCACAGATTAAGGTCATATGTGTAAATACAGGCCAGCTGTGAGCTTAATACACACACACACACACACACACACACCATGTATTATTCCAGAATCAGATCAGTTGGGATCTCATGTCATATACTTTTCTAATCCAGTGCTTAAGGTTGAGGGGGTTGATGTGTTTGAACCTGAGCTGGTTGATGTGGATGAGGTGGATGAATGGATGATGTAGAGGAGGTGAATGAGCTGGATGGGGAGCATGAGGTGGAGGAGGCAAGTGAGGTCGATGAAGTGGAGGAGATGTAGCTTGCAAGTGAGGTGGAGGAGGTGAGTGAGGGGGTGAAGGAGGTAAGTGAGGATGTGGAGGAGGTAAGTGAGGAAGTGGAGGAGGTGAGTGAGGAGGTAAAGGAGGTGGAGGAGGTCTGTGAAGAGGTGAAGGAGGCACGTGATGAGGTACAGGAGGTAAATGAGGAGGTGGAGGAGGTAAGTGAGGAGAATGGGGTGAAAAAGGTGGAGGGGAGACGCATGGTGGAGGAGGTAAATGGCTGATGTGGTTGAAGATGAGGTAAATGAGGTCACTATGGTGGAGGAGGTAAGGAAGGTGAAGGAGGTAAGTGGTGTGGTGGAGGAGGTAAATGAGAGGGCTGATGAAGATGAGGTGGATGATGTGGAAAAGTTAAATGAGATGGCTGATGTGGATGAATGATGTGGACAATGAGGATAATAGGGATAATGGGGATGATGAAGATGAGGTGGATGATGTGGTGAAGGTGGATAATGGGGATGATAAAGATGAGGTGGATGATGTGGTGGAGGTGGATAGCGGGGATGATGAAGATGAGGTGGATGATGTGGTGGAGGTGGATAATGGGGATGATGAAGATGAGGTGGATGATGTGGTGGAGGTGGATAGCGGGGATGATGAAGATGAGGTGAATGATGTGGTGGAGGTGGATAGCGGGGATGATGAAGATGAGGTGAATGATGTGGTGGAGGTGGATAGCGGGGATGATGAAGATGAGGTGAATGATGTGGTGGAGGTGGATAGCGGGGATGATGAAGATGAGGTGGATGATGTGGTGGAGGTGGATAGCGGGGATGATGAAGATGAGGTGGATGATGTGGTGAAGGTGGATAATGGGGATGATGAAGATGAGGTGGATGATGTGGTGGAGGTGGATAGCGGGGATGATGAAGATGAGGTGAATGATGTGGTGGAGGTGGATAGCGGGGATGATGAAGATGAGGTGAATGATGTGGTGGAGGTGGATAGCGGGGATGATGAAGATGAGGTGGATGATGTGGTGGAGGTGGATAGCGGGGATGATGAAGATGAGGTGGATGATGTGGTGGAGGTGGATAATGGGGATGATGAAGATGAGGTGGATGATGTGGTGGAGGTGGATAGCGGGGATGATGAAGATGAGGTGGATGATGTGGTGGAGGTGGATAGCGGGGATGATGAAGATGAGGTGGATGATGTGGTGGAGGTGGATAATGGGGATGATGAAGATGAGGTGGATGATGTGGTGGAGGTGGATAGCGGGGATGATGAAGATGAGGTGGATGGATGATAGATGAGGTGGATGATGTGGTGGAGGTGGATAATGGGGATGATGAAGATGAGGTGGATGATGTGGTGGAGGTGGATATGGGGGATGATGAAGATGAGGTGGATGATGTGGTGGAGGTGGATAGCGGGGATGATGAAGATGAGGTGGATGATGTGGTGGAGGTGGATAGCGGGGATGATGAAGATGAGGTGGATGATGTGGTGGAGGTGGATAGCGGGGATGATGAAGATGAGGTGGATGATGTGGTGGTGGAGGATGATGAAGATGAGGTGGATGAGGGGGGGGATGGGGATGATGAAGATGAGGTGGATGATGTGGTGGAGGTGGATAGCGGGGATGATGAAGATGAGGTGGATGATGTGGTGGAGGTGGATAGCGGGGATGATGAAGATGAGGTGGATGATGTGGTGGAGGTGGATAGCGGGGATGATGAAGATGAGGTGGATGATGTGGTGGAGGTGGATAGCGGGGATGATGAAGATGAGGTGGATGATGTGGTGGAGGTGGATAGCGGGGATGATGAAGATGAGGTGGATGATGTGGTGGAGGTGGATAGCGGGGATGATGAAGATGAGGTGGATGATGTGGTGGAGGTGGATAGCGGGGATGATGAAGATGAGGTGGATGATGTGGTGGAGGTGGATAGCGGGGATGATGAAGATGAGGTGGATGATGTGGTGGAGGTGGATAGCAGGGATGATGAAGATGAGGTGGATGATGTGGTGGAGGTGGATAGTGGGGATGATGAAGATGAGGTGGATGATGTGGTGGAGGTGGATAGCGGGGATGATGAAGATGAGGTGGATGATGTGGTGGAGGTGGATAGTGGGGATGATGAAGATGAGGTGGATGATGTGGTGGAGGTGGATAGCGGGGATGATGAAGATGAGGTGGATGATGTGGTGGAGGTGGATAGCGGGGATGATGGGAAAATGTGTGACTGTAATATCATTTCTGTTAGAATTTTTTTATGTATAATTTATACAAACTAAAATGATGACTCTTAAAAAACACTAATGATTTACTTTAAATGCTTCTAAATAATTTGTCGACAAAAATTGCGCCTCTTGGAAAAGCTTCATTGGAGAGATTCTTCATCCAGAAATATCTGGTGTGCTTCATATCTTTAATAATAAAACACCTTGATATCCGTCCAAACTGAGACACGGCACTGAGCCAGCGTGTAGTTCTGTCCCATTTCATTTCTGCAGCCAACACACCTGAGCCAGGTACCCCAGGGCAAATTACTGGCTCAGGTGTGTGTGTGTGTGTGTGTGTGTGTGTGTTTGTGTGTGTGTGTTCCAGCTCTGCTGTCTTATACCTCACTCTCCAGACATCACTCATTCCTGTAATCATCATATCTACTGTTCGATCATCACTAAAGAACATCCGCCTCTTCATCATCCTCCCAACCACACACACACACACACACACAAACACACACACACACAGCTCTGCGTCATCAATAACCTTTACCTGCTTTGTGTTTGGTGACTCGGTGTCTCTCGGTCCTCATTAAACTACACCTGGTGCTCTTTAGTACTCGAGTCCCTTTTGAAAGTGTTTTATCCGGCAGGGTTCCTCATTTATTATGGACAGCGTGCTTTGTCTTCAGATGATGGACCGTTCTCGTGTGTGTGTGTGTGTGTGTGTGTGTGTGTGTGTGTGTGTGTGTGTGTGTGTGTGTGTGTGTGTGTATGTGTGTGGATTGTAATGAAATTTCGATGACTCTCTGGATTATTAGGGACCAGATTAATGATTCTACACAGCAACATATAAAAATGTCCAACCGATTGAGGGATCATTTCAATCCAGATCTTTTCAATGGAGTTGCTGTAGAAAGTGTATGAACTTCAGCCTTTAGTTAATTCCCGGCTCTCAGGTTTTCAATCCAGACTCATTTTGATGAGACTTTTATTCTTTCATTGAAGATTAAAACTGAGATGGTGGAAAGGTGAGTTCTCTGGTGGGTTTCTGGAGGTGGTCTTCAATTTTGGATTTCTAGAAGGAACAAAAGTAGATCAGGAGGCATCGATGCATGTCGGCGGCCAGAAGAACACGAGTTAACCTTAGGCACTAGTTTGCATATTATTATTGCCTTTCTTTCTATTGCTTTTAATTTCATATTAAAATTGTGCTGTTGTTTAAACTGATAATGTTGGCGTATGAACTCAAACCCATTTTCTGTCCTCAGGTGGTAAAGATGATGATTGTTGTGGTGGTGACCTTTGCCCTTTGCTGGCTGCCGTATCACGTGTACTTTATCGTAACCGGACTGAACAAACAATTAAACAAGAGAAAGTCCATTCAGCAGGTTTACCTCTCAGTGCTGTGGCTGGCCATGAGCTCCACTATGTACAACCCTATCATCTACTGCTGCCTCAACAACAGGTCTCACACACACACACACACACACACACACACACACACACACACACACAGATTGGAGCTGTTTACGGTGTTTAAAAGCCGTAGTAATGAAGCGGTACATTAGACGCACTCTGATTTATTAGTGATATTGCTGTGCAGTGGATTGTGCTCTTTTATTAGGCTATAAAAAAAACCTTGAAGTAGCCGTTCTTCTTATAAGGCAATTCAGGAAGCCTTATTTTATATATAGATAAATATTCAGAGGGAACGTCTGTCTGGTAAAAGGGTAATTAAAATGAGAAAAAATGTGGGATTTCAATTGTAATTCACCTC
The DNA here is from genome assembly GCA_039877035.1 of Silurus lanzhouensis. Taxonomy (NCBI): domain Eukaryota; kingdom Metazoa; phylum Chordata; class Actinopteri; order Siluriformes; family Siluridae; genus Silurus; species Silurus lanzhouensis. The sequence goes on along the minus strand of JBCEWE010000437.1, from coordinate 1,403,233 downwards.
ACCGCCAGCAGAGGGGGTTAATTAGATTTACTCGCTGAAACGTTTTTAAACTAAAAGTTACACATACTTCACAGCAGAAACTCTTTCTTCGCATATCCCAGTGATGTTAGGAAGCTGAGGTCAGAGCACAGGGTCAGCCATGATGATACAGCACCCCTGGAGAGGGTTGGGAGCCTTGCCCTAAGAGTGGCGATAACAAATCAGTGCTGTGGAAATGAGGTTAAATCCAATCTAAATCTGGATCAGCTCGAGGGAACCCTCAATAGGTTTGAAATAAAACTTTACAGTAGCATATCTAGTGTATTTTTGTGAACTATTTATGAATAAGGATCCATTTAAGATCTTTTCTCAAAACAAACCTCCACCATGTTGTTTACCGACAGTAAAAACCCCAATCCTCTTTAGAATATTCACAGCGACAATGAGATGCTCGATCGCTTCATCTCTTTTTTGCATTTCTGACATTTAAAAGCCCTCCGCAGCATACAGATTATCTCCCGTGGTCCTGCAGGTTCAGAGCTGGCTTCAAAAAGGCTTTCCGCTGGTGTCCTTTCATCCACGTATCGAGCTATGACGAGTTGGAACTGCGTACGGCGAGACTCCACCCGCGCAACCGTAGCAGCATGTGCACGCTGTCCCGCGTCGACACCAGCGTCCTCAGCGACGACCCTCGCCAGACCAACCGCAAGAGCACCAGATCTCTGAACCACACCGAGATCAACAGCACCAAAGCTAGTCCTCCTCCCACCAAATACGGCCTGTACACTGACGCAAGCTCCGCCTTCAAGCACTTTGATTGACTGAAATGTTGATCGTCCATCCGTTTCTGTTTTCATACTGTAGCATGGTGAAGCTCTGAACCTCTGGCGGAAGCAACCAGGCCTGAATTCACGTTAAAAAAACGTTACAAAAATGCGATCGTTGTTCTGAAGTCTGCTGTAATTAAATGTTCACGTGTATTTATTGTAAATTCGACGGTGGTGTTGGTGGAACGTGTACAGATGAGCTTTACTCCTGACGCACACTATGAAATATTGGTAAATGTATTTAGTCACATGACGTTAGAATCTTCTTGAGATGAAAACACACCTGCATGCTAAAGGTGTTATAGGGTAAAGTCCAGATGTTGTCCTGGATTTCCTTGTTGTTTGTAGGTCACATGATCATATGTTTTGTAGTCAATGTCAAAAAACTGTGATATTCAAACGTCTATTTTGTGATGAATAAAAGAGACTTGTGGTCTGGGATTCCTTTTCCACTGATCAGTCACTGATCTTAGATCTGATTTATAAGAAACTGATCATGTGAACAATAAAAATTCAACAGTGTTGTTCTGAAATCCAGCAGTGGGGAGAAGGTGGAAGGTGATAGATCTTTAATCTGATCTTAGTGAGGAAGCAAAGTGGTTCAAACAGCAGCACCAAAAAGTCATGGAAATCTGTTGAGCTGTAGATTTTATGGAGAACAGTGTCCAGATGTGCATTGTAGATTTTATGCCATGAAGAATAGTGTACAGATGTGCATACTTTAACAATCTTCAAAATTAAAACTCAATGTAAAAGATAAGTAGATGGTTTATGGCAGTTTAAAGTCCGATGGTGAAAACACACACACACACACACACACACACACACACACACACACACACTTGCACTTTGTTCCAGAGCTCGTAGGTGGAGCTATTTCAAACCGAAAGTAAAATCTGATCTTTTTTCCCTTCCGTGCGGGTGGAAATGGAAGAATAAGATTCCTTTATTTTGCCCTTATATAGCCCTTATTTTGTTTTATACATTTCGGATATATTTTTATGTATTCCTTCGATCATTAAAAGCTCTGTGAGCACACACTGTTCCCTACAGCCATGATTTCAGGTAAGAAGAAGCTTCTTTGCTGTTTATTCTCATTCCGCATGAGTGATAAAAAACTGCAGCTGTGTGACGTCACGTGATTATGTAATGTTCCAGATAGCAGACAGAATAAAATCCTTCTCTAGATCATTTCATATCACGCCGATTTCAGGGATTTTTCAATATTTTGAACGTTTTCGGTAGAAATCCCTGGTCAGGGACTGCGGTCAAGCTGAAAAATACCTGATAAATACAGAGAAAAGACAATTCATCAAAAAAAAAGAATGTATTTCTATTTTCATCAGGACACAAATACAAATTCGTGTTTGTGGTGTAAATATATATATAAAATATTCTCATATTCATACACTCTCACAACATCTTATTGTATAGTCTTTACTTTTATACAGTACAATTTAAAGGCAAAAAAAAAGCACCTTTATTTGATTTTCCTTTATATGTTAATTGCTAATTCATTCAGTTGATCTTTACTCAAAGTGACCCTGATTAACCCTCTCATTCATTCAAAGAATTCTTATATAGAGTGTGTATACTCTAGTATAGATTACACTATACTATACTACTATACTAATTCTACAAAATATATTAGATTTGAATATCTTCTTCTTTCGGCTTCTCCCATTAGGGGGCGCCACAGCGGATCATCCGTCTCCACACCACCCTGTCCTCTACATCTGCCTCTTTCACACCAACTACCTGCATGTCTTCCCTCACCACATTCATAAACCTCCTCCTTGGTCTTCCTCTTTTCCTCCTTCCTGGTGTCTCCATCCTCAGCATTCTTCTACTGATATACCCCATGTCCCTCCTCTGCACATGTCCAAACATCTCAATCTCACCTCCCTCACCTCGTCTCCAAAACGTCCTGCATGGGCTGTCTAATAAACTCGTTTCTAATCCTGTCCATCGTCATCGCTCCCAATGAACATCTCAACATCTTCAGCTCTGCTACCTCCAGCTCCACCTCCTGTCTTTTACTTGATGCCACTGTCTCTAATCCGTACAACATTTTAGGAATATAACATTCAAATATTAATAGTCATTTGAATATTAATATTCAAATGACTTGAATATTAATAGAGTAATAGACAGGAATTATTTCGCCTTTGCTTTCCTCAAAAACTTGAAACGACTCGATAATAACACGGTGATCATCGGAGAAGATATTGAAGATATCGGAGAAGATATTGATTTTTTGAGTGAAGATCAAATTAGTTAAGTAGCAAACATACGAAGGAAAACTTTTTTTTAATAGGTGTTTGAATATGAAATAATTCAGATTCACTGATGTTTGATGAATAGACTTTTAGTGATGAGGTTCTGTTTTGTTCATGTCAAGTCAAGGAAAAACCCTTAGATGTTACGAGAAAGAAACCTTGCGAGGAACCAGACTTAAAAGGGAACCACCCCTCATTTGGGTGACATCAAGAGTGTGATTATAATCTTTAAACAATACAGGACACTGGAGAGTGAGAGCTAACATGAGCACTGGAGTGTGTGATTATGATTAATGATCTTTCTACAGTCATTTGAGATTATGGAACCAGAAGCTACTGAGCAACTCATAAAATAGCTCAACATTTGAGATCATCATAAATCCAACACCAGCTTCTCCATACCAGAGCCTTTAAACACACAAAGAGGTCCAGTGTCCAAACTCCACATGAAGTGGATTCCAATTGGCGCTGGAACGTCTCTAGCATCTTCTTTTTTAAAGGTCCATAATCTTCATGAGGTGGGACGTGACTGGAGCTGGAGCAACGTCAGGATGCCTCGGGATGGGGAGAGAAAGAGAAGCAGTGGAGAGGAATTAGCGTAGCTGCTGTTCATGATATTAACAGCACAAGTTGATAATGTGATGTGATCAGATGTTCTGGAGCACAAGGTTATGATGTGATGTGTGTTATGTGTAGAACTCGCTAAAAAGATACGTCTTTAATCTGCACTTAAACTGGGAGAGTGTGTCTGAGCCACAAACACTGTCAGGAAGACTATTCCAGAGTTTAGGAGCTAAATGTGAGAACGTCCTACCACCTTTAGTGGAGTTTGCTCTTCTAGGAACTACTGGAAGTCCAGAGTTTTGAGATCTCAGGAAGCGTGATGGATCGTAGCGTGTTAGAAGCCTGGAGAGATACATGGAGATAAACCATTTCAATAACTTTCCCATGTTGAAGGTCTTCACTTCTTCTGTTAACAGGTCTACCACTGAGATGGTTTTCACTGCTCCTTTTCTCAGCTCTCATCCATCAGACGTCTTCTGGTCAGTGTGATTATTTATTCACATAATCAGCTTTAACAGACATCACTCTAGACTCTGTTCTGATAAAAGATCATACACAGTGATTTAAATAGACATGATGCTGATTTGGGTCTAAAATCTTCTCCAGGATTATTTTCTGTGAAGGTTCAATCTCCAGTCTCGGGGCTCCTCAGTTCCTCTGTGTCTCTTCCCTGTGTTCTTGAAAACAACTTGGATGCTCGACACCTGGAGGTGCGCTGGTATCGTCCCAAACTACATAATACCCCGGCCCTGTTTTACAAAGACACACAGATCCAGAAGAATCCTGTAGATGTTCAGTACCAGGGCAGAGTGTTTCTGATAGGAGATCTGGAGAATGGAGATGTCTCCATGAAACTGGAGAACCTGACTCTAGCAGATAGAGGAGACTATGTGTGCCATGTAAAAAGTAATGACTGGTATGACAAGGCCACGGTGTCCCTCAGAGTGAGAGGTAACGCTTCATAGACAATGTTCTTCTGAACTCCCTTTGGAATTCCTGTTTTATTGGATTACTTTCTCTTCTCTCGTTCTCTCTCAGTGGTGGGATCCACTCCTGTTCTCACCTTACATGAAGCAGGAGCAGGAAAGATTAACGTTAGCTGTCACTCACATGGTTGGCTACCTGAGCCTTCAGTCATCTGGACAGATAAAGATGGGAGAGATCTGAAACATCTCAGCAAAGACAAGTTCACCAGCAGTAAGATCTCCTCATGTTCAGTTCCGTCAGAGACACGACTACAAAGAGATTTAACCAAAATGTTCTCACTTTCTTTTTCCTTAGATACTGAAGGACTTGTAGAGGTGAGCTCATGGATGATTGTGTCTCCATCTAAGTCTGAGTGGATCTCCTGCTCTGTGGGTTTGTCTGGTCAGGAGAGAAAAGAAAGCAGAACAGCATTATTCATCCCTGCAGGTATCAGAGACTATTTATTCTGAAAACATCACATATGGAAGAACATTTCTGAATGGTAGAATTGAAGAAACAACATGGTGTGTGTGTGTGTGTGTGTGTGTGTGTGTGTGTGTGTGTGTGTGTGTGTGTGTGTGTGTGTGTGTGTGTGTGTGTGTTTGTGTGTGTGTAGAGTCTGGAAATGGATACCTTCTGATTCCAATTGTTCTGCTGCTGTGTGCTGCTGCTGCTGCTGGAATTACTGTCTATTGTGTACTGCGTGAAAAAGGTGATACAAAGTTTAACTTCATATTTAATCAAACAGAAAATATCAAATTAAATCCAACAATAAATTGGACTGACAGACAAAAACATTCCTGTAGATCAGAAAACTATTAGGCAAAACAGTCCTGATGTTCCATGAATTCTGAAAGATCTGCAATTCTTCTACAGTTTCTGTAGTGTAAAGAAGAAAGAACACCTGAAACATGGAAGCTGGAGCAGGTCTTCAGCAGGACATTGAGATCTAATACATTTTTCTCTCTGTTGTAGGTGTGATTTCTAAGGGAAAACAGAGAGGAACTGCAGAAGGTGTGTGATTGGGTAAAATACATTTAATTTATAAAATCCAGTGAAATAAAAGAAAATGAGATTTATTTTTTTCTGTAACATCAGGAACTTTATCAGAGACTGAACCTCTGAATCAGGTCTGTGTGGAAATTCCAGATGAAAATGACTCTCCAACTGTCAGTAAAGCTCCTCATGGTGTGGTTGTAGGTTGGTCAGATCTCCTAATCTTTACACTTCCTACATCCACCTGATCAACACTTTATCTGTATTATGTTTTTTTTATCTCAGACAAGATTTTTAGTCTCTGTTTCTTTCTGCAAATTAAAATAGAGCAAAGTGCAGAAATGACACCAATTCCATGTAAGATTCTTTAAAATATTTTATAAATCTGTTTCCCGAGTAAATGAGCTCCAAGTAGATATGTTTCCTACACTCTTAATTACTCACTAAACCCACCAGAAACAACAGAAGAACCTCGATGTGTACGAGTGTTTCATGAGTTTACAGTGTCCATCCTAGAAAAGCTCTAAATCTGATTTTGATGTATTTTCTATAATGTGTTTGTGAGAGCAGATCTCAAGCATGTGAAATCATCTGAACTACAGAATCCTGAGTTAGTGAAAAATAAACCACAAGCTGCAGGTAAATAGACATAAATGTACAGTAATGTAGTAACAGCAGAACAAAACACCTCAGAATACTGACATAGCGAACAGCATCATTTTTACTTTCATTGCTGCTCAGATGTTACTGCTCAAAGATGTTGCTGCTGAGATGTTATAAACACTTTTTGCATTATTTATTATTTTCATAGAAACAAATCTACAGGATTGTTTGCTGCCCTTCACTTCAAAAACATAACAGTTGCTAATAATTGTATATAAATGCAGTGATATATGTTTTGTTGAAACCCAGATTCTGAAGGAGAGCAGAGAGGATGCAGCTCCTTACCAGTGTTCTCCACTGCAGGTTCAGCTACTGACAAACCAAACTTCATCTCAAATCCTACACCTGCTGCCTGCATTTCAGAGACCATACAAACCTCCACCCCATCAAATCCCACCCTCACATCAATTTCTTCAAATCCCACCTACACATCCACCTCCTCAAATCCCACCCTCACTTCCACCTCCTTAAATCCCACCTTCACAACCACATTCTCAAAACACTCCACTACCACCTCCTCAAATTCCACTCCCACTACCACCACATCAAATTCCACACCTGATGCCCCCATTTCAGAGACAATACCTACATCCATTCCTTCAAAACCCACCCCCACTACTCCTCCCCTTACTACCACCCCCTCAAACTCCACTCTCACTACCACCACATCAAATTCCACACCTGATGCCCCCATTTCAGAGATAATACCTACACCCATTCCTTCAAAACCCACCCCCACTACCACCTCCTCAACTCCTCCCCTTACTACCACCCCCTCAAACTCCACTCTCACTACCACCACATCAAATTCCACACCTGATGCCCCCATTCCAGAGACAATACTTACATCCATTCCTTCAAAACCCACCCCCACTACCACCTCCTTAAAACCCACCCCCATTACCACCTCCTTAACTACTCCCCTTACTACCACCCCCTCAAACTCCACTCTCACTACCACCACATCAAATTCCACACCTGATGCCCCCATTCCAGAGACAATACCTACATCCATTCCTTCAAAACGAACCCCCACTACCACCTCCTTAAAACCCACCCCCATTACCACCTCCTTAACTACTCCCCTAACTACCACCCCCTTAAATTCCACTCTCTCTACAACCACATCAAATTCCACACCTGATGCCCCCATTTCAGAGACAATACCTACATCCATTCCTTTAAAACCCACCCCCACTACCACCTCCTCAACTCCTCCCCTTACTACCACCCCCTCAAACTCCACTCTCACTACCACCACATCAAATTCCACACCTGATGCCCCCATTTCAGAGACAATACCTACACCCATTCCTTCAAAACCCACCCCCACTACCACTTCCTCAACTCCTCCCCTTACTACCACCTCCTCAAATTCCACTCCCACTACCACCACATCAAATTCCACACCTGATGCCCCCATTTCAGAGACAATACCTACATCCATTCCTTCAAAACCCACCCCCACTACCACCTCCTCAAATCCCTCCTCCATATCGACCTTCTCAACCCCGTCCCTTAGTCCCTCTCCCCCAAATTCCACTCTCACTAACACCACATCAAACTCTACACCTGATGCCCCCATTTTAGAGACGATACCTACTTCCATTCATTTAATTCCGCCCCACACTAATACCTTTTCAGATGCCACACCTTCTACGCATCCCACATCTGCTGCCAGCAACTCAATTCAAACATCTGCTTCAGTGTCTGCCACTGTTTCCACAACATCTGCAAGAGGAAAGTCAAGTCAGGTCAAGTCAAAACCAATTTATGAAAACTCCACTAACGATGCTGAAAGAAAAACAATGCACACAGAAGCAAAAAAAAAGAGAAAGAACTATGCAGAAGACACAGAAAGCTCTTCTGAAGAAAATGAAATCATTACCAAGAGGATAAAAGTGGAAATCAGGGAAAGTTCTCCTGAGCCCAACCGTCTCTATGAGCCACAAGCAGCAAGGACTGAAGGTAAGAAATTTGGCCAAGAGGTAAAAAGAGAGAAATGTGAGAAAAATATAAAATGAAATGTAAAATATATAAATAACATCGACATTAAATTTCCACAGGTGAGAGTGAGATGTTAGTGGATGTTGTTTCCTTATCTGTCACAAAGGATGTGGAGATGAAGGATTCTAGATCTACTGAGGACGACAGCATGCAGTGGGAGAGTTCATGATTTATTCCCTCAGCTTTTTATTGATTATTTTATACTGCATTATTATTATTTTTTTTTTTTTTTTTATTCACAAACTGTATATACCATATTCATATGATGTTCATGTTGTTATATTTCAGTACTGTCTGTAAATACTCCATATCATCATGTCCACACTTGTATTTTTTTATCACAGAACATTTTGGAATACAAACCGGAAAAAAGAGAATAATGGATTAAATGGCGTGTGTCTGTATGGAATGTATAAATTATCAAGTAAAATGATTTATTTGGAAAAAAGATAATGGCTCACTGTTTTTTCAAATGTATGATTTACTTTACCAATGTTGATAAATACAGGTATGTATAATACATGATAATAACCACTGTCGAGTTTTATAGATAAGTACAGATAGATGCATTGCAGATGAAATGCAGTTTAGCATCGACCAGTAGTGCACATAAACAAATTGTATTGAACATGTAAATATATATGGAGATGGAGATGCTGCACCACACCATCCAGACACTGCAAATAAAGAGCCGTCCCTCATAACTTCAACTCAGATTTCAGCAGGACAATGATCACGAGGTCAAAGTAACAGAGTGGCTAAAAGATAAATTGGCTCCAGTGGCTCTGTTAAAGTCCTGATCTCAAAACCGATCTTATTCGTTAACATGGTCTTAACTTCCATTGTTGTCAGCAGTTCAGGTTTAGGATCCAAGGCGGATACCGGGAGCAGGAAGAACCGCGCCAGAAATGCAAGTGTGCAGAGCCGATTTAGTGAGCCGATTTAATGAGCTGAATCAGTGAGCCGATTCAGTGAGCCGATTTAGTGAACAGGTACTGTATATATACAGGTATATATACACACATAAGAAAGAAAGCCTGATATAAAGTTGTTTCCTGTTTGGATAAGAAGATATACTAACCGGAGATGTGTGAGCCCAGATAAAGACTCCCTGTATAATTTACATACTAACATCGTAAATATTCTATAGACACTAAACAGACGAATGTGTGTGAACCAGTGTGAGAACCATCTTAACACTAACAATGGCCACTTTAAATCATTTATGATTTAGCATCCCACACCAATAAAATAGGATGTACTTCCTGGGAACAGAATCAGTGACATAAACTGCAAATTAAAAGATATAGACAAACAAAAAAGGCTCGAACATAAAACTTGAAGAGTCAGGAAAGGCTTGAACATAAAACTTTTAAAAGGTTAGTTTTGTTGAAGATGGGGTCATTTTCATTTCTGTAAGTACTACCGGGAGAACATCAGTCCAATTTCGGCCTGTTTCAATGCAGGCTTTAGTAACACATTCCTTAATGGTTCTGTTTGTTCTCTCTACCACTCCAGCTGACTGTGGGTGATAGGGAATATTAAAATGCCAATCAATTGCTAAGCTTTAGCCGAAAGTTGTGTTACTTTAGAAGCCAGAACAATTCCTTTACATCCAATCTTTGGGATTTTCTTCCGGCAGTAAGCGAGTGATGTCATGACCCATCTTCTTTACACAGAACAAAAAACAGACAAACAACACTTAACATTTAGACAATACACACAACACTAGGCACCAGAGGGATCGTGGTCTTCAAACAATAAAGGTAATCCACTCTCTCCAATTGGATCACAAATTTTGTACGTTAGGAGAAAAAAATAAGACTATAAAGCCAAAACAGTCTTTTAAAATTTTCCCTTTTTCTTTCGTTCCTTTTCTCTTTTTTTTCTTTGTCTTTTTTAAAAATAAATGTATTAATTCATAAAAAATATTTTTGCCATATAAAAATTATTGTGGCTTTTTTTGTATACTTTACACAATATCGCCTATATTAGACAGACCGTAACAAAGTCTTCTAATTTTGCATCTTGCATCTAAGGTGAGGAAAACATTGTCGCGACGAAATCATCCCACCAAAGGAAATTGTTATTATTAATTAAACAATTAATGCATAACCAAGACACGAACACACATGCAGCCCTATTAGCTGGTAAATGGGAAAATCCCTGCAAGCAAAGAAGTATCCTAAAACATACCTTAATGCATGATTTCCCTTCGGATATTGCCAGAAAGTATCCCACTTCTGACACCAAAACTGTTAGATTTTTATCATGCCCAAATGAAACTTAATTCTTGGAGAGGTTTTCCATATGAACTGCGATGCCCATGGTGCCTTTCTGATATCAAGGAAGAATCACACAGCACACAAAATGGAGCAATGTTCTTCTTCGGTTTATTGCAGGCAACAGGCAGGTGTGTGTATATACACACATTGGAAAAAAAGCCTGACCTAAAGTTGTTTCCTGTTTAGATAAGAAGATATACTAGCCGGAGATGTGTGAGCCCAGATAAAGACTCCCAGTATACCTTACATACTAACATCGTAAATATTCTATAGACACTAAACAGACAAAGGAATGTGTGTGATCCAGTGTGAGAACCATCTTAACACTAACAGGCATCTTTTGGTTTATTCTACACCTAGTACCAAGAACTCAACTTCTGCACCTGATACCAACAACTCAAATTCTACACCTAGTACCAAGAACTCAACTTCTGCACATGATACCAATAACTCAACTTCTACACCTGATACCAACAACTCAAATTCTACACCAAGTACCAAGAACTCAACTTCTACCCTAGATACCAAGAACTCACCTTCTACCCCTGATACCAAGAACTCAACTTCAACACCTGATACCAACAACTCAACTTCTACCCCTGATACCAACAACTTAACTTCTACACCTAGTCCCAAGAACTCAAATTCTGTACCTGATACCAACAACTTAACTTCTACACCTAGTCCCAAGAACTCAACTTCTACCCCTGATACCAACAACTCAAATTCTACAAGTACCAAGAACTCAACTTCTACCCCTGATACCAACAACTCAAATTCTACAAGTACCAAGAACTCAACTTCTACCCCAGATACCAAGAACTCACCTTCTGCACCTGATACCAAGAACTCAACTTCTACACCTGATTCAAACAAAGTAACTTCTACACTTGTTTTAGGGTCTACAACTGGCCCCAAATCATCTAGAAGACATTAAAGACCAAGCAATAAACATCCTTCCACCAACTCTGAAAGACAAACAGTAGGAACCCAAGCAAGAAAAAAAAAGGACTTTGAAGAAAAAACAGAAAATTCTCCAGAGTCCAAGCGTCTCTATGAGCCAGCAGCAGAGCCTGAAGGTAAGAAATTTGACCCAGAAGTGAAAAGTGAATAAAATATATAAAATGTAAAATATATACATTACATTGACACACAATTTTTAACAGGTGATATTGAGATGTCAGAGGAAGATCATCCCTCACCTGGCCTAGAGGATATGGATACATAGCATTATTAATCTACTTAGGAGACCAAAATGGAGTCTGACTGAAGTTTATGATCATTTTTTCCTTTAGTTTTTGTATTGTTTATTTTATTCTGCTTTTTCTCTGTTGGTTATTTAGATTATTTTTATACACAGACTGTATATACTGTATATATCATATAATCATTTACACTTTTTTATTTAGAGAACATTTTTTAATATAAACAGAAAAATGCAAAAAAATAAATAAATATGGAGTAAATAGAGTGTGTAATATACATCTGTATGGAATCTGGTTATAAATAAATAGCATGAATGTTCAATTAAAATGATTTATAAGTGAAACAAGATAATGCAAACCTAACAGTTCCTATGCCTCACACCAGCCCTATAATGAAGAATGGTGGTGGCTGCATCATGCTGTGGGGAAACTTGTCATTAACAGAGACTGCGCTTTTTTATTGTTGAAAGAATAGATAAAGCAAAATAATACAAGAGAATCTGCTTCAGTCCACTGACACTTGGGAGAAAATTCAGCTTACAGTAGGACAATGATTCCAAGTCTACGGCCAGAAGCACATTAAAATGGCTAAAGAACAAAAAAGATAAATGTCCTACAGTGGTCAGTCAAGGCCTGATCTCAATACTATTGAGAATTAGATGAAAATGGTGAGTTCTCTACACTTCCTGAGATAATATTTGCTGTTCTGAAAGGATCTGTCAGCTCTTTTCTTTATATATATGTTACCTCTGGTCAAATTCTTTGTGAACATGGTATTTGCTTTCATTGTTAAGTTAAAGATACACAGATGTTTCAGCAAAGCAAGATGAGAGACACCACCATCACCTCTGGACTGAACTAATACATATATTTAAAATATTGTATGTGTGCAGTTCTGATCTTTGGATTTTACTGTAAAGTGAGAGAGGAGATGGAGATGTTCAAGTTGAACATCTCCATCAAGTTGAACATCAAGTTGAACATTCAAGTTGAACATTTCTGTCATTTTCCATTTTGAAGGTAAACACACACTCTTTATTACAGCTCTATGGGCGGAGCTATTTCAAACCAAATGTGAAAGTGAATCGTTTTACTCTGTGATTGTAAATGGATTAACAGGATTTTGAAATATTTTACATATCATTCAATTCCTCGTGTTTTTTTGAAGGCGCTCTGAGCAGACAGCGTATCCTCCAGCCATGATTTCAGGTAAGAGGAAGCTTCGATGTGGTTTATTCCCTTCTGTGTTGTGTATGAACAGTGACATTGTGACTGCAGGTAGGTCATGTTATTTCATTATACAACTGATTCAGTTTTCCAAACAGAGACAAATTCGATTCTTACAAATACTGTTTAACATTAAATATTTGTATTATAAATAATTATAAACTGTAATTTTTTGAAGAACAGAATGCTGATTGACAAACCAAATGACAGAAGGCACAAAAACTGTGCAGGGTTGCCAGGTGAAACTAAACATACACAGGCAAAAAACATTGACAGTGCCAAAGAAATTACCATTAATGTTTACTCTATGCTCTATTTTAAATATCTTACCTAACTAACAATCTATATATCAGACTAGACTAGACTAAGCTACTTAAATACAAGAGTTGACACCTCCCTATAACCTACAGTGCCTAGACAATTACAAGACCTACATGGTGAAATGTTAACATGTACACAGTCTTATCACAGTCTTATGCTTATAAACAAACTTCCACTTACAAGGTATCAGGGTGCAACTTTTTCCCACTTCTTCTGGACAGACTCTTGCTCTTCATTGATCCCTTTCTCAGCCAGCATTTAATTATGATGAACAGGCAATTCCCTCTTTAGTAGAACAGCAGAGAGCCAGAGACAGCAAAACAAGAACACAAGAGGTGGGGAAGAGAGAAAGAGATATAAAAAAGCAGTGACTCACAACACCACCAAAAGATTAAATCACCTGCCCAACATTGTTTACAGGTACACACGAGCAGTGTGTTTCAGTGTACATGTGCGGGAAGCTTTATCCTGGTGAAAAAGGACACTACCTTTGGGGACAATTTATAATCAAAGGGTGTAATTGTCTCTGCAACAGTGTTAAGGTAAATAATAAAGTTTTAGTTTTAAGCGAAGAGGCCAGAGGGGAGAGCAAAGCCAGCAAAGCGGATTGTCGAAGCAACATCCTCAGCAGAGCCACTGGGCGGAGCTACGTTTTTAAATCTATTTACTTTAGGAATTCTACCATGTTTAAAATATATTACACACAGAAGAGAACTCTGAGCTCTATTTTAGGTTAATACACAACTAAATCATTTTAGGTCATTAATCACTGATGAGACATGTCAGGTCTCTCTTAGTGCCGATCCCAAGCCTGGATAAATGGGGAGGGTTGAAATAGGAAGGTCATCCAGCGTAAAACATGTGTCAAATAAAATATTCGGGTCAGGCAAGAGAAATTCATACCAGATCGGTCGAGGCACGGGTTACCAACGACCGCCACAGGTATCGTTAGCCAACAGGGTACCAGTGGAAATTGGGCTACTGTTGGCCAAAGGAGGAGAAAGAGAGGAGGAAGATCTCTACAGAGACAGCAGGAAAAGGAGAAGTGGAGGAGAGTGGAGGTTCTGGTTGGTACTTTAAATGTGACTGGTAAAGGGAGAGGAGGGAGCTGATATGATGGCGAGGAGAAAGGTAGATATGTTGTGTGTTCAGGAGACCAAATGGAAAGTGAGGAAGACCAGGACCATTGGAGGTGTTTAAACTGTTTTATCATGGTGTGGATGGAAAAAGAAATGGTGCAGGGGTGATTCTGATAAACGTGAACTGGAAGTTGAAGGGTTGATGATAAATGTCATCAGTGCTTATGCTCCACATGTCGGCTGTAAGATGTAGGAGAACCTAGGAATGAATGATTGGTGATTGGGGCAGACTTTAATTAGGCATGTAGGTGAAGGGAACAGAGATGATAAGGTGGTGATGGGTAGGTATGGTTTTAAGGAGAGGAATGTGGAAGGGCAAATGGTGTTAGATTTTACTAAAAGGATGGAAATGGCAGTGGTGAACACTTATTTTAAGAAGAAGGAGGAGCATAGGGTGATGTATAAGAGTGGAGAAAGGTGCACACAGGTGGACTATGTTCTATGTAGGAGATGCAACCTTAAGGAGATTGGAGACTGTAAGGTGTTGGCAGGGGACAGTGTAGCTAGACAGCATCGGATGGTGGTCTGTAGGATGGATTTGGAGGTAAAGAAGATAATGAGAAGAGTGAGGACTGAAAGACGAATAAGATGGTGGACACTGAAGGAGGAAGAGTGTAGTGTGAGGTTCAGGGAAGAGGTCAGACAGGAGCTCGGTAGTGGTGAAGAGGTGCTGGATGATTGTGGAACTACTGCAGAAGTGATGAGGAAGACAGTTAGAAAGGTACTTGGTGTGACACCTGGAAATAGAAAGAAAGACAAAGAGACGTGGTGGTGGACTGAGTAAGTACAGGACAGCATAAGGAGAAAGAGGTTGGCAGAACAGAATTGGGTTTAAAAGAGTGATTAGAAAAGTAGGCAGGAGAACAAGAAGAAGCGGCAGCAGGTGAAGAGAGATGTGATGAAAGCCTAAGAAAAGGCATATGATTAGCTGTATGAGAAGTTGGACACTAAGGAAGGAGAAAAAGATTTGTACCAGGCAGAGGGACCGAGCTGGAAAGGATGTGCTGCAAGTTAGAGCAATAAAGGATGGAGATGGAAATGTGTTGACTAGTGAAGAGAGTGTGTTGAGAAGATGGAGGGAGTATTTTGAGCAGCTGATGAACGAGGAAAATGAGAGAAAGAGAAGGTTGGGTGGTGTGGAGTTGGTGAAGCAGGAAGTGGATAGGATTAGTAAGGAGGAAGTGAGAGCAGCGATTATGAGAACGAAGAGTGGAAAGTCAGTTGGATCAGATGACATACCGGTAGAAGGTAGATGGCAGTGGACTTTTCAACAAGATTGTTTAACAAGATTCCAGAAGGTGAGAGGATGCCTGAGGAATGGAGAAGGAGTGTGCAGACCTGCAGTAACTACAGGGGAATTAAGTTGATCAGTCACACCATGAAGTTATGGGAAAGAGAAGTGGAAGCCAGGCTGAGAGAAGAAGAGGTAACCGTCTGTAAGCAACAGTATGGTTTCATGCCGAAGAAGAGCACTACAGACAACATTTGCTTTGAGAGTGTTGATGGAGAAGAATAGAGAAGGTCAGAAGGAGTTGCTTTGTGTGTTTGTGGATTTAGAGAAAGCGTACGACAAAGTGCCAAGAGAGGAGTTGTGGTATTGCATAAGAAAGCCAGGTGTATCTAAGAAGTATGTGAGGGTGGTTCAGGACGTATGAGGACAGTGTGAGAGCAGTAAAGTGTGCAGTAGGAACGACAAAGAAAGAGCCGTCCCTCATAACTTCAACTCAGCTTTCAGCAAAACAATGAACACGAGGTCAAAGTAACAGAGTGGCTCAGGAACTAAAAGATAAATGGGATACAGTGGCTCTGTCAAAGTCCTGATGTCAAGACCGATCTTATTCGTTTACATGGTCTTAACTTCAATTGTTATGCTGAAGATAAACATTTGTACATTTCAGCTAAGCCAGATGAGATACACCACCATTATCTTTGACGCACTCATTAGAGATGAATGTATAGGAATAAATTAAGAGAAAACCGAACTGTATACATGATTACTCTTTAATGTGTGTTGAGAGGATTTCTCTGTGCACATGAACTTCAGTGATGGATTTACAAGTGAATCGGAAAGAAAAACTAAATCAAGTGAATCTACTTAAATAATGTGTGTTTTAATATCTTTCCCATGTTGAAGGTTGATGGTTTTCACTGCTCCTTTTCTCAGCTCTCAGCCATCAGACCTCTTCTGGTCAGTGTGATTATTTATTCACATAATCAGCTTTAACAGACATCACTCTAGACTCTGTTCTGATAAAAGATCATACACAGTGATTTAAAAAGACATGATGCTGATTTGGGTCTAAAATCTTCTCCAGAAATATTTACTGTGAAGGTTCAATCTCCAGTCTCGGGGCTCCTCGGTTCCTCTGTGTCTTTTCCCTGTGTTCTTGAAAACAACTTGGATGCTCGACACCTGGAGGTGCGCTGGTATCGTCCCAAACAACATAATACCCCGGCCCTGTTCTACAAAGACACACAGATCCAGAGGAATCCTGTAGATGTTCAGTACCAGGGCAGAGTGTTCCTGTTAGGAGACCTGGAGAAAGGAGATGTCTCCATGAAACTGGAGAACCTGACTCTAGCAGATAGAGGAGACTATGTGTGCCATGTAAAAAGTAATGACTGCTATGACAAGGCCACGGTGTCTCTCAGAGTGAGAGGTAACGCTTCATAGAAACTGTTCTTCTAAACTTTTTTTTGAATTCCTGTTGTATTGCTTATCTTCTCTTTCCTTCTCTCTTTCTCTCTAAGTGGTGGGATCCACTCCTGTTCTCACCTTACATAAAGCAGGAGAATCAAAGATTAACGTTAGCTGTCAGTCACATGGTTGGCTACCTGAGCCTTCAGTCATCTGGACAGATAAAGATGGGAGAGATCTGAAACATCTCAGCAAAGACAAGTTCACCAACAGATCTGCTCATGTACAGTTCCATCAGAGACACAACTACAAAGAAACATGACCAACATAATCTCAGTTACTTTTTCCTCAGATACTGAAGGACTTGTAGATGTGAGCTCATGGATGATTGTGTCTCCATCTGAGTGGATCTCCTGCTCTGTGGGTTTGTGTGGTCAAGAGACAAAAAAGAGCAGAACAGCAGTATTCATCCCTGCAGGTATCACAGATTATTCATCCTGAAAGCATCTTGTATGGAAGAACATTTCTGAATGGTAGAACTACATAAACAACATGATTTGTGTGTGTGTGTGTGTGTGTGTGTGTGTGTGTGTGTGTGTGTGTGTGTGTGTGTGTGTGTGTGTGTGTGTGTGTAGAGTCTCGAAATGGAGACCTTGTTCTGTTTCCAATTGTTCTGCTACTGTGTGCTGCTGCTGCTGCTGCTGGAATTATTGTTTATTGTTTACTACGTAAAAAAGGTGATACAAAGTTTAACTTCATATTTAATCAACCAGAAAATATCAAATTAAATCCAACAATAAATTGGACTGACAGAAAAAAACATTCCTGTAGATCAGAAAACTATTAAGCAAAACAGTACTGATGTTCCATGACAAATGACTGTAGCAGTTTAATAAACCAGACAGAAATTCTTAAATGTCTGCAATTCTTCTACAGTTTCTGTAGTGTGAGGAAACATGGAAGCTGGAGCAGGTCTTCAGCAGGTCATTAAGATCTAATACAGAAACATTTTCTCTCTGTTGTAGGTGTGATTTCTAAGGGAAAACAGAAAGGAACCGCAGAAGGTGTGTGATTTGGTAAAATAAATTTAATTCATAAAATCCAGTGAAATAAAAGAAAATGAGATTTATTTTTTTCTGTAACATCAGGAACTTTATCAGAGACTGAACCTCTGAGTCAGATCTGTGTGAAAAATCCAGATGAAAATGACTCTCCACCTGTCAGATCTCCTCATCTAAACACTTCCATCCATCTGATCAACACTTTATCTTATAATAATTCTTTTATCTCAGACAAGATTAAAAGTCTTTGTTTCTTTCCACAAATAGATATAGAGCAAAGAACAGAAATACGACTGACTCCATCTCCAGGTAAATGTGTTTAAAGCAGCTTAATAAACCTTTAGCAGAAAATCCACAACCAGCTTCTTTTTTTTCAGGAACCTTTGCAGATTCTATGAAATGTTTCATAACAGTCTGTTTCCCAAGTAAATGAGCTCCAAGTGGATCCAATTTTTACACTTGTAATTGTTCATTACACCCATAAGAAACCCCAGAAGAACCTTGAAGTGTTGAGTTTTAATTTATTTAATTGAAGGAACACTTCCATCTGTTCTAAAGAGACATACAATCAGGACTGTTTCCACACTAGAAAAGTTCTAAATCTGATTTTTATATACATTATCTCACAAAAGTGAGTGCACCCCTCACATTTCAGCAACCATTGTAGTGTCTTCTCAAGGGACAATGCTATTGAAATTAAACTTGATATATTATAGAGTAGTTAATGTGTAGCTTGTGTATCAGTACAGGTTTACTGTCCTCTAAATATAACTCAACATACAGACATTATTGTCTAAATAACTTAATTTACTAAATTTGCTCATCTGCTGCAAGCAAATTAATTAACGATTCTACTGCCAGCAACTCTATTCCAGATTCTGCTGCTAACATGTCTATTTCCACATCTGCTGCCTTCAACTCAATTCCCCCATCTGCAGCTTTCAACTCAATTCCCCCATCTGCAGCTTTCAACTCAATTCCCCCATCTGCTGCCCTCAACTCAATTCCTTCATCTGCAGCTTTCAACTCAATTTCCCCATCTGCAGCTTTCAACTCAATTCCCCCATCTGCTGCCTTCAACTCAATTCCCCCATCTGCAGCTTTCAACTCAATTCCCCCATCTGCAGCTTTCAACTCAATTCCCCCATCTGCTGCCCTCAACTCAATTCCTTCATCTGCAGCTTTCAACTCAATTCCCCCATCTGCAGCTTTCAACTCAATTCCCCCATCTGCTGCCCTCAACTCAATTCCTTCATCTGCAGCTTTTAACTCAATTTCCCCATCTGCTGCCTTCAACTCAATTCCCCTATCTTCTGCCAGAAACTCAATTTCCCCATCTAATGGCACCAACTTAATTCCTACACATAATGCCAGCAACTCAACTCCCACATCTACTTCAGTGTCATCAGTAGGTACCCAAGCAAGAAAGAGAAAAAACTTTGAAGAAAAAACAGCAATTAAAAAAAAAAAAAAAAAAAGGTTTACTGCCACCAACAATTTTACAATTCCTGCTGAAATCAACCACATTTCAACATCTCCTTCCATCCACTCCTGCTGACACCTGAAACATAGAAGCTGGATTAGGTCTTTAGCAGGTTATTGAGATCTAATATGGAACATTTTTCTCTCTGTTGTAGATCTGATTTTGAAGAGAAAAGGGACAGAAAGTGCAGAAGGTAGGTGATGGTATGAAATACACAATTCATAAAATTCAGCTAAATATGTGAAAGTAACAGATGTATTTATTTATAAAACATCAGGAACTTCCTCAGAAACTGAACCCCTGAATCAGATCCATGTGGAGAATCCGGATCAGAATGACTATTCATCTGAAATTAAAGTGGTTGTAGGTTTGTCACATATCATCTTTACACTTCCTACATCCAACTGATCAACACTTTATCTTCTAATTATGTTTTCATCTCAGGCAAGACAATTTTTAGTCTCTGTTTCTTTCTGCAAATTAAAAATAGAGCAAAGTGCAGAAATGACACCAATTCCATGTAAGATTATTTGAAATATTTTATAAATCTGTTTCCCGAGTAAATAAGCTCCAAGTAGATATGTTTCCTACACTCTTATTTACTCACTAAACCCACCAGAAACCACAGAAGAACGTGTACGAGTGTTTCATGAGTTTACAGTGTCCATCCTAGAAAAGCTCTAAATCTGATTTTGATGTATTTTCTATAATGTGTTTGTGAGAGCAGATCTCAAGCATGTGAAATCATCTGAACTACAGAATCCTGAGTTAGTGAAAAATAAACCACAAGCTGCAGGTAAATAGACATAAATGTACAGTAATGTAGTAACAGCAGAACAGAACACCTCAGAATACTGACATAGCGAACAGCATCATTTTTACTTTCATTGCTGCTCAGATGTTACTGCTCAAAGATATTGCTGCTGAGATGTTATAAACACTTTTTATTTATTATTTTCATAGAAACAAATCTTCAGGATTGTTTTCTACCCTTCACTTCAAAAACATAACAGTTGCTAATAATTGTATATAAATGCAGTGATATATGTTTTGTTGAAACCCAGATTCTGGAGGAGAGCAGAGAGGATGCAGCTCCTTACCAGTGTTCTCCACTGCAGGTTCAGCTACTGACAAACCAAACTTCATCTCAAATCCTACACCTGCTGCCTGCATTTCAGAGACCATACAAACTTCCACCCCATCAAATCACACCCCCACATTAATCCCTTCAAATCCCACCTGCACATCCACCTCCTCAGGTCCCACCCTCACCCCCAACTTCTCAAAACCCACCTTCACTTCCACCTCCTCGAATCCCACCTTCACTACCACCTCCTCAAAACACTCCTCAACTCCCCCTCTTACTACCACCCCCTCAAATTTCACTTTCACTACCACCACATCAAATTCCACACCTGATGCCCCCATTTCAAAGACAATACCTACATTCATTCCTTCAAAACCCACCCCCACTTCCACCTCCTCAACTTCCCCTCTTACTACCACCCCCTCAAATTTCACTCTCACTACCACCACATCAAACTCTACACCTGATGTCCCCATTTTAGAGACGATACCTACTTCCATTCCTTCAATTCCCACCCACACTAATACCTTTTCAGAAGCCACACCTTCTACAAATCCCACATCTGCAGCCAGCAACTTAATTCAAACATCTGCTTCAGTGTCTGCCACTGTTTCCACAACATCTGCAAGAGGAAAGTCAAGTCAGGTCAAGTCAAAACCAATTTATGAAAACTCCACTAACGATGCTGAAAGAAAAACAATGCACACAGAAGCAAAAAAAAAAAGAGAAAGAACTATGCAGAAGACACAGAAAGCTCTTCTGAAGAAAATGAAATCATTACCAAGAGGATAAAAGTGAAAATTAGGGAAAGTTCTCCTGAGCCCAACCGTCTCTATGAGCCACAAGCAGCAAGGACTGAAGGTAAGAAATTCGGCCAAGAGGTAAAAAGAGAGAAATGTGAGAAAAATATAAAATGAAATGTAAAATATATAAATAACATCGACATTAAATTTCCACAGGTGAGAGTGAGATGTTAGTGGATGTTGATTCCTTATCTGTCACAAAGGATGTGGAGATGAAGGATTCTAGATCTACTGAGGACGACAGCATGCAGTGGGAGAGTTCATGATTTATTCCCTCAGATTTATTCCTTCTAGTTGTTTTTTTATTTATTCACAAACTGTATATACCATATTCATATGATGTTCATGTTGTTATATTTCAGTACTGTCTGTAAATACTCCATATCATCATGTCCACACTTTTTTTTTTTTTTTTAAATCAGAGAACATTTTGGAATACAAACCGGAAAAAAAGAGAATAATGGATTAAATGGCGTGTGTCTGTATGGAACGTGGTTATGAATAAACGGCATAAATGATCAAGTAAAAGGATTTATAGGGAAAAGAGATAATGGCTTACTGTTTTCAAACGTATGATTTACTACAATATTAATTGTAATGTTGATAAATACAGGTATGTATAATACATGATAATAACCATCATGTATTGGATGTATGGATTGCAGATGTGCATTTGAAATGCAGTTTAGCATCTACCAGCAGTGCAAATAAACAAATGTGTATATGTAAATATATATAATATATTTTTTCAATGGTTAATTTGAACAGCTGGTTGTTTTATCGACGGGATTGTGATTCAGGGAAGAGGTCAGACAGGAGCTCGGGGGTGGTGAAGAGGTGCTCAATGATTGGGCAACTACTGCAGAAGTAATAAGGAAGACAGTTAGAAATGTACTTGGTGTGACACCTGAAAATAGAAAGGAAGACAAAGAGACGTGGTGGTGGAATGTGGAAGTGCAGGAGAGCAGAAGGAGAAAGAGGTTGGAGAAACAGAACTGGGATCGACAGAGTGATGAGAAAAGTAGGCAGGAGTACAAGGAGATGCAGCAGCAGCTGAAGAGGGATGTGGCGAAAGCCAAGGAAAAGGCATATGAGGAGCTGTAGGAGAAGGTGGACACTAAGGAAGGAGAAAAAATGATTTGTAGTGATTGGCCAGGCAGAGGGACCGAGCTGGAAAGGATGTACTGCAAGTTAGAGCAATAAAGGATGGAGACTGAAATGTGTTGACTAGTGAGGAGAGTGTGTTGAGAAGGTGGAGGGAGTATTTTGAGCAGCTGATGAATGAGAAAAATGAGAGAGAGAGAAGGTTGGATGATGTGGAGATGGTGAAGCAGGAAATGGATAGGATTAGTAAGGAGGAAGTGAGAGCAGCTATTAACAGGATGACGAGTGGAAAGTCGGTTGGAACAGATGACATACCGGTAGAAGCATGGAGATGTTTTTGGAAGCTTTTGGAGGAGTTTTTAACCAGATTGTTTAACAAGATTCTGGAAGGTGAGAAGATGCCTGAGAAATGGAGAAGAAGTGTGCTGGTACCGATCTTTAAGAATAAGGGAGATGTTCAGACCTGAAGTAACTACAGGGGAATAAAGTTGATCGTCACACCATGAAGTTATGGGAAAGAGTAGTGGAAGGCAGGCTGAGAGACGAAGAGGTGAAGATCTGTGAGCAACAGTATGGTTTCATGCCGAGGAAGAGCACAACAGACGTATTATTTGCTTTGAGAATGTTGATGGAGAAGTATAGAGAAGGTCAAAAGGAGTTGCATTGTGTGTTTGTGGATTGAGAGAAAGTGTACGACAGGGTGGAGATAGAGGAGTTGTGGTATTGTATGAGGAATTCAGGTGTGTCAGAGAAGTATGTGAAGGTGGTGCAGGACATGTATGAGGACAGTGTGACAGGTTCAAGGTGAAGGTTGGACTGCATCAAGGATCGGCTCTGAGCCCTTTACTTTTTGCAGTGGTGATGGACAGGTTGAAGGATGAGGTCAGACAGGAGTCTCTGTGGACTATGATGTTTGTGGATGATATTGTGATTTATGGTGAGAGTAGGGAGCAGGTGGAGAAGAGTCTGGAGAGGTAGAGGTACACGCTGGAGAGAAGGGAAATAAGAGTCAGTAGGAGTAAGACAGAGTACATGTGTGTGAATGAGAGGGAGGGCAGTGTAGGAGTGCGGTTGCAGGGAGAAGAGGTGGAGAAGGTGGAGGAGTTCAGGTACCTGGGGTCAACAGTGCAAAGTAATGGAGAGTGTGTTAGAGAAGTGAAGAAAAGAGTGCAGGCAGGGTGGAGTGGGTGGAGAAGAGTGATAGCAGGAGTGATTTGTGATAGAAGAGTATCTGTGAGAGTGAAAGGGAAAGTTTATGGGACTGTGGTGAGACCTGAGATGTTGTATGGATTAGAGACAGTGGCATTGAGTAAAAAACAGGAGGTGGAGCTGGTGGTAGCAGAGCTGAAGATGTTGAGGTTTTCGTTGGGAGCGACGACGATGGACAGGATTGGAAATGAGTTTATTAGAGAGACAGAGCATATAGGATGTTTTGGAGACGAGGTGAGGGAGGTGAGATTAAGATGGTTTGGACATGTGCAGAGGAGGGACATGGGGTATATCAGTAGGAGAATGCTGAGGATGGAAGGAGGAAAAGAGGAAGACCAAGGAGGAGGTTCATGGATGTGGTGAGGGAAGACATGCAGGTAGTTGGTGTGTAAGAGGCAGATGTAGAGTACAGGGGGTATGGAGACGGATGATCCGCTGTGGCTACCAATGGGAGAAGCCGAAAGAAGAAAAGGAATCACAGATAAGACACGATAATCAACAACCGCTGTAGAGTTTTATAGATAAGCACAGATGGATTGCAGATGTGCATTGAAATGCAGTTTAGCATCTACCAGTAGTGCAAATAAACAAATTGTATTGAACATGTAAATATATATTCGGAGATGGAGATGGAGATGCTGCACCACACCATCCAGACACTGCAAAGAAAAAGCCGTCCCTCATAACTTCAACTCAGCTTTCAGCAGGACAATGATCACGAGGTCAAAGTAACACAGTGGCTGTTAGTGTTAAGATGGTTCTCACACTGGTTCACGCACATTTCTTTGTCTGTTCAGTGTCTATAAAATATTTACGATGTTAGCATGTAAGCTATACAGGAAGACTTTATATGGGCTCACACATCTCCGGCTAGTATATCTTCTTATCCAAAGAGGAAATAGCTTTAGGTCAGGCTTTCTTTCCAATGTGTGTATATATACTTGTCTGTTGCCTACAATAAACTGAAGAAGAACATTGCTCCATTCTGTGTGCTGTGTGATTCTTCCCTGATATCAGAAAGGCACCACGAGCTTCGTAGATCACACGGAGAACCTCTCCAAGAATTATGTTTCATTTGGGCTCAAGAACTAAAAGATAAATGGGCTACAGTGGCTCTGTCAAAGTCTTGATCTCAAGACCGATCTTATTTGTTAACATGGTCTTAACATGCATTGTTCCGCTGAAGATAAACAGTTGTATGTTTCAGCAAAGCCAGATGAGATACACCACCATTACCTTTGGCTCACTCATTAGAGATAAACATATAGGAATAAACTAAGAGAAAACCAAACTGTATGATGTGTGTTGAGAGGATTTCTCTGTGAACATCAACATGAACTTCAGTGATGGATTTTCATACAGTTTTAGTAAAACGTTTTTCTTTACTATGTTTAATATGAACGTTAATAATAATAAAAGGTGATTTATGACACTTTCCAGTCCAAAGGTAAACAAACCTGGTTGTTCATTAAAGTTTTACGGCTGGAGCCTTTTCAAAACAGAAAGTAAATGTGGCAGTTGGTTTATCGACCTTTTGGTTCTTTTGGGGTTTTTGAAGGCACTCTGAGCACACAGAGTTCCTTACTGCCATGACTTCAGGTAAGAGCTTCTGTACTGTTTATTCATTCATTTTCCTACAGTGGAATCTTCATGTATCACAAGTGTGTTCAGGGAGAAAATCCATTGCTGTGTAGATCTAATAAACAGAACAGTGAACATCTCACTTCTATTCTTTTCACAGAAGAATAAATGCATGAAGTGTAAGATTTTCACTTTCTCTACACTTTAATATAAATTCCATTCACACTTACAAGTGAATCTTAAATAAAACACGATCAAGTGAATCTACTTCAATAATGTGAGTCTTTAAATAACTTTCCCATGTTGAAGGTCTTCACTTCTTCTGTTAACAGCTCTTCCACTGAGATGGTTTTCACTGCTCCTTTTCTCAGCTCTCATCCATCAGACTTCTTCTGGTCAGTGTGATTATTTATTCACATAATCAGCTTTAACAGACATCACTCTAGACTCTGTTCTGATAAAAGATCATACACAGTGATTTAAATAGACATGATGCTGATTTGGGTCTAAAATCTTCTCCAGGATTATTTTCAGTGAAGGTTCAGTCTCCAGTCTCGGGGCTCCTCGGTTCCTCTGTGTCTCTTCCCTGTGCTCTTCAAAACATCTTGGATGCTCGACACCTGGAGGTGCGCTGGTATCGTCTCAAACTATATAATACCCCGGCTCTGTTCTACAAAAACACACAGATCCAGAAGAATCCTGTAGATGTTAAGTATCAGGGCAGAGTGTTCCTGTTAGGAGACCTGGAGAAAGGAGATGTCTCCATGAAACTGGAGAACCTGACTCTAGCAGATAGAGGAGACTATGTGTGCCATGTGAGCAGTGATAAATGGTATGATGAGGCCACGGTGTCCCTCAGAGTGAGAGGTAACGCTTCATAGACAATGTTCTTCTGAACTCCCTTTGAAATTCCTGTTTTATTGGATTACTTTCTCTTCTCTCGTTCTCTCTCAGTGGTGGGATCCACTCCTGTTCTCACCTTACATGAAGCAGGAGCAGGAAAGATCAACGTTAGCTGTCACTCACATGGTTGGCTACCTGAGCCTTCAGTCATCTGGACAGATAAAGATGGGAGAGATCTGAAACATCTCAGCAAAGACAAGTTCACCAACAGTAAGATCTCCTCATGTTCAGTTCCGTCAGATACACGACTACAAAGAAATTTAACCAAAATGTTTTTACTTTCTTTTCCCTCAGATACTGAAGGACTTGTAGAGGTGAGCTCATGGATGATTGTGTCTCCATCTGAGTCTGAGTGGATCTCCTGCTCTGTGGGTTTGCCTGGTCAGGAGAGAAAAGTGAGCAGAACAGCATTATTCATCCCTGCAGGTATCACAGATAATTCATCCTGAAAGCATCTTGTATGGAAGAACATTTTTGAAAGGTAGAACTGCAGAAACAACATGATTTGTGTGTGTGTGTGTGTGTGTGTGTGTGTGTGTGTGTGTGTGTTGTGCAGAGTCTCGAAATGGATACCTTCTTCTGATTCCAATTGTTCTTCTGCTGTGTGCTGCTGGAATTATTGTTTATTGTGTACAACGTAAAAAAGGTGATAAAAAATTTATCTTCATATTTTATCAACCAGAAAATATCAAATTAAATCCAACAATAAATTGGACTGACAGAAAAAAACATTCCTGTAGATCAGAAAACTATTGAGCAAAACAGTCCTGATGTTCCATGACAAATAGACCAGACAGGAATTCGTAAAGATCTTCTACAGTTTCTGTAGTGTGAAGAAGAAAGAACACTGAAACATGGAAGCTGGAGCAGGTCTTCAGCAGGTCATTGAGATCTAATACAGAACATTTTTCTCTCTGTTGTAGGTGTGATTTCTAAGGGAAAACAAACAAGAACTTTTTCTGTTACATCAGGAACTTTATCAGAGACTGAACCTCTGAATCAAATCTGTGTGGAAATTCCAGATGAAAATGACTCTCCACCTGTCATTAAAGCTCCTCATGATGTGGTTGAAGGTTGGTCAAATCTTCTCATATTTACACTTCCTACATCCACCTGATCAACACTTTATCTTCTATTATGTTTTTACCTTAAACAAGATTTTAAATTTGTTTCTTTCTGCAAATAGAAATAGAGCAAAGTGCAGAAACACGACTGACTCCATCTCCAGGTAAATGTGTTTAAAGCAGCTTCAAGAACCTTGAACCTTTTCAGAAAATTCACAACCAGCTTCTGTTTCAGATTCTATGAAAGATTTACCAACAGTCTTTTTCCAAGTAAATGAACTCCAAGTAAATCCGATTTGTACACACTTATTTACTAAACTTATAAACACCAGAATTTGTTTTATTTGCATCTCAGTTTTACTAATAATACATGTTTATTAGTTGAAATAATTTAAATGAAGTAAAACTTAATCTTCAATCTCCTCTGAAGAGACACAACATCAGGACAATTTCTAACCAAGACTATTTCAGGTCCCACATATGATACCAACAACACAATTCCAAACACAAACTCAACTTCTACACCCGATACCAACAACTCAACTTTTACACCTGATACCAACAACTCAACTTCTACACCTGATACCAACAACTCAACTTCTACACCTGATACCAACAAATCAACTTCTACACCTGATACCAACAACTTAACCTCTACCCTTAAAGTGAACAACTCAACTTCTACCCCTAAAACGTACAACTCAACTTCTACCGTTAAAACCAACAACTCGACTTCTTCACCTGATACCAACAACTCAACTTCTGCCCCTGATACCAACAACTCAACCGCTACACCTGACACCAACAACCCAACTTTTACCCCTGATACCAACAACTCAACCTCTTCACCTGACACCAACAACTCAACATCTACACCTGATACCAACATCTCAACCGCTACACCTGATACCAACAACTCAACCTCTACACCTGATACCAACAACTCAACCTCTTCACCTGACACCAACAACTCAACATCTACACCTGACACCAACAAGCCAACTTTTACCCCTGATACCAACAACTCAACTTCTACACCTGATACCAACAACTCAACTTCTACACCTGATACCAACAACTCAACTTCTACACCTGATACCAACAAATCAACTTCTACACCTGATACCAACAACTTAACTTCTACCCTTAAAATGAACAACTCAACTTTTACCCCTAAAACGTACAACTCAACTTCTACCGTTAAAACCAACAACTCGACTTCTTCACCTGATACCAACAACTCAACTTCTGCCCCTGATACCAACAACTCAACCGCTACACCTGACACCAACAACCCAACTTTTACCCCTGATACCAACAACTCA
The DNA here is from genome assembly GCA_039877035.1 of Silurus lanzhouensis. Taxonomy (NCBI): domain Eukaryota; kingdom Metazoa; phylum Chordata; class Actinopteri; order Siluriformes; family Siluridae; genus Silurus; species Silurus lanzhouensis. Next base: position 1,374,517 of record JBCEWE010000437.1, on the reverse strand, counting down.
ACCTCTTCACCTGACACCAACAACTCAACATCTACACCTGATACCAACAACTCAACCGCTACACCTGATACCAACAACTCAACCTCTACACCTGATACCAACAACTCAACCTCTTCACCTGACACCAACAACTCAACATCTACACCTGACACCAACAAGCCAACTTTTACCCCTGATACCAACAACTCAACTTCTACACCTGATACCAACAACTCAACTTCTACACCTGATACCAAGACTCAACTTCTACATCTGATACCAACAACTGACAATCTGCACCTGATGCCAACAAATTAACTTCTACACTTGATGCCAACAATTTAAATTCTACACCTTGTGCCAACAACTCAGCTTTTACACCTGATGCAAGAAACTCAACTTCTAAACCTGATGCCAAAAACTCATGTATCACATCTGCTGCTAGCAACTCAATTCCCGTATCTGCAGCTTCTGTCAGTATCCTCACAACATCTGCAGGAAATGCAATTTTAGACAATGAACATTCCACTACAAGTTCTAAATATAAAACAGTACACATCCAAGCAATAAGGAAAACATACTTTGATAAAGAAACAAAACAAAAGAAACCAATACCAAGAGGATAAAAGAGGAAAGAAACTTCTCCTTCTTCTAAGTGTCTCTATGAGCCTCAAACACCAGAGACTGAGGATAAGAGATTTGGCTCAAATCTGTAAAGAGAAAAGTGAGATGTGAGAATATTTAATATAAAACATAAATAAAACTGACATTAAATTTCCACCAGGTGAGATTATGGTAATGGATGCGCATCTCTCGCCTTCCAGGAAGGATGTGGAGATGAAAGGGAAGTATCCTGAACAGGAAAACAGTAGCTGGTGTGTCAATAATTTAGGTTATTTTTTTGTTGTTGTTTTATTGGGATTCATCCTTCAGCATTTGTAATGATAATTTTATACTTCTTTATGTTTATATTTAGATCATTTAAGTTTTTTTCTACACAGACTTTATATACTGTACACATGATATTCCTGCTGTTTTTTTATTCCAATACTGTCTGTAAATACACCATATCATTATGGGAACATTTTAGAGTGTAACACTCGCAGAAGAAAACAAGAAAAATACTCAGTTTATTTATTTTTTTTATTTTAATGTTACCTGAGCCGAGCTTTTGGAGCTTTCAGATGATTTCCCGGAGAGTTCTAATGGTTTCCAATGGGTTTTCACATGACTTGTTCAAGAATGCAGAATAGATGTAAAGATGCGACCAGTGGTTCTCAAACTTAAAGCGGAATGGATTTCAAAGCCCCACGTGTCCTCCAGGACCTCATAGATGGTAATGAAAAATTTCTAATTATCGAAATATCAAGTTCTAAATCGATAACATCAAATAGCATCAAGTTTAAAGATTGAGGAAATAAAAGTGTAGTTGTGTTTGGTAGGTTAACTGATATTGTCAGAATTTACTTGCAATATGACTAATGCTTGGTTGTGGCTGCTTTGAGTTTATGAACTTTAATTTGAATAGAAAAAATCATAAATGAAGATGAATAAAGAACACATAAAACTGTCATGTCTATACCTACCAGTAGAGGGCCACACCATGAGAGATTTGAGATCTATCTCATTCTTAACAACTGAACTGATTACTTTAGTTGAGCAAATCCACTTGAAGTTTGTTCATGTGTTAAAATTAAATGGCCTATAAAATTTTATTTTTGTACACAGATACACTATGATTTATGTTTTACTGATGCTTAAATATATATATATATATTTGTAATTTACCATTTGACGAATATTATTCCAGTTTAGAGGAAGGAACCCAAACAAGGCATAAATAATGAATAAATTGATATAGTTTAACTAAAGTAAAAAATAAACTTAGATCCAGTTAAATTAGGATCTAAAGCTTATAAATTGACTGAAGCAGGAATATCTGACTAATATCATCATTTAAACTAAATTAGGTGAAGTGATAAAAGTCAAAATGTAAAAGAAAGGCTCGTAAATAAAATTTTTTTTTTTAAAATATAGACGACAAAGAAGGCAATAAACACTATCGCATTTTATTGCAATTTTCTGAAATCCGGTCCCGGGCTTCTCTTCCACTTACCACCAGAGGGCATCACGACTTCAAAGAATGTGTCATGTACTACAGTTCCCAGAATCGCCTGTCTGGGAACCAATTACCGACTCCTCCTTGTTCCAAGCAGGAGGACTATAAATGGGACACAGTCTCGAACACACATGGTTGTCTATTGACTTTGTAACGGGTTCTGTTTTGTCCATGGTCTGTGTTTCTTTGTTTTGTCTCACCAAGTTTTCACCGTTTTCACCTCTTGTAAACAACTTGGATGCTCGAGATCATAGGGTGCTCTGGTATCGTCCCAAACTGTATAATACCCCGGCGCTGTTCTACAAAAAACACACAGATGTAGAAGGAATAATGGAGATGTCTAGCAGATAGAGGAGGTATGATAAGGCCACTGTGTTCCTCAGAGTGAGTGGTAACGCTTCATAGACAATGTTCTTGGTATGTATTATATACACAATTACATACTGTTTGTTGTAAAACCTTTAGGAAATTGTTACCTCAATAATACTTAACTGAATATTAGTTTAGCCCTTCACAGTTGTGGTGGATTTTTGGGCTCAACGTCATGTTGCTTTTGTTTATATCAGTGGTGGGTGCAGCCTCACAAGCCAAGTTTTAGTCAGAGGGTGACGACGCATCATCAAAAGCCAAAGTAGACGGGCACTGGCCATTGGCTGACTTAATGACCTTACATACTAAGTGTGTGGTGGGTTCTCCTGTTTAGAACCTGAACCTAAAGTGGAAGTGGCATTCTCCAATAAAGAGCAATAACCTGAGACTAACAGTGGAGCCTTCATTGTCAAGCTCCACCCAGAGGCAGACAGTTCAGCTCACATGTTCAGTAAAACAGCATGCTTTAATTTAATTCAACGGTTCTCTTCAGTGTGAGCCGCCCTCTAGTGGGGAATAAAGATATGACAGGTGGGCGCAAGAAAGGCAGGATTTATCAAATATATTTGTGTTCTTTATTAATCTTCATGTATGATTATTTCTATTGAAAACGAAGTTATTACACTCAGAGCAACCACAAACAATCGAGGCCTAACACAATTGCACTTTTATTTTCTTTATTTTTAAACCTAATGCTGTTTGATTTTATCGATTTACTTGATATTTCAAATATCGAAAAGGTTTGAGAACCACTGAATGGTTTTCCTGACAAAAGTTTGTGGAAACATGACCTTTCCTGCAATATGTGGTTCTTCTCAAAACTGTTACCACAAAGCTCGAGGCACACAATTGTCTTTGGATGCGGTATATTAAAATTTTGTATTCACTTGGACACCGAAACCTGTTCCAGCATGGCAATGCTCCTGTGTACAAAGTGAGCTCCGTGAAGATATGTTTTACATGGTTTGGAGAGAAAGATCTTCAATGGTGTGCTATAGTGCTCAGATCCTTAACCATACAGAAGCTTTGGGATGAATTGCACCCCGGGCCTCCTTGCCTTACGAACATCAGTACCTGACTGTGGCAGATGAACCTCCAGATCTCCACAACCACACTTCAAAATGTAGTAGAACATCTTCACAAAAGAATGGAGGGAAATATAAGAGCAAATTGGGACTAAATGTGGAATGCGATGCTCCAAAAACACACCATATTTATGCCTATTAGTAGGGGCACAGGTAGCACTATTAACAATGGCCACTCACCTTCGCTGTTTGCTACCTGGACCTTGACGGTTGGGTCTTATGTGACTCGAGCGTGGCTGGTAGCTTGTTACCTTTTCTTGTAGATTCAACATGGTGCACTCCAGTGTTTCGACTACCTCTTTAGGAATTTTTGGGTCTCTCATCCCTACAGCCTTTCGTTCTGCTGGTGTAGTGCCATTATAAATGTACTTATGGCCACTCTCTCTGTGATTTCTCGAGCCGATTTTCTCTTCAGTTGGAGCCACCTTTTCATGGTATGTAATTTGTCCTCCAAACATTTATATCCCCATTTGACTCTATGGGGAGGCTGTAGTACATGAGCTGGGCATTCCCTGTGAGGTAGGGAGCTACAAGCTGCGCCCATTCATGTTTCGGACATCCCTCGTGTATAGCAAGCGTGTGTACGAATGTTGGGTCAGCCCCTCGTCGTCATTTTAGTCAGCAGGTGTTGTGCTTCCTATGCTGGGCTGAGGACGGGATTGACGTCATCCTCTCGAGGAGCTCTTACGTAGCTGTGTGGATTTCTTTTGCGATTTCCTGTACGACTGCCTGTTGTTGGATATTTGTCTGAAAAAGGTGTTTCAAGATGGGATCAATGGCGCAGGACAGGATGTGGGTTCTAGTGCCTCAGTACATAGGAAGCTCTAGCAGGCTGTGAGTATGAGCTGGGATTGTCGCTGCTGTAGGTCTCTCCACCGTGCTACCTGAAAAGAAAGGGATAGAGAAAACCTCCATTACTTGGGAGCCAGACGTTCTCCAACTCGCTGTCTTGCGCAGCTCCTTTTAAACTCTTCACTCGACTCTGGGTAGGGTGAAGAACTGCCGCTCTCCTCATTCGGCTCCAGCTGTGCCTCGTCAGGTCGCCCCGCCTTCTTGCCATGTGCACCACGGCTCTCCACAACACGGGTGCTGAAGCGGCGCTGTCCGTTCAGCACCCCTCTGGCAGTCGTGTTCGGAGCAATTACCTTTTCCTGCATGTGGAACGTTAGGCCGTCATTATCTGCTGTGTATATATATATATATATATATATATATATATATATATATACAGCAGATAAGTACGTATAGGACCACCGGCATGTCTACCTTTCATGCTGTTATATGATATATGAATATCATTTTCATACCACCAACCCAAAAACAGTATGCGGACAAAATGTTTTTATTCATATAAGTACAGAAAAGACGTAACATTAATATAGATTTTAATACTTAAAGTGTAAAACACATAATTTAACACAAAATGAGCAGAGTGAGATGTTTAAACTTCTGTTCAACTAAAAAGTGTAAATGTCGAGGACAAACAAAAGAAACCTACAGCTCAGCAGAGACTGTTATAAAGTGCTTCCATGTTGGAACAATGATCTAAATATTATTCCATCATCATCTTTATTATCATCTGATTAGAATTTTTTCTGTAAGGGAATTGAATCTTAAAGCACCAAATTACGTGTTTGGTGGCATTTTTGGTCACGGTTTTCACTCCAGGCTGGAAACAAATGGCCTGAAGTCTCCATCAGGGTTTTTTTAGGATCGCTGATGCACGAGGAATTGAAAGTGAAAGGGTGCAAAGAGTTTATGAAATAGAGAACGCATCAAATCCTGAGTTTTATCCTTCGTTTAAAATTTGCATGTGGCTGTTTGTATAAATTGCACATTAAACATGATGGTACAGAAATGTAGAGATTAAAACTCCATATCAAAGTCAAGAAACACACACGTGTTGAAAACAACTGCATGAACATCACCGTCCACGGCACGTGCAGTGTTAAATATCCAAGGAACTCCACAAAGTTCACTTTCGGACAAGATCTCAGTTTGGCACAAAATGCATCATGATCTTTATACAATATTTATTCTATCGACCTTCTCCAGTCTTTTATTTGAGCTTTTATTTACGTTTCAGTATAAAAACTGTATCAGGGATGTGACACCAGGCTACACACCAGCACCAACTCTCAAGAACATGCTTAGGAACGTCGGTTCGCTCTCTGTGAAGCTCGTTTCTAAAGCAGGCAACACTTACACACAGCAGATGTTCTCAAGAAGGTTGTGTCCTAAGTTCCTGTTGTAGCAGAGTGTAAAAGAAAAATGTCCTGCGCTGGAAAGAGAGATGAAGTTTGACCCTGAATCATGCACATAACTGGCAGTGTCTGAGTGGAACCGAGTAGAACCCTAAAGAGAACATTTATATAAAATACTGTTCAAGTATCAAGTTTTGTTTTTTTTTTACACGCGTTAACGTTGCGATGCGGAGAAGCGGCACCAGGCACGACCTCGTCGGCATCCAAATGGATTTTTTTTTGCATTGATTTGCATTGAGTCTGGATTCAGTAGTGTGTCGGAGGTCCAGTGCCCTCTTGTGGGCACAAACACCACTGAAAACTGAACAAAAAGATACTAAAAAATATATTAAAAATTAAATTAGTCATTACAAAAAAATGGATCTCGGAACATCTAAGACGGATCACACCACAGTCTCCTGCGCTTTAGCGTCCGTGAGAAAAGCATCCAAATGGGAAAAGTCCACTACGGCATCGCTCTGGTTTACGGAAATGTCTTTGATGTGGTCCTCGTCACTTTGGTCCTTGGCAAAATTCACGAAAACCTGAACAAAAAATATTGAGAGATATTTTATCAATATTATAATAAACTCTGGGGTTTAAATAAAAAAAATACATTATATACATCAATAATTATATAATTCAGTACTCAGCATTCTTAGCATATCACTCTGAGGAGAATGTTCCCCGTGGGTTTTTGGGAAGAAAACAAATTCTAGCTTTCTAAAGAAGAGCTCTTTTTCATTTAACAGTATTAAGCTAATAATGCTAAATGTTGTATTTGCAATTGAACAACTCAGAACCCATCCAATTTTTCTTACTTGGTCTAGTGTGGTCTGTGAGACAGAGTAGTCCTCAATGTGGAGCTGCTCTTTGTTCTTGGACAGGATGCTGAAGATCTTGGCCAGTGAGGTGAGCGATGATGGAAGCTGGTACTGCAGCATGTTTCTGTGTTTCTCCTTGAGAGTGCTGCCTGGTAACTCCTGCTCGATCAACTCCATCACCGGCTCTAGACAAGGTTCAGAACCTGCCACTCGCAGGATGATCGTGTAGCCATCACCAAACCTGAACAGAAAACTCTGATGAAAAAAAACTGTTCTACGCATGAACTTTCAGTGATCACTTTAGAGAAAAATGTTCTGCAATAAGGACTGGACAGAAAATCATAAACCATGGCTGCATGAAACTCTCCTGAGGTCCTACCTGTTCTTTAGGTGCTGAACACTGCCAAGGCAACGGAACCTGCCATTGACCATAATGGCCATGCGAGTGCACAGAGCCTCACACTCCTCCATACTGAAAAATAGATTTACTGTTAATGAAAAGGTTCAGTCTAGAAGGTTTATAAAACATACAGCAGAAGGTTCAAAGTAGCCTTTAGGAAGTTGAGAAGTAATAACACTCCGAATTTCTTTTACTTATAGACGACTTTCATAAAATCCAAACCTTAATACAGACGATTCCTGAGTTATGGCGGGTTGGACTTAAAATTTTTCGATGTTACGATAGCGATGTGACATAATTGTCGCTCGCAATTTATTATTAAATTACAGTACACTATCCCATACTGGTCGCCATTCTTTAAAATTCCTGTGTAGGCCAGGCCATGTGATATTTCACAATGGGACTTATGATATTTTCATTTTACTATGGGGTCATCAGAGCGCATGTCCATCACAACTCTGAGAACTGCCTGCATTCTCTTACAAAAAAATGGGTTCCTTCTTGTCTTTTTTTGGGTCATTCTGGGTTTCTAAACAAGACTTTTGAAAAGTAAACCCAGTTGCAGAAGTTATATATCGTATAAACTATATCTTTTCAAATCTAAGGGCCTGAACATTTATTTTTTACAATTCTAATTCACTTCTAAAAGAAAAGAACGTAACTCTACCTGTGTGAGGTAAGAAGGACAGAACGTCCCTCTTTAATGATGCCGAGGATACAGTTCCACAGAGCACGTCGTGCTTTGGGGTCCATACCAGTCGTGGGTTCGTCCTGTTCCAAAACAACAACAGTGTGAGTGATGCATAAAACTTCCAGAAAATCATATGAACCAGAGTGATGGGTCTCACTATGGTTCTGTCTATTGTAGAAATGTTATTAATTGGTCATAGAAGCCCTGTGTGGGGTGTTAAATAAACCAAAGGGCATTTGAAGGAAATCATACCCCCGTGCCTGGTTTCTACTCACCAGGAACAACACTGGTGGGCCTCCGATCAGAGCGATGGCCGTGGAGAGTTTGCGCATGTTTCCTCCGCTGTAGCTTCCTGCTGATTTGTCTACATATTTCACAAGACCCAGTTTGCGGATTCCCCACTCTGCCACCTGCAACCAGCACCGGGTGCGAGAGATGAATTATATAATCCCACCATGATGTTCTCCACACCGTGACCTGATATTCTGCTTATATGTGTAACAGAGCTTTTTGGCTCTAGTGAAGTACCAACCTCACACACTTCTTTTTCTGGGACGCCACGTAAAATGGCGTAAAACTCCAGGTGCTCTCGGCCGGTCAGAAGGTCGTTGATGGCGTCAAACTGAGGACAGTAGCCCATGTTCTGATGCACCTCGTTGATCTCAGTCAATACGCTGCAGTAGAGTTTATAATTAGCGTTTGTGTAAAAACAGGTATTGCGTATTAAATGCAGCATGCTAACGAATTCGACATCATCTCCGCACCTCTTTCCAGCTAAGTATGCCTCTCCGCTCGTGATGACCGAATCTCCAGTCAGCATCTTGAAGGTACTCGTCTTGCCAGCACCATTCACACCAAGCAATCCAAAACACTACACGGAGTAAAATCACATTGAATATCACAGTTCCGGTGTAACGGAATGTCGAGAGGATATTTTGGAGCAGTATTTTTACCTCTCCACGTGGAATTCCCACACACAATCTGTCCACTGCTGGTTTCTGCTTCCTCTTATAGACCTGCAAGAACATCAAACTATCACTTTACTGCTTAAAGTTCTTATGTTTACTGTTTACTCCTTTAATTGGTGCCATGTAGAGAAAGCAGGCCATGCTCTCACCTTGGTCAGCCCTCTGAGCTCCAGAATATCATTCTGTCCCCCTCCACCCAGAATCCTTTGCCTCTCTCTGGCCACATCCTCATCCTCCTCGGTGATCGGCTTCAGATGAGCACTATAGCCTCTGTAGGCACCAAGGTTTAATCAGCACAGAGAACATCGAAGAACCAGAAGTATATCCTCTGAGGAACTGAGGAACGTACCTGGACTTGATGCAGAAGCGATACTGTATGAGCACTGTGATACAGAAGAAGACCACGCCTTCCACTGCCATAGCGAAGAGGTTCTTCCCCACCATGTCCCACGCCAGAGGAGAACGGAAGCGATTCTCACCTGGAGGGATTAGGGAAGTTACAGATCATAAATACACATCCAGTACAGTGCAGATCAAGGTGCACCAGAATACTGCTTATTCCAAAAACTCATTCATTGGATCATACCGAATCTCTCCAGAGCATCAGCCATGGCCTGGTTCTTCACCATATCGATCAGGCCTCGTCCCAAGCAGAAGTGAGGGAAGATCAGGAAGACGTTTTTCAAAATGTCATTGATGCCACCAGTCTCCTGAATCAGGACACATCGGAGAAAATCTGGTTATAATTTAGAGTTTAATGCAAAATTGCAGGCAGGAAAGCAAATTTTAGGTTTGAATATCTAATTCAGTGCTGTTGCAAAATTATACACACCCCTGTACGTTACAGTATCTGGAATTGGCTTATTTAATATGAGGTTTTAGCAAAACGTTTGGAGACTAATGGTGTAACTGGTGTTGATCTGACCCACGTGCGGTTCCACGTCTGCGATTACGTCGTGGACCGCAAGTTAGAACAAAGAGCAAGCCTAAAATTCTGCGTGGAAAAGAATTTGCAACAGTGACGTCTGACTTGACGTGTGTTCGACGAGTCGATCGAGTTGTTTCAAGAGGCACTCGAGCTTCAAGAACATCGCCGAAAGACGAAGAGATGAAGAAGGGTTCAACCCCCAAAAATGTCAAAACTGTTCAGCAACTCGTACATAATGATCGTCAGAGAACAATCCACACGGTTTGACTTCCGTTCACACCCTACTTGCCAGATTTGCATATTTCACCCCATTCCCAAAAATGCAGATCCAGATAGCGCTTTTTTTACACTTTTGCGGAGATCCAGCTCGAATCACAGAAGGTGCAGGACAAGCTTCGAAAAGAAGACTTCCAGGACACGTTCCAGAAGAACGCTGGGCGTAACGTATTGGAGTGTGAAATGAAGATAAATAAATACTTTCTTGTAAACAGAGCGAGTCTGGAAACTTTCTGATACCAACTCGTACCTGAAACCTCGGCTCAGTCAGATCTTCCTATAAACCCTTGTTCTCTAGATTCTTTTCACCATTTCATAAATGCTTGATGTCCACTCATGGCCATGTGTTACACTGATTAATGTTTAGTTATAATTTCTAATAATTAGTGAAATACTGCTGTACTACGAGTGCGCCTGTTTCATACATACATTGCTGCCAAAAAGCTCCAGGACGAAGGTGGAGACGCTGCCGTTGATTCCGATGAGGATGTTGACGCTGGTTAGGACCACATAAGCCGTGCTGGGGATCTTGAAGAAGAACGATGCTGGGTACATCAGAGGGGTTATGGACCAGCTTGAAACACACAAACACAACAAATCTTTAGTCTTGTCAAGGATATGCACTATCAACAGCAGGATCATATTAATTTGAGAAGAAAATGTACCCATAAAGCAGTAAAAGAAGAGCAAGGACAGGAAGGTTGGTGGAGGAGACGTAGGCCTCCTGCTGGAAGCACACGAAGATGATGATGACGAGGGTTGCGGGGACGATGTAGTTACACTGGGAGAGAAACACCAGAATGGTACAGTTAGTGTACAACTGAACGAGATGTTGCTATAGAAATGATATCTAGAAATAAACCTGGATCTCACCATATCCCACACAAAGTTTGCGAGCCAGTAGAGGAGCGGCTGAACTCCACTGATGAATTGCATGTGTTTGGCTTTATTTACTCTCTCCTGGATGAGGAAGACCACAAAGCTGGCCGGGACGAAGGACATAGCAAAGATAACGCAGATGGAGACCAGAACATCGACTGAGGTGGTCATCCTGACACAAAAAAAAACACATTATATGATGGAGGCCTAAGAGAAGTGAATAATTTGTAGGAACTGTATGGAACAGATTCCTATAATGAGGAACATGTTTACTCACAAGGCCACCTGAGAGAGCTGCTCTTTAGTGAGGTTCAGTGGATGGTTAAAAGCTTTGATAGCAAATTTGGCCGGGTTTAGCCCAGCAGGCAGGCTGGCACGCAGGATACCGTTGTTCATCACATTGAGGAAAGCAGCAATGCTGTGCCACCCTTTGTTATTGAACCAGATCTGCACGTGAACGCAAGTAAATGGCTTTAGTTTATCGGTTTAGTGTGAACCAATGACAGATATGACTGGAGAAAAGCTACAGTTTCTCAGAGGTTTATTTGCACAGGATTCACCATAAAGCGTTTACTCCATAAAATCTACAGACCTTGACATTGTTCTTGGTGTCCATGTTGTTGATGAAGCTTGATAAACCTCTCAGGAACCTGTCTGCTGCAGTGCCCTGTTCCAAACAACAACACTAGCTTAGTGTTCACTTCAACACAAACAGAGGCTTTTGAGAAATCCAGACTATTTAGATCAGTGCTCCCCAAACTACAGCCCCCAGATTTGGAACTACCCTCTGAATGATGCCAAAGACATATTAAGAAAATGTCATTTTAAATATTTATTTTTACTTATAATCATATCTGTATTTGATTAGTGGATAGTGGATCGCTGGAACCATCAGCAAAAATCCATACCGATAGTTTTTCCGGGTTCCGGTCCCCTGTCATTACTGCCTCTAGTGGCGAATTACTGACGCCAAGTGCTGTTTGTTTCCACACGTAAGATGGCGCGCTGCACGGAGAGCGCTATATTAATTATTTATATTGTATTAATTATATTATTATATTTATTAATGAGTATATTTATTTAATTTAGCAAATTTTTATGATTCAGTTCTTCAGTGCAGTGCTATTTTACGTGGTGTGTTGTTTGTTTTTTATCCAGTATCCATTAAAAAAGTATCAGTTGATTTATTTGTTATCAGCAAGTACGATCTAACCTGGCTATCAATCGACCCCTAGTTATTCGTTCATATGTCTGTACGATGCAGAACAAAATCAACTAATCGAGCATTAGGAGGCAAAATAAATGGCTTTAAAATCATAATAAAATTTCCAAAATAATACTGGTAGTCTCTCCGGGCCGTGCCAATCAAAGAAAAGTAAGAATTATGTGGCCCTCACAAAAAAAAGGGAACCCCTGGTTTAGATAAACAATGATGTGAGATCAAACACGGCAGAAAATCGGAAAGATTACTTATCAATCAGAAGAATTTGGAAGTACTCACTCTGTCTAAGTTGAAACGAACACGCATGTGAGCGATGGCCATGGAGATCTCGTCTGAAGGAGGCAGGCCTTGTGAACTCTTGGCACCCAATGAGAAGCCACCGTATCTGTAATCAGCCAATGAGAATAAAGGTTAGATTCGATTGAATGATTTCATGAAGACTAGAATGGATGGATAGATGGATGGATGGTAGTTTGGTAGATACCTGAACTCGTTCACCCAGAGTTTGTTCTTTAAACTGTAACGGAACAGAAAACGTTCTGAAATTAGAGATTTACACAAAAAACAGCAGCATGTATTTACATCACAATCACACACTCTTTCTGCTCACCTTTTTCCTATAATCTGTGCGTAGGTTTTGACCAGATAGTCAGAAATATTCCTCCCTGTTAGATTCTGCAGTGTGTTTGAACTGCTGACTTTAATCTAAACACAATAAACCAAATGAATAAAGAGCCCCAGAATGTTTCATTACTTAAACAAGGTTACTTTGTTTTTGTACCTGTGGTGGTGGAAGACCTCCTGCCCCTGGAGGACACTCTGGCAGCATCTTCTTCTTCTTCTCACAGCTGCACTCACACAGAGGTGATGGGTTTTCCATGCTCCAGTTTCCAGTCTGAAAAATGTCTGATATGGTCTTGGGAACCTTTGGAACAGTCCACGCGTTTTCTTCAATAGGGCACGACCCGTCTCTGTTTAATAAAGCATGAAGAAATGAGTAGTTTGATCATTTCTTTATTGAAATGTTTGTTCACATTTAAGGAAATGTGGTAATTAAACTATATTTAGATGCGGAAAAAGATCTGGATCTTTATATTTTTCTCCTAGATTTGTGTAACTATTATGTCGAAGGACACCCACAGACATTAACCTCGTTCCATCAATATGTGTCATTGCCACTGATGATGCCGATATTTTTTTCCTTTAGAATGGCTGAACTGCATAACTGGAGGATTTAGCACATGCCATTTGTTCATTTTCTGTGTTTCGTCAGTATTTTGTCTGATCTGCATTCTTTTGAGAGTGTGACTGTCACAATTGAGGCCTGAACTACATTTCCCATCAGCCACTGCACGTCACATGCTACATTTATCACCCACACCTTTTTCCTCTCTCACCTAATTAGTGTCAGTATTTAAGCTCTGTTTCTGTTTTAACCAAAGTACAATTTCTCTTGACTTCACTCACCCAGGTTTCCCATCATCCGAACACCTCCCCCTGTAGGCCGGACTGTCCGTTAACGAGCTGAGTAGCTTGTTAGCGTGCGTGTCCTCCGGTGCATCGTTACTGCGGTGAAATATAAAAACTCAATGAGACTTTGGATCACTGTGAGATCCTTTAGGTCTATTTTTGTTACTGTTCTTACCTGATGAAGGTAAACTGCTCGTCATACATGCTGGGCTCCAGCTCCAGGCTCGGATACTTTCCAAATGGTGGTACAATTAAACTGAAGACCAGGGCAATGCAAACGAACACAGCTGGAAGTACAATCTGGAAAGAGCAGATGAGGGGTTAGCGGAAGGTTCAGAAAGTTTGGAACGGTCGTAGTTTTGAAAATAAATCAACATACCTGCGCAAAGAATCCTTTCCTAGAGCGACGTGCGTACAGGAAACGTTTCCAAAGCAAAGCCACAAACTGCTGTCTCTTCAAACTCCAACCTTTGACTTGATACGAGCCTTTTCCGTCAGAAACTCCCAACCAATCCGTCTCGCGGGATTCTGAACCACAAATAAACATCTTTACTGCAGAAAACCGTTACGTGACAATGTAAAGGAATACGTAGTGATGATAAGAGTTTAATGTTATGGATGATGATGGACAACAAAAGTACCTGGATCACCTTCAGAATCATTTATATCAAAGCTGTCATCTTCAGTGAAGGGCTTCAGACAGCTCTGATGGTCACCAAACGCATGCCGGCGATGCCTTCTTGGAAGAATCGTACCATCTGGAGCAAGAAATGATTAAAAGAACCTTTCTAGATCTCATTTGGAGTGATGATATTCGGAGTATATTTTTGTTCGAACTTACCCGAGGTTACAGCGTCGACGCCGTTATCCTTCGCAACCTTCAAGAAGATCTGTACCACAGAGAAGAACCTGGTCACAATTCCGTCACTAATTAATTTTATTTAATTAAATGTAATCCACCTTTCTAGACTGACTTTACCTCCTCGAGCGTGGTGTCTGAAATTCCATAGCTGGAGATGCTGAGGTCAATGAGACGATCGTCGATCTCATGGAAAAGCTCCACAAAAGCACCGTCCTTTGCTGCTTCATAAGGAAGCACATATGTGATCTCATGACCTAGATCCTCCACCAGCCTGGCTGTGGGAACGTGCTTGAAGATGATGTTGGAGATCAGGGAGATGTCTGCAATGTGAAAGACATACATATTATTATTATTATGATGAAGGTTTTGATTCCACAAAGCAGAAGGTCTGATTTATTCAATCTTACCGATGGTGGTAGTTTCACTCTCGTGGTCACTGCCAAGGCCGGCATCAGAGCTGCTTTCAGAGACGCTGTCATCCTGCATGGAGAGAATAATTAGATACACATAACTATTAGAGAAACATTTTAGCCAGGATTTTCTCACACTGCTGCAAGTCTGTGACCACGGACCTTCTTGAGACTGTTCTTGGAATAGGATACGGTGCTGCTGGAGTTTCGACATGAGCTTAGAGACAAGTCCAAATCTCTCTTGACCAGTGTTAGGTAGTATCCAGTGCCCAGTTGAGTCTTCAGGAAAAGGGAGGATCCCACACAACACAGCTTCCCATGAGAGATAATGGCAATGCGGTCACCCAAAATATCCGCCTCATCCATGTGGTGGGTCGAGAGGATGATGGTTCGACCTGGTGAAGACACAAAAGAAAATCCCCTAAATTACACCATGTCTGATTGTCTATCGTGCGAATGTTTTGTTGTGAAACTTTTATTAATCTTGTTTCATTCATTTCAGACTAAATATTCATGCGTCCTGCCATTTATCGTTTCAACAAAAGTGTTTCGATACAAGGTGATACCGACAGGTTTCGGGATTGGTTTTAAAAGACGCCAACAGATGGCAGCACGAGGCTGCACGCACAGTCACATGGGGCACCTGTGCTATTCTGACCACATGCGCACCCCGTCACCGAGCTCGTGAAACAATGCGATTGAAAGTCGCCGTTTTTACACCGTTGCCGAGATCCAGCGCGAATAGCAAAAGGTGCCTGAGACCATTCAAAAAGAAGACTTCCAGGAAACGTTCCAGAAGAACGTTGGGAGGCTGCATTGCTGAGCAAGAGGACCATTTTTAAGGTGACAGTGCGAAAACGTAGATAAATGAAGTACTAAACATAACTCGTCTCAAAACGTTTTGATACCACCTCTTATTTGTAGCTGTTGGTAAAATATTTATTGCCCTCACCTTGACGATACTTGAGCAGGAGATCCCAGATGCCCCTCCGAGCGTACGGATCAACCCCAGCTGTAGGTTCATCCAGGATCACGACCTTCGAACCGCCGACAAACGCCAACGCAACCGAGAGCTTCCTTTGCATTCCTCCTGTAATAGAATTGACGTCATCGATGTTAATTATGACAAAAAGATCTTCAGCCAGTCTTAGGATGTTCTAGATTTTTCTAGATGCGCTCACCTGAAAGCTGACTAGTGCGAGATTTGCGTTTGTGAGGGAGGCCTAAATCTTTAACAAACTGATCAATCTCAGAATTCACTTTCTCCTCTGATAGGCCCTTTAGACGAGCGTAAAACCAAATGTGCTCTTCTACCGTCAACCTGCAGTTTAAACAAGAACAACAAGCTTTAGAACAAATGTTACTGAACACTTCATTGAGTTTGGAGCTCAAAGATCATGTTTGGTCTATAGAAGAACGTACATGCTGAAGAGGACATTGTGTTGTGGACACACTCCCAAGTTTTGACGGATGGCACTTAGATCTGTACGAATGTCTCTGCCCAGAATGTAAGCAGTGCCAGATGTGGGAGGGAACAGACCAGTAAGAATGGACCTGAAATTAAAAACCATCAGTCAGAAAAAAAACGAAGAAAAACATCTAAATTTGACAGTCAACAAAACAACAAAAGTATTGATCTTACATGGTGGTGGTCTTTCCTGCTCCATTGTGGCCCAAAAAGGAGGTGATCTGGTTCTCGTAGAAGCCCAAAGTGAGGTCATCCACTGCTAGCTTTTTGCCATGTCTGTACACCTTCACCAGATTCTCGATGTAGACACCCGGTTCCAGATCAGAAGGTACCTCTTCAATGCACACCGCTTCAGAAAGAACCATTAGATCATTTAGACTTCAACAGATATTTATCTGGGAAAATGACGTTTAAGTGAAATTCTATAAATACCATCTGCATTTTCTTTCTTGTTTGTGGACGAAGCTGTTGTCCAGCCGCATTTCTCTCCACACCAGTAAGATTTGGTGAGGGGGAAATACCACGGCCGGGGAATCCCATACTGACCTGGGAGAGATTTCAAACAATACAGGACCTGAGCGTGAATCATCAGGTGGGAAATATAAAGGAATACTGAACAAAATATAACCAAAGAAGAGCGAAAGATTACCTGGAAAGACCGCCTCGATGTACCACGTCATGATGGCATACAAAACCGAATCGATTAGCATGAGTGAGATGGAGGTGGTCAGGCTGTAGTTGTCCTCCTGCATGGGGCTGGATAGCAGGTTATTCCACTGAATGCCCACTCCCTGCTCCTCAAACAGTGCAAAGTACTCGCATCCAAACCCGAACGCTACCGGAGATAACAGGCTCTGAGAGACGGAGACATTAATAAACGTTATCTTCTCAAGGTCTAGTGATACTCCGATAAAAGCTCCTGATTGACACAACACTCACCGCGACCACTTTAGCCCCGAAGCCGACGTAGTCTTGCCAGGCCACACACAGGACGTAGGGCAGGTACAGAGTGAAGTAGATGATGCCCCCACAGGCAGCCGCCAGGTTGGCGCGAGAGAATAGCGTGCTGATCAGGAAACACTGCATGATGGTGACTATGGCGAAGGAGACCAGGAAGAGATAAACCACACCCGGGTCACTGTAGGGAAGAAGGTTCCCCATCTGTAATGTAGAGCGAGATATTAAAAGCGCGAATGCTTAAATTCCTTTTCTTGTGCATCTTTTTTATTTATTTAGAAAACCAAATTTTTTCTGTGGAAGTACAAGAGTCGCACCTTCAGGATGATGACTAACAGGGCGGCGCTGATGAGCAGTGGGATCAGGCTGCTAATGAACCAGCTCAGCCACAATATACCGTTATCCAATCCCATAATCCGCATGGTCTCCTTGAGACGCGCCTCTTTTTCGTACACGATGCCTTTAATAATGATGGCCACGGAGTACATCCAGGCCAGGGTCATGAAGAGCGGCATCGAGCGGCTCATCACACGCAAGAACCTACGCGATAAACAATCGATAGAGGGTAAATAACTTAAAAATACTAAATGAAAACACAGCTGAAGTGAAACAATTTTAAACACGTACATATCATCAACGTAGCACGGATACGGCATCTGCTGGATGTAAACTCCCGTTTTTTCCTTGCTGCCTGTCAGAGCTCGGATTATACCATGTTCAATAACATCCTGTAGGTAGGAAAATCCTCCCCAGATGTATCGTAGATCCTCAAAGGGGTCAGCACGAGGACCAGGATCCCAATACCTGAGGGTACAAAGCACAACGTTTTCATTTCCAGTACACATTCTCATGCGGAAATCATTCAAATACATCCAGATGGTGACCTTTTTAGTATGAAAAAGAAAGGAAACCCTACCCGTCCTTGATCTTATTGGTACGCTCCACGTTGTCGATGTCCATTCGGATCTTGTAGTTGACGTTGGTAGGAAGCTCGGACGAATCCGCCTGCATGTCCGGGAACACGATTCCGGCCCAAAACTTGCGGCTGTCAAGCAGTAGCATGGATTTTTTCACCAGACGTTCCTCGCTCAATACCGGCTCTAACTTGTCCAAGTTCACACACTTTAGATCAAAAGAAAAGAAAAATAACATTTGATTTTGAAATCACAACAAAAATGTGAATTTCTTTTGAACCACGATTGAATGAATATAAAAGTGTGCTTCACCTCCATGAAGCGTGAGATGGTGAGAATGGCCTGGTCCGTCTCGTTAAAGATGTCTCTCCAGGTGTACCCTGTACCCAAGGGCCGCGTGTCCTCTGAAGCTTTAGACAAGAAACGTGAAATGTCCTCCACTCGCCACTCTGTCTCTCTTAGCTTGGCATTAAAGAACTGAGCACTGGCGTTATTCTGGAGCAGAGTCTACAGAGAGAAGACAGCAGACACTAATTAATTACTCCTATACATCACTAAAATCTGTGTTTATAAGCTAGAATTCCAGCATTACATTAGGAGTAATATTTTAATGACTGTTTTTATTTGTCTAGCTAAAACTAACTTGCAGTACTCCCACTGACCACTGTGTGTTACTGTTAAGTTTACTTCAGTCAACTCACTCGCACAAGGTCCATCTCCTCACTGTTCTCCATGAAGTCCCAGACTTTCACCCTCATCTCCTCCCACATTCCTCCTAAATCCCGCAGAACACCAAGCTCCTGGAACGTCTTATTCACCTGAGCGACAGAGAGAGAGCGCTAGAGTTAGAGAGACACGGTTAAGAACGGATAATAATCCTCCATCCATTACTCAGACAGAGACGGACCTCATGTATGATCCTGCGTGTAGCCGGTGAATCAGGCGTGTATAAGATCTTCCCCATGAGGAGAGGCTTCAACGCTCTCCAGATCATCCGTGAGATTGGACTCGACTCCAAATTCTTCATCATGTTGTTGCAGTATGGAGCTGAAGGAGCACAGCAAAAACACAAACTCTCAGTAAATGTGTACAGTGGCATTAGGGGTAAAAAAAAAAAAAATCAGAAGGAAAAAGCACAGATTGTTTTTTTTTCCGGTGATTGTAAATATTAGTTAGCTGACTTTGCTAATCTTATCTTAACAAGAAGCTAGCATGAAGCCAGGCGCAACGTAAATCCTACAATCGATTGTACACGAACCAGTGTGTTAAACAAACTTAAAAGTTACATACAAATACTACTGTTTCTCATTACAACTCTAATTCCTCAAGCCACACCCACAACAATCGTACGACAATCTACATAAACAAAACTCCTACAACAACAAAAAAACGATGTTCAAGTATTCAGTGATGTGAAAGCGATGCCGATGTGCTCCGGATGTGTTTACGGCACTTACTGGACGTGTTGTCGTAGGCGGATATCGGCTCGCTGTCGTTATGGTTACCGAACAGAGCCTTGTAGTTGTTATCTTCGTACCAGTTGAGAGACTTGATCTTTAAGCCGCCACCCTCTGGATGTCCGCACACGATGCGTGACACGGCCTGGTACACGTGATTGGGCGAATGGGTGACGTTTCCGGTCAGGAACAGGATCTCGTTCCGCATGTCACTCCAACTCTTCATGCTTATCAGCTGCGAGGGAGAATCGGGAACGAATTCGTACAAAAAGGTCAGGGATAAATCCAGAACAATGTCTTACAACAAGGTGCTCATTATAATTATTCCTACATCTCACATTAATCACTTGCAATTATAATAATATTTGAAATACATTTCGATCATCTACTGTGAAAATGTAAAGGAATTAGACTGGAAGGAAATCCCAGCGTCTGCCTCTAGGGGGAGCTGCTGAGCATAGGAGCGGTAAAGCGAGATTACTCTCGGTCACAGAGCAGAACAGGAACAGAAAATGATGATGAAGATTACGCTTTATCAACTCCTGTGTGTGACTGGGTCACGTTATGCCTTTTTACTTTCTGGTGGGTCTTTCTAGCGAAAAACGAGTAGAGATGTAAAGTCTTTTGTACTTTATTGTGTATTGTATCAGTTTCATAGACAGAAGGCAGAGGTACCTCGGAGTCATGCTGCCGATCTACACTGATCTACTTCAGACGTTTTATTTCCTGCTTTTTTCTGACTGAGCAAAACAACTTTTTCCGGTCTTCGTTCCTCATCCCCACTGTACTCGTTCCCTCCTAACGGCCCGTTTCTCGGCATCGACGCTCCAAAGAGGTCCCACCTACTCAGTCACACGAAACTGAATCATATCCTTCAGGCATCTAAATCTAACCACAAGCAAGAGCTACTGTAAACACACTGTTCTGAGACTGAGACACGCAAACAAAAGCACTTGAGGAACTCGAGGCGCCTGAAACGACCTGGAGTAACCTCCGGTCCCGCAGCATTGCTACGGGGTTACTGCAGTTCATCGAGCGCTGAAAACCGCAGCGTGCGAACAATAGAGAAGCTGAGGCAAAGGAATAGTCTGTTTCGTTTCCTTTCTAACAGCTGACGGTGGTGTATTTGTCCGAGTCGGTCTCGTCATGTGACACCGCTGAAATATTTTCTACTTCTGCATGCACACAAAGTCGACGCCTTGTTCACTGTTGTTTCATTTCGTTTTTTATTCACACAATCCGGTTTTAAAGGAAAGAAAAACAGCAGTGACCCAAAGTGACCTTGTGTTCAGCTGTTTAACTGTAGAAGAGCAGGATCTGCCAGCACCTGGAGCTCGCTACATCACTTATAACGTAAGGACTCGGCTCTGGTTTCCTCACAAAGTGACCGGAGAACCCTGAGCTCCGGGAATAGCAAACCCTCTTCTCCTGCTGTCAACTTCTGCACAGGCTTCTAAACTTCAAACACGCTGCTTCTAATTCTATATTTAAGTAGAAAACTCGATTTTTTGTGTAGAAAAAAACAAGTTCGTGGGCGGAGCTACAGAGCACTTGCACAGTTTGAACTGTGATGTAACAAAATCACCCCCCCCCCCCAATCATGTGCGCTATTCAAATTAGCACCGAAAACTCGTTATAATACGCAAAATAGATTCTGAGAGGCTGAACTTCTCTGAGACAGTCCACAGGAGATGTTCCCGATCATGTGTTTCATAAGCTGAAGGTCCGGAGATGTTCCTCAGGTTTAGACACAGGATATTATTAGTAAAATAATGCTTTAATCGAATTTCTTTTGTTCGATCATCTCAAATCAGTGTCCTCTGACCTACATAAGAAACGTTCTGGAACTTGTAGCAGACGTATCATGCGTCTCGTTCTGGCATCCAGAAGAGGATAAGGGATATTTTTGGATTCACTCACCTCAACAGCCAACAATCCCAGACTCTCCAAGAGCGTATTGGTGGCCAGAGACACATCCTGGACCACTTTAGGGTTGGATCTAACGTCCTTCTGCAGAAAGACGGAGGGAGAGTTCAATATTCAGTTTGTTATGGAAATAAACTGGTTTCTAGAGCGGCCATTTTCGCCTCTCCCTCATCATGACCTTCACTCGTGAAAAAAAAACAAGAAAAACAGCGCAATGGTGCAACACGTCCTCACACTCTGACCTTCTTCCCACTGAAACCTCTAGAGAAGCACAATGCTGACTGTGTGATGGTTTGGGTGATATAACAGTTTCTCATCATTTCTCAAAGTGTGTATTGTAGAAATCCGTCTGGAAATCACCCATTATTCATTCTGCTCATGATTCTATTGTATCTACTGCTACGCCCACATTAACATGACCAAACCGGTACTCTGAGAACCGGACTATAAACCTGCAACTACTGTCAGATCGGCTGAAGTCCTAAAGAAGTTCTGACCTCAATCCAAAACTCCGCAGCAGCTCTGTGGAGGACCTTTTGAATAATACACCAGTTTGCTGCCTAGGTATCTACTTCGAAACATCTCTGTAGGTCTTACCCGTATGGGTTTCAGGAAGTCAAGGTTGGACAAGAAGTGGTTCTCCGCACTGTTCAGCCAATCAGCAGGCGCCTGACAGATGATCTTCTGGGTCATCTGGGACACGTTGCGATCGGCGATGCTGACGAACTCCTCCAGCGACGTGGTGTTGCACAGATCTCTCAGATGCACTCCGAAACCTTTAATCAGCACCTGAGGAAGGATGAAGTAAACACTCCATAACTCTTCCATAACACCATAACATGTTTTTTTGATTGCTGAAGATTGAAATGGGGGTTTGTCATGAGCTTCATGTTCTTCTGTAAACAAAGAATGTTCTGTACCATATCCCCCATCGCTTGTCCTTCTCTCAAGGCTACAGAAACAATTTGGAGAAGAACTGGATCTTTGCGAATCCTTTCACTCCCACAGACTCAGCAGAGCTACTACAGGACATGTTCTACTGCCGTGTTTTGGGACATTTTAAATATTTTTTGGAAATTTAGATGCCTTTTTCTGGACCCCTGGCCATTTTTTCTTCAGTAATGAATGAAATTCATTTCATCTTTGGTGAATAATGAGTTATCCACACCTACATATCTATCGACCTGATGGTTTGACCACAGGTGATGAGGAACACAGGAACACAGAGAGGAACATCTACGTTTTAGAACAAATAACTACATAACACTGGGTTCAGAGCGTCTTTTATATAAATGCAGCCATTACTAGACCTCCTTGTTTGGCTCACGAGAGCGAGGGGCACGTTTTCTGGAATGTGGGTGAGGGAACAATGCGAACATTAACTTTGGATGACTTTGAGATTAGAAAGCGTTCCTACTTTTTCCAGGTTGATGTCGGCTTCCACGATCTGCTGCACGGTGTGTTTGCTCAGCGTCGCGTTCTGCTCCAGGAACTCAGACAGGGTTTCATTATCACGGAGGAAGTCCTTCAACTTAAAACCTGCAACAACAAAAAAAAATTTACAGAACAAATCCTGAGATAAGCTTAAAAAGCAGAAGATTATGAAGTGTTTTCAGCAGGAACTTATAATAGGGGAGGTGGGAGCTCAGTGGTTAAGGTGCTGGGTTACTGATCGGTGGGTTAAAGGTTCAAGCCCCGGTGTCGCCAAGCTGCCACTTTTGGGCCCTTGAGCAAGGCCCTTAACCCTCTGTGCTCCAGGGGCGCCGTATTATGGCCGACCCTGCACTCTGACCCCAGCTTCTGAGCATATGGGATATGCAAAGAACAAATTTCAGTGTGCTGTAATGTATATGTGACCAATAAAGGCTACTCTATTCTTCTAATACAGACACTGTGAGAGACTTGATCTCCAAGAGCTTCAAATCTGATTGGTCAGAACATCCCCAGAAATTCTCTCTCTGCACCAATGTGAACCAGACTGAGGTTACTGTAGGTCATTCCACTGTAGCTTCATTTTAGGATTCTTTAAAACCATAAAAATGTTTTGGTACCTTTTTGGTAAAAAACCCTTGTAATGTTTGTTTGCGAAAGAAATAAACACAGATCCAACTTGACATCTTGTGTAGACGTTCGAGAGAATTCCTCTGAGTCCAAATGGTTTCCTGTTGGGGACTGAATTCTCCTCCACGCCATGTGAATCGGGACTCGGGTGTAAACGAGCCGCTGTGGGGCTGTTCATTAAAATCGCTCGACTGCTCGAGTCTCAGCGCGCCATCTGCCCCACAGAGCCAACAGAAAAGGGGCAAAAGTACAATATTGACTATAATTACTGAGTGCTTTCAGCCTCGTTTCGTTTTTTAAGCTGCAGACCATTTTGTCTTCTAATCGTCTGAACGAGCAGAAAACCGAATACTGAAAGCCTGTGTTTAAGACTCGGAGCTCAAGAGTGGAACTTGGCTCTGTGAAAGGCGTGCGAGGGACCCCCAGTGAAATGTAAAGAGAATGACTGATGAGGATCTGCGTCCTGCTGCGAGGTGAAACTCTGCGGTCTGATCTGCTGGACACACGAACGGAAGCTTGGAATAGAACCAAGAGGGAAAAAACAAGACGGACTTGAAAGGGAAAGGGGACGCTGCCAATAATCCGGGCAGCAGAGCAGGAAACCGGTGAAACGGGGTAAAAGGGAACAAATGGGGGGGGGGACGAGTGCATCCTGAGCACTCTTGCTTTATTCCACAAGAAGAACCTTCTCAGGAACCTAAACATCAAATACAGAAACATTTTAAAACGGAAGGGCTTTTCAGAACCTTTAGATCCGTTTCATAAAACCCTCATAAAACTGTCCCAGGAACTAGTTCATTAAAGAGACGGGTTCTCCAAAAACCAGCAAGAACTCCAGGAACTGTGTATGTTCCTCATGTTCCTCATGGGCTTAATAAGATTTCAGAACCTCAATCGAAATGCCAAAGAAATAATTAAAAGGTTGAGGGAAACCAACAGTTATGACCGAACTATGATCTGTGTTTTCTCGACTGAACCTCCAGTCCTTCTAAAGAGAAAACATGAAGAATGTGCAGATACACACAGTGTCAAATTTAATCCTGTGAGAATGAGTGCTGGAGGATTGCAGATCTGCTGTGTGTGTGTTTGTGTGTGTGAAAGAGTGTGACGCAATACATTTCCGTTTCCCTGAGGCATCCCGAGAACATGAAATGAAATGTCGGAATGCTGTATGCAGGATGATGTGATTATGATTTGTTGCTCACAGCTTTCTGCACCGTGCCACGAAGCAGAACAGGAAATAAACAAGTCCGCATGCCCGTGATGCGTTCGAGAGCACAAAATGTTCAGCGCTCGTCCCCGAGGTCTGCAGACGCCACGCATCGTGCGGTCGCTAACCCCCGTCCCTTAGGACTGGAGATTTGTCTGGTCATGGACGCGAGCGTGGTGCAGAGAGATAACGCACTTTATCATATCAGACCTGCCGTGTGGGCGAGGAGATATCTCCACGCTAAGGGGTGAGACGATCACGTGACATGCCACTTTACAGTTATTCAGCTCGGGTATTAATAACGGACCTAAAATAGTCAGGAAACGTGATGATGATGATGAGGTACCTGCAGTTTTGCTCTGGAGTTTCTTCAGGGCTTGGACGAGACCCTTGTAGCCTTCAAAACTCTTATCGTTCTGGCTGTACAGTAGGATTTTCTTGGCGTCAGTAAACAACCGGGAGATTCTGGAACACAATCGGCAAAAACACAGACATTTGATTCGATTCTCAGCACAATTCGAGAATTGATTTTTTTCTTTGAAGGCTTCCGGGAGACTTCGTGCGAACGTCACAGGGCGATAAATATACGTAATACAATATCGCAGCGTCTCCTTACACGTTATTCAAACGGGACGCAATCAACACAGCATGGAAAATGCCGTAGTTAGCGTTAAAGATTGTTACTAATTAATGAGCTGACGTGAGCAGGAACCAGAACCATGTCATGGGTACCAGTTCTTTTAGCGATCAAGAACTTCACAGTCATAAGAACATCATGAGGAACATCAACAGTCTGATGGTGGAATGATAGGATTCTTACATGGAGTCGTTGAAGTTGCCCACCACACCGGGGGTCTCTCCAGGAGTAGGGTATCTGAAGCAGGGGTTATTGGCGTTGCAGATGATTCCTTGAACCCATGGCAAAGTGCCAGCTGATGGCATGGCCTTGTTGGGAAAATGACCTAGATAAGATTTGTTTGAGACAATGAAAGCAAACAGAAGTGAGCTTCAATATTGACATGTCAGAAGGTCCTGTCTGTACAGTGCTCCAGGAAGCGTTATCGAAAAAAGAAAAACATTTTGCTAAAGTAAATACTATGAGGAACATTTGGATTTCGGAGTGCGGCTCAGAGTGACTCCTCGGAAAAGTTCAAACGAGTTAATCAGGCTTTACTCGCCGCTCCAGCCTGGATTTATAACCGACTTCATTCTTTTATTGTAAACAACCCGACTGTGGAAATCATTTATACACCACCGTCTCGGCTTCACTCCTGTTATCATTCCTGCACCATCAATCCAGGAGAAGAATATCTGAAAACCATTCCATAGTGGATCATCCGTCTCCATAC